>OX031014.1:4145000-4605031 GCA_943736025.1 Tenthredo mesomela
AAATAAATAAATAAATAAATAAATAAAATTAAAATAAAAACACAAACGTTCATTTTTTTTTACTTTTTTTTTTTCTACCAAATTTGATCGACGCTTGATAATATTTTGAAATGTAAAATTCTTTCCTCTGAGTAATAAATGGCTGATAAAATCCTTACGTCTAATATATTTGATCGATTTATTCTCCGGTCGGATTTATTCATACTCGCAGGTAATCATTTCCGCTGGAATATATACATGTACGCATTGTAAAAGAGGATTTTGTGCCACGAATTTATCCTGTTTTTCTTATTTGTTATCCGTTATTTTTTATTTTTTATTTTATTTTATTTTTTTTTTCAATAAATATATTATATTTATGCGTATCACGTGTAAGTATGTACATACGTACTATACGTACGTATCGTATATAAGAATCACTTATGATGGATATAATATCGTAGAAAGAAATTTCAACGTAAATTCTATACACATACGGAATATTCGCTTCGCTTGCTACACCAGCGCATAAATTTAATTCAAATAAATTCAGAAGTGGAGGATTTAAAGCGAAATTTTCCCGGGTTTGTAAAGCTATGGATATGAAAAAAGCGAGCCGAGAATTTCTCCTAAATATTACGAATCCTAATATAAAACAGAGAAGAAAATCTCTCGCAAGGATTTTTATATTTATGAAAGATTAATAGCAATCTCGATTACTCAAAATGCCAAAAAATAAAAATAAAATAAAAATAGAAACATACGTTTTTCAAAATATCGAGTGATTTTTTGAAAATAAATTTCACATTCGACAGGGCATCGAGGAGGGTCTTTCTCAAATGAGCAAAGGGAGCTGTGACGCTCGACAATTAGCAGTTTGGAATTTCCCTTTGGATGTTGCCTTCAAAAGCATCAATCCTCAGGGATGTAAGTAAAATTACAACGAAATAACGGACAGTAAAATAATTACAATACCTAGATACTCAGATTATTCGAATTATAAAATTATAAAATTAATAAAATTTAGTTGAATTGAAGTATATGACTGTTCATTGCAGGATAATTATAATCGTTTTAGGGCCACAGTTGATCCTGTCGATTTATGGATTGGACTTTTTTGGCCACGATGTAATACGAGGATATGGCGTTTGTCACTTACCAATGACCACCGGAACGCATATAAAAAAGTATAATAGGTCAATTTTATTTTTTGAAAATGTATATTTCCCAATATCAATATCAATAAAAATTGTATTATTTTTCTTTTTTCTATCTCTCTATTTTGATCATGTGAAATCCCATTAGGTACGTTGTATACATATACTTAGTATATCTATACTAGTACACAGGGACCAAAAATCGAATTCAATCTCGCGAAAAAAGTTGACGATAAAAATCACAATTGCTTTCAATTTTCCTCCTTATTCTGATAAGCGGCGAAGTTAAATAAGAAATACACACAGTTTGACCTATATGCGTATACAAAAACGTAAGAAACTCGTTTTTTTAGAGTGGCGGTATACGTCCCGCAATCTTCTTCGATTTTACAACAGTTTGTGGCCTGGTTTTCGGGAAGACGACCAGAACTGATTGATCCAACAATCCTGGCATCCGGAGATGGTAGAGAACGTAAGAGACACTTTTATATCAATATTTCTATATGCATCATCGTCACCGTATAATATCATCCAAGTTTTATCCCAAGTTTTATCGTAACAGAAATCTATTCATATAGGGTGTAGGTCGACGAAGATGGAAAAGTTCCGAAAGTTCGATCGCGCGATTTCTCGAAATCTAGACGATGCAAAATTCTGAATTTTACACACATTTTACTTTTTATTTGGTGTGAGCATCTAGAACCTGTGAAAAAAATCAGACGTTCAAAACTAGACTTACAGCATTTTCAAAATTTTGCAAACCTTTGAAATTCCAATTGGAATTACAGACACATTTTTTCGTAAAGCATTTCAGAAGTAACAATTTCATCGAGTCCATCTTCTTCCCTCGAAGATCTGGACCACTTTGGTTACCTCTTTCTTATTTCAACAAATTTATTTCAATAATCTTTCTGAAAAGAGAAGTCCTAAGGATTAAATTGCATGAGCTGGGTTTACCCTTTCGAGCTCTAGGGAAGACTAGGAAAAATTTGTTGAGCTAGGTGGTCCATCTTTAAACACTTCACTTTATGCAAAACAATTTTTTCTTTTCTTTTTTTTTTTTTTTTTTTTCTTTTTGTTCAAGCATATTTTCTACTTTGCTATAGCACCAGATATTCACTCTTCGCAATCTATATAGCCATAGCACTTTGCCCTTGCCATAAAAATGGCATCGTATATAAGCGTGGTTTACCACGTTAAGCGAGAGCATTACCCTCGGTTGGTTTTAGCGAGAATATTACCTGCATATATCTTCATTATAAAACACTATATCTTCCTGGTTTTTAATCGAAATACTTGATACCGCACAATTGATAATTGCACTAATCTCAATCTTATAATTACTTTCTCAAAATATTTCTGCAAATGTAGAAATTTAGATATAATATCACGTTTCATTTCCTCTTCGTTTTTCATTATAAATTGAAGGGCCGGATCGAATAACGACTTCCACGCTCCTGCCAGTCGGACAAGCTCCTGAAAGTATGCAATCGGCGCTGAGCGATAAGCATACTTTTAGGATTAAAAAAACATCAACAAATCTTATACTTGTACAAAACTGTCAGCGAGAAAGTTGTTCATAATGGTTCGAAGTATATGTTTGGTAAGTTACAATAATTTTCATACTATATTTTCGCAAATATGAGAAGTTACAGGCCATGGCCATGGCAACGGCTGACATGTTGCTGTCAGTCAACGGAAAAGCGTCGTTTCATCGGTGCGTTTTGCATCGCCTCAAACGCATCGGATATCAACTATAGATATATGCCGTCGCGGACTTTTTTGTATAGAATTTAACGCTCTACAAAAAAGGTCCAGTCAAGTTATGGTCTATCTGTCTTCGTTTAAGTAGCGTTCGACGCGAAAGGTACAGAAACGTGTTTGGTTCGAGATTTTTTCGGATTTTTAATTTTTTTATTCAAAAACGAGTGAAAATTAGATGTCACAAACGGTAGGGTATATTATTCTCATCTATCGCTACATTGGAGTATTTTTTTCATGCCTTCCACAATTAGTGTAATTTGAAACCCTAAAATTGCATAAAGTGACTGGTCCATAGTCGGCACAAACGAAGCCGGCACTATAACTTCTCATATTTCCGAAGATATAGTATGAAAATTATTGTAACTTACCAAACATATACTTTGAACCATTATGAACAACTTTCTCGCTGACAGTTTCGTATAACTGTAAGATTTGTTAATGTCTTTTTAATCCTAAAAGTTTGCTCCGCGCTCAGCGGCGATTGCATACATTCAGGGGCTTGTCCGACTGGCACGAGCGTGGAAGTTGTTATTCGATCCGGCCCTTCAATTCTATAATCAAGAGATAATTGCCCGAATGAACTTTCGAACTTTATACGTTTGACCGAGTTTCAAACTTTGAAATGAAATTTTTGTGTGCGATTTCGTATATTTGGGAATAAAATTTTCACAATTCATGTATTTCGATATTTCGCGTATGTTTCAGTGACAAGAATGATTTCTCAAGGGACAGTTACGGTCCGTTTCAACGTATCAATGAAGGATTTTTTCAAACTGGGATACAGCAATGGACAGGATAGATAGCCTGAAGTATTACATGTCAAAATACATATATATAAGCATATAATCAGTTTATTGCAATAACCCCGAATAAATAATCTGTTCTATATAGTGTGCTCACAAATCTTTCACCCAAACCACAAGTAAATCCATACATATTATTATAAATAGATAGATATCGTATTGTTATAGATATTGGCAATTAATAATCTGCATTTTTATATCTATCACTCTATTATTATAACAATACTGTTACGGCGTTTGCCGGGTAAGAAAATTTTCATCCTAATATCACGAAAGTATAGTATTCATAATAAATTACTTATATACCAAAGTTCGCATTTTTTTCATTGGAAATTGATCTTTCTGATCTTCGAACTTGACTCCCGATCCTATAGGCATAAGTATGTTACACGTATAGAATCAATCGTTGTATATTTTATTATAAAATAGATAATGTTCATAGTTTTAATAAAATTGATTTTCTAATTCACATATTAATTATATTATACAACGATGTGATAAAGAATTTTGTGCTTATGTCTCTTCTCTTCTCTAGAGAATAGAAGCCATGAGTAATTAACCGCGATAAAATTCTTCTTTTTAAATAAATCGCTGCTAATTTTTTTTTTTTTTTTTTTGTTGGCTCATATTATCCCGCGTCACCTTGTTTCTTGAGTTTTAGTCACGAACCTTGTTGTTAATTTTTTTGAGTCGTAAAGCCACCGCTGTTATAATTACTGAAACAGAAAAGAAAAGTGAAAAGAAAATGTTATCATTTTATTTTGACGTTGATAGAACTGGGGCATAATTATACATATTATACTAATTCTTTTTTATTATTCATATTTATTTCCTCCCTGATGACGGCTGTCAAATTTTAAGGGGTATTTGAGGGCTAATTAAAATTAATAATATCAATGATTATTGTGATCGGTTTGAAATACGGAATAGAAATTCGTGACACATGTATCTTTCCTCGTAATTTTTAGACGATTTATATTTCGAATACCGATACAGCTCTAATTCTTTTCGTTTTCGAATAATGCAGATTAAATACCTAAGCTTTCATCCCAGCTACGAGTAAAGCTACGCTGCAGACGCGACGCGTTTTTATATAGTAGAAGTAATTCACGTCGACAGAGAGAGAGAGAGAGAGAGAGAGAGAGAGGGCAGTTTTGGTGGATTTCGAAGAAAATTTGTTTGGGTCTAAATTGCTAAGTCGAATCGATACGTATAGCTGTCAGGATTTGAACACCTGATATAGAATAAAGTCCGACTGAAGTTTAAATAACTGACAATAAGTAGAGAAACGAAACGTTTTCTCGATCACGGAGTGCGAGGGAAGAGCGGAGGTAAATGTTAGGCCACGATCGCATTTCCCTGCTAAATGGACCGAGGCTATCAGACTCGGAGTAGAAATAAACGATCTACATGCCGCCTGAGGTTGAAGGGGTATTTCTATCTTCTCACCCTCCGCAGAAAGCTTCCACTCAAGATTGAATTCTACTGACGCGAGAAAGCAGGAGGAAATAGGGACATGATTTCGATCGTTTATTTTCAGATCCGGTGTACATTTTCTTCTCCTTTTTTTTTCTTCTTCATCTATTTTTTTTTTTTTTTTTTTTCTTTTCCTTTCTGGATATATCTGATTTAAGTATAGTACGTGTCAAGTTCTGCTGATTGCATCTGTCCTTTCCCATGCAACGAAGAAAAGTTTTAATCAAGATTCGAGCGTCTCAGGTATACAATGACGTAGTTTCTCCCTGTTACGTCGGCATAGAGTGTCCTTACAGATGCAGATAACATCGAGCCCATAATAGTGAAGATTATTGTACGGTTATATGAGGGATTACTTAATATCATGTAAAATTGGGAAATAGACATATGATAGATGGTTTGTAGATATGGAATTATTGAAACACATCCAGGATACCCGAAGTGTTTCAATTAGGTACCAATCGGAACTAGATGAAGTCTAGTGGGAAATTCGATAACGGAAATTGTCATTGGCCCCGGCCTCGATATACGTGGTAAATTTGAAGTTAATTAATTCAGATGTAGGGATTAGGTATACGTAACGTGAGAGATTGAAATGGAGCCTGAAATACTTCTTCGATCAATTATTGTGGACATTGTATTTCGTAATCATTGCTTTATCTGCTAATTGATTAACAGAGGTACTCGGGCGATCTTTTGTACTTGTGTAGAAATGACAATTTATACAATCTCAGCTGGTTAATTAAACCTCCGATTTTATTCTTTACTGTATAGATTATGCGATGTTATGAGCAATTACACAGTCTTAATACATTGCCTAATGTTCTTCTGTCATTCTCAAAGTATACGCAATAAAAAAAAAAAAAGTGATTAAAAACGAAACAAATAGACGAATAAACGCAGCATATTTCATTTCGCAATATTTTTTTTGTTTTACCTCTCGTTTATTAAAAGAGACGTTGAACGAGCTCGCAAACATGACATACATAGGTATCTCAAAATCTCATGATCCAACACATGAATATCATCTTGTTTTATGATCTGCCCCTACAGCATGAGCAAGTAGTTTTTGTAGGGTCTTCACGTGCCTCTTTAAACGTACTTCGTGATGTGAATTTTTTCAGGTTGAAGTTAGCTGTTCCCGTTTAGCACTCATTCTGCGTTTCACGAAAGGCTGATATCGGAAATTGCATTTACGTTCCTCATTTTTTTATTTTTTTTACTTTTTTTATTTTTTTTTTATTTTTATTATTGCTGTTTTTCCGTCCCTTCTAGAGAGGGAAATATTTTCGCCGATAATAAATACGTCTGGTTTGATCTGCGACAATAAAATGTTTTTTTTTTTTCTCCCAAATTCAACACCAATCGAATAACACATTGACACGAGTATATCTGAGTGCGTGTAAAACGATATAGCTTTGTTGAATTTTTGCGCTCTGAAAATGACTCGTCAAGTTAACATCGGGCTTATGGTATTATAGCTGCCTGTATAAATCTGGAAGTAAAGATCGAACGCTAACTGCCAATTTCTTGAAAATACAACAGGATTTTTCGTAATTGGTTATAGGAGCTGAAAAATATCTCATAATATATGTATTTGACCGAAAAATAAGAACCGTTTGTTTTACGATCACGAAAAATAAGCATCTCACGATTTATTTTTCCTTTTTATTCTACAATAGCAGCAGAACTCTGCAGAAAGTTTCGCCCGTATCGGTCACTAAGGTCTCGGACACGTTCTTTTCGATAGATCCCTCGGGAATCTATCCGAGAAATGTATCCACCCTTCTCTCTCTCTCTAGCTTGTAGAAATATATATCATATAGTAATAAATACGTGACATATGAGACAGAGATTTCTGACAAGCTTTGCAATAAAAATTACTATCTGATGTAGAAAAAATGAACAATTCTTTCCCTAAGAAAGAAGAAAGAAGAAAGGTTGATCACGTTCCTGGCTAAACATCATGTAGGAGTTTAACGCGGAAATTTATCCGAGATTCTCTGCACGGTTCGATCGTATCCATAATCCAGACTCTGGCTATTTATGCGGTGACTATAAGATCTGTGCAGTTTTTTTTTTTTTTTTTTTTTTTTTTTTTTATTTGCCCACAAGTTACCGCATATAGTGCGTGTTGGTCTATAATCCTATTATTATAGGTAACGATCAAACGGAATTACTTCTACGTGCGATGAGTCTGAAAGTTCCGGTGTAATTCCTTCGACAATTATATTACGCTAGAACAATTGTCTCAGATAACTTTCTTCGCTAAACTTCTTCTCTCTACCGAACAAAACAGAAAGCAAGAAAAAAAACTTTCCAAATTGTTCAGGAAAGTTCAGCCTAATGTACACGGAAAAAAGAAAAATTGAAAAATTACTGTTTATATAGTAACGGAGAGGTTCTAACAAAAAGGTGAAAAAATTACAATTTCAAATAATAATTTTTACAGACTTCTGTAAGAATTACATTTTAAAAGTGTAAAAATTACACTTGAAACTGTAAAAATTAATATTTAGAATTTTCTTTTATAAAAATGTTATTTGAAACTGTTATTTTTCCAGTTTTTTGTTCGAAGCGCCTCTTGTTACTATATAAACTGTAATTTTTCAATTTTTCTTTTTTCCGTGTAACAACCAAATACAACGTTTTGATTTTCAGCCTCACTGAGCTACGGCCGGGAAATTAGTTCGAAAACTTTTAACCACATCGATTCTTCTCCCTATTTAAGTTTCTACTATTATTGTTTTTCTTTTTTGTTCTCTATGTAGAATTTTCTTTTTTTTTTTTTTTTTTTTTCAAGTTCGAATTAGGGAGTTTTTGGGATAAAAATAAGTAAAAATTATAGATACGTATCTTTTTGGTCTTAGAACTTTTGAGAAAGAATTTTATTAGGTTGTTAAACAGAATTGAACTCGAGCCTTCTCAAATTAGACGTTCTTTTTACTAGCAATTACACTTTACTCTCGGTAATATATATCCCGTATTATATGAGCTATGGATTTTGCCGTAAAAAACCTGCCAATCATAGTGTAGATCATTAATGTTTGCCCTCGAGCTCAACGCTTCTCGAAATGTGTAATTAAATTGTGATTATGCTAATAAAAAAAAAAAAAAAAAAAAAAAAAAAAAAAAAAAAAAAATTCTACCTACATTATCGCCCTGCGGCTTGATTTGTCCTACAACTTCCTGTAATTGATTGGCTGATCATTAGCTGCTATAAATATAAATTTATCAAAAAATCAATAATAATTTTAGTTTCTATGGGGAAAAAAGTTCGTATTCTTCATTCAGACGTGTGGATATATTGTGAAGAAATGATTCTCAGATTTGGAAGAGGCTCGCAGAAAAAAATTAAGTTTCTTCGAAATGTGAATTAAATGCGAATTAGTCGAAAATTAAAATTAAATTTCAGAATACGGTGTTATTTAATCTTGAGAAAATGTACATCCAATATTAGCCCACACCTGGAAATACTATAACGAAAATCTTGGGGACGGCAGCATTCAGAAAATTATATCAAATTTCGTGGTTTCTTTCTCGTTGATAAAATGCCTTATCAAATTTCGCGATTTATTATTCAATGATCCGAATTCGGTTCAATTATTCTTGACAGTAAAATAATTCGAGCTTTCGTATAATATTGTTGATAAATTTTTAAGAAACCGAAAATTTCATTCTATAGGGCAATCGTATTGGTATTTGGATTGGGCTTTAGAATACCATCGCTGATAATCCAGGCTTAATGATTTCACCGTGAACTTGATTTTAAATGACTTATTTCAATTTTTGCACAAAAGTTTCTGATCCATTCACGTTCTGTTCTGTTTACCTACCTTATCGCGAGAAAAAATTTAAGATCAATATTTATATATAGAAAATTAAATTGCGGTTCTTCTCAAGAGGAAGCTGTTTCTCGTAATGATTTTTTCGGCTGTTTTATACCCTCGCTAACGTGTATAATTATAATTATTAAATTTTTTAGACGTAAAAGATAAGAGTATAGGTACGTCTCTGCAGGGTAATTTGATAAAATTTTTTTACTGCCTGACTTTAGCTACATCAAGGGTTGTTTTCTGTTCTTCTCTTTTCTTTTCTTTTCTTTTCTTTTCTTTTTTTTTTTTGTTTCTTATAGCTGGCTATTTGTAGACCATTCGAAAACTTATTTTTACGCTGATGGAAATAACAATAAAGTTTCACTATGGTCAGACTAAAATCTTTCATGGCACCTTGGTTGTAGCAACCTGCACTAGGGTTGTTTTTCACAAGGCAATATAAAAGCCCGTTGGTTCATTGACCCTAGAAAGATGTGATATAAAAATCCGAGAGAAAGTGCGATTTTTTACATTTTTCATCCCCTAAAAGTAAAAAAAAAAACAATAACTATAAAATTTTCATTTGAAAGTTATGTCAGTTATGAAAAATAATTCACAAAGACGAGCAGTGTCATTCTTTTCGTTTTTCTCGCACCTTATTCACGTAAATGAAAATAAAACGATAAACTTCATACAGTAGACTCAATATCTCACCTTATCTCTCCCCATCGTCAGAATCGCTATCACAGTCATTATCTTCGCTGAATATCGTTGACGAATAAAAGTCCAAAAGTTCCATTGCCACTCCGTTTGTGAAGGCGAAACCCGTCTGGACATCGTATTCACCACCACCACCACGGTTTCCTGGATTGACCGCATCGTACTGTCAAATTACAATATAGAATACCAATTACAAGTTGTACGGTGTAAGAGATAACCAACTAATTAACAATCAAGAACCATGCGACTAATTTCCAGTGAGTAGTTTCACAGAATGCTTTACCTAGTTTATAATCAATAAATAAACGAGCAATCACATTCTCTCCTCGGTCCTGAACATTTTTCAGTTCAAATTTCAACCAATTTACAGCTCTTCACCGTAGGCAATCTCCGGGAGGAACTAGAAGGTAATTAGTCAAAGGCATATCGCGCGTTGTTAGTTAATTAATATACATATTTCATGGAAAATGTCGAGTTCCGCACTCGTTGGCGTCAGATTATTACGTTCCTGTTTCAAACGGACTATTAGAACTTGTGATGATATAGAACTTTGATATAAATAAAAAAAAAAAATAAATAAATAAATAAAAAAACAAACAAACGGAATCACTTATTACTTATGATTGATTAATATTCTAATGAGTGTTGGATCAATTTTGTTCTTCATTTTAATTAAAAATTTTCGATCACTCTGCCCACCGAGTCTTTTGACTTAATTATAACTTTTCGATTTTAATAAACCACGCATTATGCTCAAGTATATCTTCATCGCAATTGAGTGTAGAAGAGGAAAAGAGCAAATTATAAATGAGAAATGAGAGATCGAGGGCTCAGCTCTATTTGCATTAGTTTTACCACAATTTTCAACTCAACCTGTTATAAATAATTATTTTACTCAAACTCGTGAGAATTCTGTAAATGGTAGGTCAAGGGTAGTTTAGTTACTTTTCAGAACGTCATTTGCGGCTGTTAATCTCGACTCGGAGTGGTTCGAGTCATTTAACAAGCACGTTAAACCGTAGCAAGCCAGAAGCGCGAGAGGGATTTCGAATAAATTGAAGCTTGATGGAATCTGGCATTTACCAGGATTTTACGAGAGGCAGATAAAACGTTTTACAAGAAACTACTTCGCTGCATTACTGCAGCTGAGAAATCAAGCCTTCATTTCAACTGGTAGCGCTGAATTTTGTCATATCGAATTACAACTCGGGTCTATAGCAGTTAGTTAAAACCAAACTAATCCGCAGGATCTCGTAGAAAAAAAAAACCTAACTAAAAACGCCTAAGAGGCTTTACCCAGAGAAAATCCCGTTAAATAGTACCTAACATACCTATACATCCATTCAAATTTCGAAATTCTTTACGTAGGCGGACTGAAAGGAAGTCTTATGGACTTAACGGACTAAAAAAAAAATCGGATAGGTATATTACCAATCCCAACGATGTATTCAAAAATATCACCAAGATTACGCCCACGCATATATCGCTATTGCGAATCAATTTCTATACATCCAGCCGTTTGACCCTATCGCAGAATCTAGACGATCTTAAAATTTCGATACAGTCTGTCGCATATATTTTCTGTCTGTGTATAAAATTCCAAATATTTTACGTTATGGATGTATTTTATTGAAATTTGATCGATATTGTATAATGTGTGTTAAAAAACGTGTGGGCTGAATTCTGCGTTATTGAATACACACCTACCTATCACAGACCTCTATTCATTCTGGAGTTTTCAGTTTTCATTTTTTTGTTTTTTTTTTTCATTTTCACATCGCACCGTCGTCATTTCGGTGTCTATGTATATGTGTATATTTATATGTAACTATACATAGCAGCGCTTCCGCGAGGGTGAAACATCTGTCGGTTTCACGAGGTGTCTTTATGTAAAAAAGATAGAAAGAAAGAAAGAAAGAAAGAGCGAAAGAGAGAGAGACAGAGAGATTTGAATTTACTGTATCCCTTTCAAGTGCAGTGGTTACTTATCGCCAGGACGTGCTATTTATTTGAAAAACTTGACAAATTTTCTTATTCGAAGAAGAAATAATCCGGCTTGGAATAAGGTTCGTGAGTTTGAATTTATGAGCTGCGTATTATACGTATACGTATATATCTTATATCTACCATTGAAAATTTGTAATATTTTTAGACGATCAAGAGCCTCAGCCTCTTTCTTTATATCATTCGTTTATCATCCCTTTTCACCACACCGTCTTTTTTTATCTCGGAATGATAACAATAATGATAATAATGATAATAATAAAAAAGGAATCCCCTATTCAGAAAATCATCCCCTACGGCTCACCTTCTCGAACATCTGCTGGAATTCTGTGAAACCAAGGAAATTTGCTCGCAACCATCTCGTGGCCAAAGTCTTTGCAACTGAAGTTGCAGGCTCGTGTCCAGTTCCTCTAAGTCCGAGGATCATGAAGCTCTGCAAGGGCGCCCAGGCGTTTGGAAAGTCCCATTGTTCGCCAGTGTTGGCAGTAGATGCAGGAGTTCCACCTATATACAATCATTCATTGTTAGTATCGTTGAGGGTATTTGAACATGAAGAATGAATGAAAGATACAAAAAATAAAAAAATAAATTATAATATGAAGAAAAAGAGGAAATAATTCAATTTGCTACTTGAAGAACTCCTGTATTTGATGAACAAATATTCTTACATTTAATCTGAAAATAATATAATATACGTTTTGAACTCTGTGTTGTTCAGTCAATTCGACGATAATCAAATGGACTTGACTTTTTCAGCTGTTTGACAACCGAGGAAATACACATTTGATGGACAATTGAAAGCCCCTAGGCATTCTCCGATAAATAAAAAGAGTTTTTTCTTTTTTATTTTTCTTTTAAATTTTCGAAACGAAAAATAGCGAAAAAAATCACTTTGTTTGATAAAAGTTGTGCCATGATCGAAAGGGAAGATAATGTAAATTCTATAACAAGAATAAAGCAAGCATCCCCCTTTTTTACCCATGAATTCGGTGATTCCGTGTTTTTCAAGATGACGCACGCTGCTTTCCGCCAATTCTTTCGCCTTGGATATGTTGTAGCTCGTAGTGTAAAGTGGGGTCAAATTTGTTGGGTAGAAACGGTTCCTAGATCTTTTTTTTACAGTATCGTAATCGAGCCATATTTGCTCCTCTTCGTTCCACAGGACGTTGTCTATACCATCACGAAAGCTTTCAGCTAGAGTGATGTAATACGCAGATTTCTGGGTGTAAAAAAAAAAAAAAAAAAAAAAAAAATGTCATTAAGTAATTGCGAGAAGATGTAATGTATATACATATTATTGAAATAGCTCTGCGTGAAACGAAATAATCTTTTTCACGGTTTGATCATTCCTTGAAATAAATAATACCATATAATGTAGATACACGTGTGGCTCTTATCCCATCAGGGATATGTTGAATTCTGGTGGGAATAACTTGGGACATGGGCTCGATTAGGGTCACTTGGTAGAACACGTGGCTAATTAATCGAATTTAATCTACCCACGTGGATTTGGCTTATATACAGTGACGTCATGAAGGGCTGAGAGAGGTGGGAATAATACAGGGTTGAAACCTGCGACGAGTTATTCTTACATTATACTTTATTAATATAATATTTCTTCTCGTTTGGGACCAGGGCAAATTATATAAGAAAAATATTTCCGAGAAGAGGAAAGAGATTAGTATTGTTTGATGGAGATTCGTTTTCTTACCCCCACGCGGTAACATCCGGGCTCTTGTGTTGTAATTAGTGATTACAATGGGGGTCTATATTTATTTACCTAATTCTATACCGAAAGATTAATTAACTCAGGGTTTTAATCGTTTCGTTAGGTAAGCTTTGCTCTTGTCAAAGGATTCCATTCGTAAGATCTAAGTAACTTTCTACTAAAATAGATGTGCTGTGATAATATAGGGGCGATCATCCCCCAATCCACAGAACTTATTTCTGTTTAATGACTAGAATTTATGTCGCTGTGTTGTTCAACGACAAAATTAAAGAGGATTAGAATAAGAGCAAATCTACTGACTATAAGATGCAATTTTGAATGCCAATCATCTGTCACGTTCTCGTGCTGAAACCCTTGGAAAAGTGTAAATGTGTTATTTCATATTTCATCTAAGTTTTGAAGGAAATATTGCAACGCGAATTACAGCTAGTTCTTATTTCCCGCGGGGTGCAACAAGTGAAATTACTTGTAGAGGCGATATCCCACTATCCTGTATTCGCGCGAATGCAGTTGTGATATTTTGAGTACCTTGTGTATTGAGGTGGTTTATAATTGCCAGATATGAAAATTGTTCGTGCTTATAAATCCATCATGAAAATTTATTTCTCGAGTTTAGGGGTAGCTTGTATTTCTACAAGCTTATGATTATACTGACTAAGGTATAAACACGTGCGTTTAGCACGTACCTATACTTGGTCCCACGCAAAATTGTAGAAAGTTGACCGGAGCTAATTGATATGAATCATAATCTGATAATTATATAGTGATGATAATTAATAAACTTCTCATTAACTCACGTCCACGTTGTTCAACCGAAGATGAAACTTGCTGAGAATCCGGGCGTTTTCTTCAAGTAATGCGTTAAGTTCGACAGGAACAATGGTGCTGGTGGCTATCGTTGTTAAATTAGCGTCATCCCCGTATGAATCGTTGTACCAACGACTTGAGAAATCCCAACCACTTTCAGCAGCTGCCTTGAGGTCGTTGTAGAGGGAATCCAAACGTTCGGTTTCCACTTTTTGACCAATTTCATAGTCTTCCCTGTGATGGATGAGAGTTTTGTTATCATATGACCGCCTCTGACATGCTGGTTTATTAAAGTTGATTCGTGTGGAATTGAGGGAAGGTTTTCACCACCCCTATTCTCATATCGTTCAATATAAACTGAGATCGATTTTTCATGTACACCCTAAAAGGGCACGGAGCAAGGATGGGAGAATGGCTTTCCTTTTCACTTTTTTTTTTTTTTTTTTTTTTTTTTTTTCTTTCAGAAATTATTATCTCTGAAGGAAAAACGTGCTCAAGTAGTGAACGAGGAGAAAAAAAAAAAAAAAAAAAAGAAAAGAGATGAGATACCTTCCGTTGCTGAATCATGAAATCGTTTCGTGAGTGGCAGATGGGGAAAAAAAGAAAGAAAAAAATAACAGCTCGAGATATTCTATCTTGTAATTAGTAATATAACCGATTATTACATTCAATCTCCTTTCATGTATGAGCTTATTCCTCCTCTAATATTTCATATACATACCTATAACTTTCGGGACGTGGTCCTTGGCTCTTTACCACGTATCGGGCCAACTTATACGTCTTGCCTCCTTTTTCTACCTTTATCATTTTCGTCTGAAGCCAAAATTCGTACTCTCGATCCAAGGTGGCGATGTTTGCTTCTAGGAAGTCTGTGTCTTTGGTGAATTCCAAATATTTGTCGGTCTTAACAATAAACGTTAAAAATTGGTTTAACATTTTTTTTTTTTTTTTTTCTTTCACTTCTCTGGCTTGATTTTTAATATTATAAGGATTCGGCGAGGTAACCTCCGGCGTAAATCTCAAGTACCAATTATTATATTATATTATTATACAGCGAAGAGAAAAGTTTTACGCGAAACGTAAATTTCAATTTTACATACACAATTCGAGAAATAATGGGGAAGAGTGCAGCTGACCAGACTGCAGAATTAACTGCTTAAAGTTTCATCCGCATTTTGCCATACGTATATCTACATCGCGTTCTCATTTATCTAATTAATAAATCAATACAAGAAAACAGCCTTGGGAGAAACGAGGGAAAATTATTCGAATCGTTCAGTGTAATCTTTGACAATGAAATTATAGCCATAAGCTAATTCAGGATTCAGTAGTTCAATATTTCTATTATCTCTTCTCAACCTCAGAGAACGACTCGTCGATTATTGGATTAATGAGGTTTAGTCGGTTGACTTGTTTCGGGTGTTTTAATTGTTCAGGTTTGAAAATTGGTTTACGAACTTTTTACCACCTTCAAACCCCTCCGGGTATTTTTTGATTGTATCTACCCTTTTCCTTCGATCGTTTTAAAGAAAACTTTTATTGAAAAAGCATGCAATCTCGCGTATACCAATCTTCCTATCAAATTCAATCGATATAGGTACTAAAAGTGAATATTCTATTTCGTTCGTCAGCTACACGGTACAATTTTTTTTCCATTTTATACACGTATGAGGAAATTTTTTATACTTTATTGAAGAGCGCGTGCGTTGACATGGAAAATTACTAATAATTGCATTCGAACCATGTCAAAGAGCCGCTATCATTTATTACACTCTCATCTAGCTCTCGGTTAGTTGCAAAAGAGGCAGTTAACGTATCGTCGATAACCTTTCGTGTTAGTTTATCGCGTGTATATGTATGGCCTTGCTGATATTGGCTAAAACTTGAAGTGATTTTCATACGGATGAAAGAGGATCGGAAATGCATGGAAAGAAATCATTGAAAATAAGAGAGACGGAGGAAGAGCTTGCGCAGCGATTTGTCCGCCCGTATGGTTGCTCACACTACTAGCTGCATCGTAAGAATCCCGTTTCTTTTTTCCCAAGTATTGAAAGGAGTATTTGTTCCGAATCACATTATATTTTTCTTCTTTTTTTCTTTTTTATATATTTTTATTTTTAGTTTGAGCTTATTTTTCTCACAAATTCCTTTTAGCTTTTAGAGGAAATGCGAGAACTTGAGAGCTGAAAGAGTTCTAAGGATTCGTATACGACGAGTTTAGATCAATACTAAAAATTTTTGAATCCAGGACCACTAGATTGGATTTTGCTATTTTATTTCATTTCATTTTTTTTTTTTTTTATTCTTCAACGGAACGTAAAGTTCGACTGTAATCGCAATTTCGGACAAGAACTTTTCCAATAAATTTTAAGCACAGTTCTGCCTTCTTGGGCAGTCTGATAATAATTCTACTCTGCACGCAGGCCCGGATTCTGTCATTTCTACTTCACTTTTATTTCTCTTATCGTGCGTATGCAGGGAATATCAGCAGTGAAAAGGATATAAAAAAATAAGATCAACCTTTCACCGTAGTTTTGTGTGAGAGACTCAATTCTTCGTCTCACGCTTCGAGAGATGAAGTTATTGTCTTCGTGCGTCGAATTCCGAAGTTAGAAATAAAGTAAATCATGTATTTCGTTCGGATTTCGAAAGAACGAATCCTGAGACCTGGTTACCGCCGACGATTATCCTTCCTTAAGTGTTGTTCATTTGTCTTTTTTTTTTTTTTTGCTTTCACAACGGTGAAGAGAGGCAAAGAGAGAGAAAGAGAGAAAAGAAAAATCGTTTGTTGAAAAGCTTTCGGTTATTTCTGACTACAGTTTTCGCCGTTTTCAGTCGAACTGTTCAGTTCTACCGGGAATTTTTAATCGACAGTTCGTGCCGAGTGGTTCTCTGATTGTGAGAGGTAAACAAAGACGGGTAATTACCATGCGAATTAGGAAAGGGGGATGACTTCTCATGAGATAATAGACTCTGCCTCCGTTTGGAATGAATCCATAAGTTTCTACCACACTGTAGAAATTCTCGAGTATTCCACGCACTGTTTGGTGCATTCCGCACAGAAGCATTCCCGTCATTCCCCAATAACTGTCCCAGTAATAAAATTCTAAAAATTTAAGGATAACTTGGTTACTCGAAGATTATTACTGCAGTAGAGGGAAAATCTATAGTTCGATCACATTTCATTACTACAGTTTTTCATATCAATTAATGATATTATTAATTACCTCTGAATCGTCCACCAGGAACAATGAACGCATTTTCAACATGAAGAAGACTATGTCTGTTCGGATGTTCGAATACTTCTGGTTTTATCTTCCTCATAAGTGTTTTCCATATAAGGTTCAAATCTTCTGCCCATTTTCGAAACTTTTTATCCTGTATGCGTCTTATTGATGGTGGATTTTCTTGCCAGTCAGGAGGCGTCCAGTCATCGAGTTCACTCTCTTGAGAAAAGTTTTCGTGTAGAAAAGCTTCGAGCTCCGTTCGATTCGGGTTATTTTTTGTCGCTTGCATCATTTTGTCAAAACTGCGTGAGAGAAATAAAAATCAGTTTCGAACTTCAGCCAGTCCGAAGGCATGAATAACAGTAAAGAATGGGACACAAAGCTGCAAATTGTTCAATCCAACTTCTTCCAACGTGTAATTATGAATATCGAACGATAGACTTACTTGCTGAGCGTCACTTCCGGGTCGTTTAATTGATAAAGATCCACGAATGATTTACTGTCGTTAAACAACTGATTGAGCTGCATGGTTTTCAGCAATTCTCCTCGGCAGTAAATTTGACTGAAAAATAAAAATAAGAAGAGATTTTTGATTAGGCGCAAAAATGTGTCACAAAAAACTGAAAAAATGTTTAATCAGCTGTTTTCTATTTATTTTATTGATCAGTTATTCACCAATCGAAATCAGAAAGCTCTGAAATATTCTTTGTTACTTTGATATGAAAAATGTGAAATCAATTTGTACTGGAAATATTGCCATCCCTTTGCGATATGTCTTACTAAAATTTGACAGTCCAGACACGATCTTATTTTTATGAAATTTTTGTGTACGTTTTTTTTTTTTTTTTTTTTTTAATTTTTCTTTCGCATACGCAGCAGAAATGAGCTGCTGCTCCGTCGGCTCTCTCCGCAATTTAGAAACTTTAGGTTTTTTGTAACAAGGGTAAGGGGCTTCCGCTCGAAAAAGTTCCCAAACCCTAAAGTGTGGGCTATTGATGCACGAAAAAGTATGGTCGAAATTTTGCTTTATGAATACTGGACAGAAAAGTGACAATTATTTTTATACTTTCGACGCGTGTTGATGGGAGTTGAAACCTTGACTTAAAAACTTCATGTCTTCTTAAAGACCAGAGTTTAACAAGTAGCAGCCTCAACGTTGCTCTAATTATTATTCACCAAATCGTTTCCGCATGATATTTTCACGCCTTTTCATTTATTTCGGACACAATAATATTGAGTGAATAGAATTGAAAATAAGCAGAAAAAAATCTATATTCTTCACTTTAAGTTCAGTGGCAATAATAAGTTCGGTCTTCATGTTCACAGTATAAAGTATTATCCGCAAATATTCTTCAGCCTAAAGTTAGGCGAAGAGAGATTTACCACTTTTGTAAAATAAGGAATACTTGAATCTCATTTTAATCCCTTTTTCACAGGACTTATGTACTATAAAACAGTTTCACGGTAATGTTTCGCGTGTTAAGTCGAAATTAGCATTCGTTTCATCAAGTTATACATATAGTTATACCTATTTGCATAATTCGAAGTCATTATTATTTTTAACTTATCGTATTTACGTTGGACTTTGAATTTGCTAATGACATAAATTAATTAAATGCAAATGGTGCGGCACTTTCGCGTTCAATAATAATAAAAATGGGTCTTTGTTCAGTTGGAATGTTAATTAAACAGCCGAAATTATAAAAACCACTTTCAAATGTGCGGATGACGTGGAGTGACGTAGGGCGGGAAATCTTTGAGTATTTGAAAAAAAAAAAAAAAAAAAAACAAACAATCGTTTCTCACTTCACGACCTGAAAAATGATTATTGAACCGAATCCATTAAGTCCATCATTTTCATCTCTGATTCATCATATAAGGAAAAACAAACACGATATGAAATGCCTATGAAAGGTACTACTACGTTAAAATGGAAATGGTCCATAAAAATACATTTTATTAAGCCACGGACATGGATTATTCATTTGGTGAAATTGACCCATTTATACCATCACTTGTCGATACGTGTGGAATAATACCGCGACATTTATTTGTACCCAAAACTAAACGTCATATTTCTGATATCATTTGCACGAATTTTATTTCGAACGAGCGAATCTCTCTTTTAGCAGTTATTTATTTTTCCCTAATTAGCGAATATATCTCGAACTATATACGACTTTATGCTTCGGTGATAAATTTGAATAAAATTTCTTTCCATAGTTAGTATATTGACGAACAAATACTGGAAATTTTAATTCCGTTATCGTATGTGAACATTATTTTATCAATGACATAGTCTGGCCCTGGCTATAATCGTATATCGCACATGTTAATTTTTACACAATTCTATTTCGGTATAAGTAGGTATACATTCGGCTTCAGTTATTTCTGTATTTAACTAATAATTAACGAAGTAGAATAACGTATTGCTATGACGTTGAGAAAATTATCGATGTGTTGAATTCAAGGATGGTCTAAAATTAATGTAAATTAAATAATTAATGTAATCTTGCTGACATGACGATACAGAAATGGAAATATTTATAATTATTATAACGAATTTAGTTTTGACCCAAAATTCTAAGATGAAATGCTTGACCAACTATGCATATTTACTCGAGGTTAACCAAATTACTACTATCAGAATGTTTGATGTTTGACCTCACCTCAAACATTTACAAACCTCAGCAACATCGCGTGCTTGGCGTTGCCCAGGATTCATTAAAAATGGTCAAACATTAGAATGCCTACGTTACTCTCGTTTACGCCTATACTATATACCATCATGCAGTAAACTGTGGTCCACATAGGTATAAAACGAACGGTAAAAGCTTAACGAAGTTAGAGAAATACGGCATGACGTAAGCTTTTATTTACTTGAACCCAATTTTGTATAAAAATCTTTTCTGTTATTAGATATGGATGTTTCTGTTTGCGAATGTGTCAACAACGACCCTTGTATTTTCTCCAAAGTTCAATATTATCCTCCGTCGATTCTTCGGGGGTGTATAATTAATTTTCGAAATCTACAAGCACGTTGTAATTGAGAGCGACACTCCACGAATAGTTGGACCGTAGCACATAACTCATTGATTGAAGAGTAGGTATAATTAAATTCAAGATTCTCGGAAAATTCTTCACCCTCTACGAGCTTTCAGAGGCTCAGAATAACCTGTACTTTTTCATTATTTCTCATTTTTTTTTTCCCTCCCCCCCCCCCCCCCCCCCATTGTATAGTGTTACGATGAAGTAATCATTATTTTTTCTTCCTCAAGATCCTAATCATTGCGATATATAAAAAATCGTCGGTCCTTTATTAAATTTGATGACCATTATACGGATATGGACGTCACATATTTCCTATACCTGTGTATTATTCGTTTATTTACAAATAAAAATATATAAAGTATATATATCTGATCACGGAGCTAGCAATTATTGTAGAGTATATATAAATCTGGGTCGCCTATCATCGTAGATATATATAATATATATATATATATATATATATATATATATGGATGAATTTTTTCGATCCTCTATAAAGCGCGTATATGTAGGTATAAAACACAATGCAACGGTTGCAGATTATTGTAACGAGAACGGAAAAACAAACATTATCCTAGTCACACAATGGAACCATATACGACCGGAATGCGAATCGCTATTGAAATTAGAAATCTAGTACGAAATATGACGACGCATATATATATATATATATATATTAGGGTGGTCGTTAAAAATTAAATTTCATCAGACGCCCCTTGAAAAGTTTCCTTTTCGTCTAAAAACATGCGTACAATTTTTTTTTTTTTTTTTTAATGAAAAGAACACGTGCCGCAAGACGATCAAACATTTTGTTTTTCAACCTGCAGTTTTTTGGATATGTCTTACATAATGTGTAGATTTGACGAATAAGCCATCGAAATTTCAAAATTTCAAATTTTTATCTTTTTTCGATGGGTTTTTCGTCAAATCTGCACATTAGGTAAGACATTTCCAAAAAACTGCAGGTTAAAAAACAAAATCTATGATCGTCTTGCGGCACGTGTTCTTTTCATTTAAAAAAAAAAAAAAAAATGCACGCGTGTTTTTAGACAAAAATAAAACTTTTCAGGGGGCGTCTGATGAAATTTAATTTTTAACGACCACCCTAATATATATATATATAATAATATATACATATTTCTCTATATGTATATGTATGCATCCGTTCTGTGTCTGCGTTGCAATAAATTACACGCTTATTATAGACTGAGGTAAATATAATTTTCTACGGATTTAAATCACGCTTTTTAAAAACTGAAATTAACCCACACCAAAAGTGCAGCTAATTTATTTTCTTCACACCTGCTCGCAAAGTGCCCCTTTGCGCCCTCTTGTGCGGGCGCAAAACAGGACTTTACGGCCCTCGGGCGGACAAGTCTTTTCCGCCCGCTAAAGCGGGCGAAAGAGACTCCTTGTCCGCCCTCGGGCGCAAAGTGCTGTTTTGCGCCCGCTCACTCGGTCGCAAGAAAGGCACTTATGCAGAGCAGGTGTTTAGAAAAATATCGTGTGCATCACAGGCGCAAGGCTATTTTGGCGAGTGTGCATGCAGCACACTCGCCTTCGGCTCGTGCCGCATATTGCACACTCGCAATATAGTCCTTTCCGCCCTTGATACACAATGTACTATTTTACCTATTATTTTTATTCGATTCATTCATATTATCTGACCCCATCTCGTGGCATATTTACAAAAAATTTATACCAGGAAATGTTGTAATTTCCGCCTGCTATCATTCCCACCTTAATTTAGGGGCTCGTCATTAAGTCAGTTGCTGTATCTTCGTCTCATTCAAAATTTCCCTACATTTAGGTGATTGATGGTTGTCAGATTTTCCATATCTGTATATAATAATTTCAAGCGTTTACACCATTTTTAAGAGGAAATTTTCATCGGATTGATAACCTGTTATAGCAGAGTGCATCGGACTACGTCGATAAACTTCTGCGTTACGTAACGATAAGAGTGAATGCTCACTGTCCATATGGTCTATGGGTCAAGGTCTCGTGGCGTTAAGTGCAGCGCAATGATAGACGAGACGAAAGACTCGTTTTCTTCATCAACTTTGAAATTTATTTCCTTTCATATCAAGGCGAATTTTCAGAAGCTATAGAAATTGACAAAGATTCTATCTTTGGCACGTGAAATTAAAGAGTATAAATCAAAAGGCTTGATGATTTTTTTTTCTTATACCCACCATCTGGATTCCGTAGAAGTAAAATTCATCCGTACTAATTTCACTGCATTTGGATTTGAGAAATATTCTAAAAACGATCTTATCGCCAGTTGGCCAGACACTCGTTTCAACCACATATTATATCACGCAGTTTTTATCATAGATGCACTGATTTTACAGCCTCTTTAAAAAAAAAACAAAAAAAAAAATTACAAGATATTTGCACTAAATTTTTTTTTAACATACACACATATCTATGTTTATATGATGGACAGTCACGGTGGGTTTCTCGCGACTGCCATTTATCTAGTTCTCTATATAACGACCTTTAATCTCTATCTAACTGCGTTTATAGTTCTAGAGAGTCGTCAAGACGTCGTACAACTCCAAAGTGAAATATTCTAGACACTCTAAGAGCTGCTATCTGCAATGCATGATGGCAATTGGCGGTGGTAAAATTAGCACAAGAATTATCTACAGTTATATGTATAGTATTATACGCGTGATTCAGAATAGTACCACTTCACTGTCCGGCAACGTTTAAAATAAGATCTAATTTAATCATATATAAATCTGCGTAGAAATATATTTATTAAATTTCTCAGAGGAGAGATTTTTCAAAACTCTTATTTTCCCCGCCTGTATAATTTCGAAGTGTTGTTTTCCCCGTCTGTAATTACTTCTCGCAATTATTGTGCTGAGGTGATAATAATTGTTCGAGATATGATGAGTGAGCTCATATACTGAAACACTTTTGACGCAATTTACCAAGCAATAGAAACATTTTATTACTTGCCCGATCCACATGCATCAATCTTCGGCTAATTATCATTTTTTTTAATCCATTTTCTCATTCCTTCGTAAAATTATTTAGCGTCACAGATTTTTCAGTCACAAATGAAAGCTCGCTTTCACTGATTGTGGAAACGGCTATGAAGCTAAGCCTTTCGCCAAAAATGTTCCATTCATGATTCATCGTTTAATTTCGCTAAAACGCGGGGAATGTTTTATAGTATGATTTACTTATGCACCTAATCTTATCGCCAAAACGTTTTATGAATCTACTGCATCGTTAGCAATTCACGCGTTTTCATATTCGAATTATCATCACGTTAGCTAACGCTGTTTAATTGTCAGGCACCAATAAACAAATATAGCAGAATAAAGTTCGTCGCCTAATTACACTTCTTTTATTAGACCCAATCATCTCATACTGCTATACGAAATTTTACTCAATTTAAAGCTTTTTGGAAACTTTTTCATCCTCGTCATGATAACCGTCCGTAAAAATGATTCCCACGCGAGATTATCCCGGAACTTTTTTTTTTTTTTTTTATATGGCAACACCAATTTTTCGGACGGACCACTCTGTCGAGTGAATTGTATGCGATCCACGGGATATATCCGCAATCTGCACGGTGTATGAAATTCAAATTTTTGAATTTAAATTTAAATTGACGTATCACCGAACATCGGTACGTGGGATTTGCACTCTACCAGTTGAATACTCGCGCAGTTAATTGTTCCCAGATATTAGAATGAAAATTTAGGTCTAGGTGTGAAGTCCGCTTTTATATCGACTATCACAGTTATATAATGAAATTTATTAACTTTCTCTAATCAGAATTTTTAATAAACATTTTTCAGATCATTTCATATAACTGCACACTGACGAAATGAAAGCAGTCGGCTTGTGTATAGCTAAAATACGTCTACGTTTGTCGGTAAGATTCACAAGCTCTGATGTGACTCGTACCGTGTAATGTAATTGTTCGAAGTAAGCAATTAAGATTTAATTATCACAAATTTCAAACCAGTTACCTCCTTTGAATATTTATTGTCGAGTGCTAAAGTCTTCGATGGAAACGCATTTTGAGTATGAAAACGTTATCAAATTCTGTGCTGTGTACTTATGACTTAAAATCATTACGCCGACAAATTTCACTACCGCATTACCAATTTGGAAATATTTCACGAAATTTTTTCGGTTTGTAAATTTGAAATTATTACTTATTTACCAGAATTTTTTACGCAGCTGCGTTTACCTGAAATTTCATCAGAATTTATAATTACCCTCTGATCACAGGTCTGCGTACTATACGTTTGTTCTACGCAAATACGTTTCCGTGATTATAAACAAGCGTTGTTCTTTTTATCCATTTATTCAATCATTTGATCGCATAAACTACTGATCAATACATCACGACGTGTCGTGGTAATTCATTGCCGTAAAGTGGTGTAAATCAACCTTCGACTGCGGTAACCATAATTTATGGTTTCGTAACCGTATATTAATTATTCTAAAACCCATAATTATTATAAAATCAAAACTTAAGTTGTGTTTGATTCCCACCACGCACGTTTGTGTAAAGTATATTGTTCTGCGCATACTGTGCTTATCAGTCTCCGAAGTTCATCAAGTTTTTCGACGTGTTAATTACGTCTGAATATAATATCGACGTTTAAAGTCGTATAGAGAAAATGAAAACGAAATGAAAAATAAAAAGTAAAACAGTTTTAATTAACGTACATGAATATATTTTTATCGTCAGATTATGGGAATTCGCTGATACTGGCCCATTTTTATCACGGCAAAAAAATATTCTCACGCTCAGACGAGCGCGACTAATTATATTGTGTATGTATTGAGAATGGAAATTTCCAACGTTGCACCGAGATAATTGCTGTATAGCTGAAAGCGCATAGTTATACCCTTTCATATGGGTACAAACGAGAATTGCACCAGTCTTTGTGCAGCGCTACAATTTTATCCCACATCTTAAGGCTGCGTAATAAACTCATTAATTCCAACCTCTTTAAGTACTACAATTGAATGGCTGCCTTGTGTCCATAGATCGATCAAAATTAATTTAGGAGGAATATATAGGTATATATATTCCTGGCCAATGCCTCGGTCAGTGACTTCTGTTACAGCTATTTTTAAACTTTGCCAATTGGCGTTTGAGCCAACGAATCAAGGGGGTGTAATACATCTAGAGTAAGAAAATTTCGAAAATATTGTTTGTCAATCTTTTGGAATGAAAATCAAGTGGAAATCAGAAATTTAGGATTTACGTTTTTTTTATATCTAAGTGCAGTCATAGGGGAAGCAGCTTTTGAAAAAAGAAAGAAAAAAAAAAAAAAAAACTCAGATCAATCGCACCTTAGATTTTGAATTCTTTCGTCTCCAATTATTCAGAGACCAAACCTGGACGAAATGAGCCAATATTATGAACAAGCCGAAGTATCTTTGATTCCAATAATTTGAAATTAAGTCAGTTATTCTGTTTGATGGTTGTAAATATATTGCATGAAAATCAATCAAATTTAATTATATTTGTACAAGTATTTCTTTGTTGTAAAGACCCTCCTTAAACGCGCGCTTCGGGATCTTGTCTCAGAAATAAAATTGCTCTCGATTAATATGCAGAAGTTCGTTCGTGCAATTTAACAGCGTCTGGTAAGATCAAATTATCAAATCACGTCTTGTTTGTTTTTTTTTTCAACTGATAATAAAAAAAAAAATCGAATCAAGTTCTTCTGCCGAATCAGAATCTTCGAATAATAAATGAATTTTCTTAGAATTTTTTTTTACACGATAGAAAAAAAGTAAAAAAATAAAAATAGTTTTTGCCGAATAAACCAAGAAGAAATTTCTCGTCTACAATATATTATAGAACAATAAAATAAGCGATAGAAAAATTCTTCAGAATGACAAAATTGCGTGCCATCAAAATTAGTCTGAAATAAAAAAATTAAAAAAAAAAAAAATAATCAACATTTATTGCATCGTTCTGCAGAAGCAGAATGAAAAGAAAATGAAACAAAGTTGGCGAGAGCAGAGGTACTTTTACTCGACGATTAGCATTGAATAATGTTGTGTAAATTCAAGTTTAAAGTATATAAAGAAAGTTATTACACGGTATAAAATTATATTACGTGGAATATAATAAAATAATCCACTGGACGGGGGTGGGGAGTAGAAAGAAGTGCAAGATAATTAATCACCGGTCGTAATTATTCAAAGATGCATAGGAACTTTGGCTAATCTATCCCGATAAGACTGTTCAAAGTTCAAAAAAACAGATCGGTGAACTTGTATGGTCATTTTAAAACTTAACGATTGAAAATGATGAATACAGAAAAATATCCAGCGGATGTTATACAAAGAATAATTAAATGTAATAATTATTTTAATTACCTGTCACAATCATATTCAGTGTCGTTAAACTCGTGGCCGATTACGTACTCCGCTTTGCAAAGATGAATCACAAAACACAACGCGATAAAATACCACAGCATTTTATTCACGTCGATTTTAAATAGTTTCGAAAATTATATTTAACAAAAATATTTAAGCCTGTGAAAGAATTTATTTTATTGAAACCGCAATTATTGTTTCTATCTTTTTTTTTTTGTTGTTATCGAACAGCTTTTCTCCAGGGCTTATATCAGCCGTGATTATAGACCCGAATAAGGGCTGCACTGGAGAGATAGATTCGATTTAATTTTTAATTATAATTTATTCACGAATTGTTTGTAAAGTAGATTTGTAACAAAACGGAGCTGCGCGGTTTCTGGCAACAGCTCGCGTTGTCATTCATTTATATATGCTTCGTGGATTGATAGTAGCTCTTCGACGATTGGCCGGCGAACTTAACATTCTTTTCTACTGATTAGCCGCAGATTAACCCGCGTTTATAATAAGTAAGCTTGGCGCAATTTCGATGCGTAAACTTTATTGAACAAATGCTAAATAACATTGTCTCATTAGTCTATCGGAATTTATTTAACGAGCTAATAATAATAATCGATCATGTTATATACTCAACACAGTTAAATTGAAACGAGAAGAAATTTTTTTCTTTTTTCTTTATCTTCACGGTTTTAAAAAATTAAAAAAAATTTCTACCTCAATTACCAGCCTTCAAAACGCGACATGAATCTCATCAATGTATAACTGCGATTATATCTCGCATCTACGTTGTAGAGTAGATTAAATGAAACAAGAGTTAAAGGTGAACGACATTCAGCCATAAATGAATCTCTGTAGTCTAGCTGGTATCATTGAAATTTTATTTCATTCGATTTTTGTCAATTATTTAAATTTATTCAAATATTACGTAATGGATTGAATAATATCCCCAAGGATATTTCAATAGGAAATTTTATACCAACTGACCCTGGTAGTGGAATGTACACTGGTTACTCCAGGATGGATAAACCGGTATGAAGAAGACAATTCTGCGATTGCAATTAATCTCAAAAGTATCGTATATCCGCAAATATATTGAATTGATATGTCTGTCTAAAAATATATACGCCAAGTGATATAATATCGAAATAATGTTGGCCTTTAATCATAGAACCCCGAAATTTCGGGGTTGATGAAGATTTTGTACAACCGCTAAGCCTGAAGTGCATCCAGACGCATTTCAGACTATAAGTTTCTTTTATTACGAAATTGCAATGAAGCTTACTCAAATATTAACCGTAATCATGATTCTACATACGTCGAGGTATTTCTTTGTTTTTTACTCTGTTATACTATTTGTATTTCTGTATAATCAAATAGCAGGATTAAATGGAAGATGTAGATACCGCACATTCTATCCAGGTCAAGCTTGATCGAGGTTGAAATGTTTGGTGTTCCCTCGTATTTCCACAGAGTTGTGTTTGGCACAATGAACTAATTAATTCACCTGAATCAATGTTATTATTCCGATAAGATCACCGTGGAAAAAAATGAGGTCGAAATTGCATCAACACACATGTTGTACACAATATTGTCATTGCGTACGTTACATACATTGAACCTGCGATGGAAAAATTTTCGACACGAAAATGTAGCCGTTTTTATTCTTTATAATATATCTACCTACTTAGTTTAAATAAGTATTTCAGTTGAATTGACAATGAGCTAAGGTAAAAATTTCGTTCTATTAAAATATCGTCGAATGATATAGCAGGATCAGAAGGCTTTCATCCTCTACTCGCTCAACTCCAAGTTTGTATTCCAGCTATTTCATATTCATGGCCACGTTATGGTTGCTTACTTACGCGTAACAAGCCTTCTTGTCCGTACAAGAACATACAATATGACAAACACGTTCACCTTGACACTAACGTGAATACATAAGCTGCTCTCAGGGGTATAATCTTTAGGCAATTATCGCATTCGGCAATATTAGAATTTCGAAAGGGGATGAAAATCGTGGTTCTGTTTAGTCGATACTTTACCCAAGACCCACAGATTTAAGCTACGATATGTGGGGTGTCATTGAAACTGATTTCTCATTCGTTGTAAGAACGCAGATATGATAATGCCCGATCTCGAAATTTCCGCATTTTAAATAAATGTATAATATTTCGTTACGATAATATTTGGCCTTCGATTAATATCAGTCGATAATATATACATGGGCGGACAAAGCGTGGGTTTATAATATATAGGTGGGGCAACTTCCAAAAACAATGGCTCATAGTGATAATGAGAGAACCGAACAGTTTACAAAGTTTCCGAAGGATCGGGGTGTGCCGTAATTGTACGGAATAGACTAATCATATTATTTTTTTTAATCACGCGACGAAGGGTGAAAATTTAAAGGTCCTAATTTGGTTGTATCAAGAAAATGACTAGACACAATATTTCAGGAGAATTTAAATTAAAATTCGTATCGGAGGAAGGGAAAAAATTGGAAAATTGAAACAAAAAAAAAAAACAAAAAAAGAAATACCTAAATAAAAAAATATGCGCGCTTTCAGGTTTCATGAATTTAATTAAATAACGACGGCGGGATTCTGATATCTGATGTAAAAAAAACTTGAAGCAGAACTTTTCACCGATATTGTCTGCTTAGTTTTCGCGGGACTCACAATTTTTTTTTTTTTTTTTTACCAATTCGTGAAATTTAAACACCTTTTAAAACGGGATATTTATTTTATTGCTCCGCAGAGATTAGGATGAACTTTTCGTTCGTTTTTTTTTTATCCTCATCAGAGTTTCGAACAAACTTTACGCTATCTTTGAACTATACATTAGCTATCGTTACGTTTATACTTAGTATAGAATTTTTCTTTCTTTTTTTTTTTTTTTTTCATTTCACTGTACGCAGCTTTTCGAGATATATCCGAGTTCCTTTCCTTCGTTTGTACATACTATATACCTACCTACATGTTGTATCACGTAATAAAAATCGATTGAATTTTTTCTGAATTTTATTCATTATTGGTTTTACTTTTCCAATTTTATATTCAATTATTGCAAAATGACGAGAGGGCAATAGCCGAATAAAAATCTCATTCGATCTTGAATTCACTGCGTTTCTCAAACTTTCCGTCCACGCGGAAGTATTGGTGTGAAATGTCCTCTGAAGTGGGGGGGGGGGGGGGGGGGGACAAAAATTGATTCTAAAATTCTGCCTGCGAGCTAAAAGGTGCAGAGTCTTGGTTACGGCCAGACGAGATCGTATTTCGTTTTTTACCTCCAGGGAACTCGGGCAAGTCTAGAGCCTTTGTAGAATCGTTTAGGGAGGGTGCTGTTGTGCGTCTAACCCCCGCGAATATCTCTTGATCGGTAATGGATTTTAGCGTGAACTGAAAATTCTATCAGAAAGAAGAAAAACGAAAAAAAAAAAAAAATCGCTGTCACACTTTTACGTCATTTTACATCTCAAACTACTCCTGCCTCGAAAAATCGGCATAGATTACTCATTTTTATAATGCAGAAAAAAAAAAAAAAAAAATGATATACCTAATACCTATAATTCTCCTGAAATTTTGATAAGTTGGATTATTTTTTACTGAACGCTTTTTACTGATCATGTCGCGTCGGGATAAAATTTTTTTTCTACATATTGTCTCGATTGATAAAAGAGTGTTACAAACGTGGGAGCGATTATTCATATCAATTGTACAGTTGGATGTTGAAAAATGACACGTTATTATAAAGTTATGAACGATTTTTCTTATGGATTTAAAGATATTTCTTATGGATTTAAAGAGCTGTGGCGAGGTCATTTTTTTTTTTTGTCCATATATATTCACGTAACGATGAATTGTCAGATATTATTATTCATAATATTTATCCTGAACGTTAGATTTAGTTATTTATTATGATAATGATAAGTGGAAACGATTTTTTGACTCAAAGTATATAGTAATTATTTTTATTACGACCATGACGGCACGGCAGTTCGTTCCGTGCTACTAACTATTCAAGGATTTGAACTTGGGAAATTGGTATCAAACACAGACCTTATTAAGAGGAAGAATCTCACTGTACCAACTCTCGATTCGACCAAAGCCAATTAATTAAAGTTCCAAGGTCCTTCGTATAACAAGGAGAAAAGATTCCCCCGATGTATTTTATACTTGACTTTTTTATTGACGACTAGGATACGACGGAGTTTCAATTACACAACTTCTTAACTTTGATAACTCTTCGAAACGAGGCCCTGCGAGAAAAATAAGCTCAGAATCAGATGCGTACGGTTAATTAAAAAAAATTGATTTTTTTCTTTTTTTTTTTTTTTTTTTATTCACGTTTTGTCTTTATATATTAATCATTTCCAATCAAAACCGACATAATGATAAATTTACGCTATTCAAAAATACGAAAATACGCAGATTTGTTTCGTTAACAAAATCCGTGAAAAAGTAGTCGCTCTTCGTTTGTGCAAATAAAAAAGTTTCACCGCATATATTCCGATTCATCAAAGTGAGTGAAATTCATTTTTCGTGAATGGAATTAAACTCACCAATTCAGCCCCTCTTTTATACAGATATACATATATATATTTCAGTATTATAATCCTATACATAGCTACATTCGTAATGTTCCCGGCATAATAAGAACTCGTTACCTCACCCTACCCTGGCCAGCCCCACCAGTTTCCCAGGTAATTTGCGATAATGCAAAATAGAAATAAGGTCCCTTGATAACCGTAATGGTGACAATATATATATCGGTGTGATGTACCTCCTACCTACGTCGGAAAATAGGGGAGCAAGAATTTGAAGAAATGTCAAAAAGGCATGAATGAATAAATGAAATTGCAACTGCGACTGTGTAAAAATCTCGCATATACATATTATATAATAAAATTATCATAAATATCCTACACCGATCAATTTCGGAGTATAAATTGAATCTGTAAGCTGAGATTCGATGCGCTCTGTAAAAAAATTGACGGAAGTTATTATTTATTTTTCGGGCAACGATTTGAAGATTTTTTATGCAAATAATACCTAAGCTGAATTTACATCCCCTTGTTAAGGAATGTAATCAGGTTTTGGTTCCCGGTGATGTACGTGCCTGTAATACGCCGCTGTATTATATAGGAGGGAACGCACGGTGCAGGGAAATAAGCTGAAGATAATTATGGAAATTTGTACGGGGTAGGTATATTTTGAAAGTGAAAAGGAAAAAAAATAAATAAAAGAAGAAGAAAAAAAAAAAAAAAATTTCCTTCTAAAATTAAATCGACAGATTTCCAGTTCATTCGTATGCACTAAGCAACGATAGATATATAATTTGAAGATAATATTCAAAAATTATCCCCAGGGTATAGAAGCAGCTTCTGTAATCGAGAGAGGAAGTTATTCGCTGCATATCAAATTTCAACTACGGTAGATAACTCTATCATATAGATTCGTGTATAAGTATGAAAATTTACCGAGTTCTATATACAATACATTATGCAAACGTGTTTGAACTAGCACACTGCAAATATACATTTTCACTGCACGAGAACAGATATTGGCACTCCGCTAATTAGCCACCTTCCTAAAGGTATTCCGGGGCTACGATATACTCTGATAAATAATTAAAGAAAAATAAAAAAATAACTTTACTTGCTTCGTACTCATGCGTCTCGGTAATGTAATAATAATAATAATAACTATAACAATAACAATATCAATAATAATTAACCGAACAAGCACATGTGATGCTGTACTCATCATACAAGTCTAACCTGGTACAGAGTTCACCCCTTATTTGCACAATATATAATTCTATTAATTAGCTGCTTGTGAAATGCTTGTGCAAGTGGGTAAAGTAATGTACCGTAAATATATTTCAAGGGTAGTTTTTATTTTTCGTTTTTATTTCATTTTTTTTTTTTTTTTCTCTTGGTCTTTTTGGGCTTCTTGAATATCGGGGGTACGATGATTACCAGGCAATTAGACGGTGTATGAAAACTGCGTATAAAAGCGAGTTTTATTTCCTGAAAATAAACTCAATTTGTATATATTACTCGGTTACTTCTTTTTTAAACCCCACTTTGCATATCGATTGGAACAAATTGCCATTCCTGAAGGTATATAGAAAGAGTTAATGCTCTGATTCTTTCGACGAGAAAATCCATTGAACTAAATGAATTTTACAAAAAGTGCAATTTTACGGTCAGAATCTTTCAATAGTTGTCAACTGGGTATACGGTCGAACGTAATCATTTTCATCCAATGCGAATGTCTTTTATGTTATTTCACGGTAAAGCATCCTTTCTCGATGTTATCGAACCCGTGTGGATTCGTCCTATGATATACTATCTACTGGATAGAAAACTCGTTAAAATAAGTGGCTGTGAGTAAAAAATCTTCCACTTCCATTGAAGATTCAAAAGATACATGGTCAGGTGAACTCCACACGTTGTCTCACTAGAAAGTTTCATTCATTTAGTCACATATATGCGCATACATGTGCAGAAGTTATGTTTGATTACGATCAAGAGCATGATAGAGCCTCTCCTATTCGTGGCTGAAAGTACTATTTGAATATGGTGTTCCAAGTGCATGCCGTAGGTATACCTACGTTTTACCCGCAAAGCAAACTCGTCTAGGTAATTCAAGCCATGTCATTTTACGGTTCAACTATCTTTCACCTATATATTATTCAGTTTCAGATCCTGACTGCGGTTCCTTGAATTTGCTCATATTTACTCATGGTAAATAGAATGATAACAGAATTGGCAACGTCAGATGCAATTCATCCGTATAGAAAATCACGATCGTTGATTCTATGGGCGACATCAAGTGACACTATGCCAATAAAATTGGATACAGTTTATTTTCGCGCTGTTTCATCGGGACAGAGAAATATCAGTAACTATTATCCGAATAAGACCGTTCTATGTGTAAAAGACATAATATGTTTTCATTCGATGATCGTGACACACTCTTGGATTTCGGTAAGGTCCCATATAGCCACCAAAATTAAGGACATAAATAACTGGCGATATTTCACCCCAACCCGAGAATTCACGCCAATATTTTATCGACAAGGATCTAATATCGGGTGCAGGTTTTCCTACGTCCTTTTATACGAGCCGAGTCTTAATCCTTGAAGGGTTTAATTAATCGGTGCCAATTTATATACAGAGTAGGTAGATATGGTCTGCGGCCGAGCCATTTATCCGCGGAAAGTATCTTTACCACTTTGTGAGGATAATTTTAAAAGGGAAAAATTCGCTTCTGGATTTTAAAAGTCTTAATTAGGATTGTGATAAAGCTGGATAAAGATTTACCGCGATATTGAACGACCTCGAACGATATCATTATGTTATATGATTTCGCGAAAATTGAAAAGTGAAAGTAATAGTCTTACGAACCTTCGTTGCATAAATTGGGGAAACTCCACTTGACAAAACTCAAAAGCGATAAATTTCAATCCAGATGACATAACAGTTCTATAAAGCTACGCAAAACTTGACCCATATAACTTTTATATACGATTTGTACTCAGGGACCTCTCGAAATCCTAAGCTTAAGCCTACGCCATTCTTCACCTCCATTTGCCATTTTGAAAAAAGCTCTTGTCCCGTATACGTATCTTGAAACGTGTTTAAAGAATATACAAAGCTGTCCTTTCCAAGCCAACAATTTCATATCTTTTCGTATTTGCGTTCGTAAAATAAACTTACCTCACACCATTCTCTTTAGCCGATATTTAATTACAACAAAATAAACTGATAACATCGCTGAAAATTATTTAGTAAAATCCAATGAAAAAGAGCCTGAAATATTCAACGAAAAAATTCGCAGAAATACAACGCTATCTTAAATTCAAAATATCCAAAATCAAGCTCGACGCTATCCAGTGAAATTAAACTCAGTCCGATGCTTTAAGGTTCTATAGTATCTGGAAGAAAATGATAATACATATTTGATGTTGTGGGGTTCTCAACGATCGATAAGACTTTCTAAATCGTCTTTAGAAAAAACGATTGATCTGATGAGAGAACTGATTAATTTACCTCGCTGATAAATCACAGCACTAGCTCATTTGGTGAGAAAAAAAAGCTGGTATCTTTTCACGATGTAATCCCAGAAGCTAGAAATAGGTTGTTACTGTTAATGGTTTTTCGAAATATTAATGCCTGTCTGTTATAAAATTTGGAAAAAATTTCTACCCCTCACATTTTTCTCGGCAATTATTAACTGAATGCATTTCTGCAGCTACTATTATACATCACAGGTAATACTTAGCCAAGAAGGTGCCATGAATACCGCATTAAACTTCCTCGGTAGGTAATATTTAATTACAATAATTGCAATCCTTGTTAAGTTACACAACATTCCAGTATGTAGTATTGCCTAACAATACCAGCTTCGAACAAAGATTCTCTTGACTAATTGCTTCTGAGTTTATACTGTTTACAAGTTTGCGATAGTGATTTTCTTCGTCGAGTTTATCCAGCAAGAAAATTCACTGTGTCAATTAGCAGTAATAATAATTATGATTGGGCGACAGTTTGTGTCAGCAAGTAAAAAAATTCGCTGATTCAATGCTATGGATGAATTATTATAGTCGCGTTATTTTGTCGAACTAAAAATTTTTGCGTATTGTCGGAATACATCGCAAACCATGACGATCGGTCCCAGGGTTTTCTAAGTGCTCTGACAACGTGCTTTCACGGGTTTTCGATGTTACAGTGTCTCCTTTAACGAATCTCAAACCCATTTCCCGTTTCGCACGACGTGCTTTTGTGCTTGGGACCCCTTGCGACACTTAAAACTTTAGCGTAAGACGAAACGACGTAATAGGAATGAAAGTGGTTGCGGGGAAGAATGAAAGGTTTCGTTTATTGGCAGTGAGCGGTTCAATGATTTTTGTACCGACATCCATTTTCCCACTTATAATACCTCTACCGGATTCAGAGAAGTTGCATCGAGTTCTCTACTCTCGGACGTGTTTTACCCATATAACATGAAACCGAGATCAAAAATCTATAACGGTAAAAGAAATGGGCACGTAACCCAGATTTGGGATATTTCGTGTGGTAAGCTCCTCTGAAAATTTCACTCTACGAATACCAAGTAGAATTATTGTAGAGAGGGGGTGAATCGTCAGATAGCTCTACGAATAATATTACTTCGTAAAGTCTAACCCTGCGTAAGGATTGAATATTATTTCCATTTTTTAGTCGTTTTTACAGCGTAAATGTCGCCAGGCCTCTTTGATTAATGGTCAATAAAAATTATACGATATGGTGATGGGTCAGGGGAATTTTTCAACCTGATTAACGAGGTGTGAATTTATTATTTAAACCTATGGGAGAGGAGAGGAAAAAAACTTTCACAACTCTATATAATTAAGGGTGAGGAAAAAAAAAAAAACTTGAAAAATGTAGAGCTCATACACTTTGCATTCATAACAGCTGGAAGGCTATTTTTTTAAACATCGATTCATCGCTATGAAAGTTTTTATTAGTTTTCACCATCGTACATACACACTTGTTTAATTAGTTTAATGAAGAAATTTCCACGCCACTCTTGCTGCAATAACAGCATAATCTTACCGAAATCTATTCCATATTATTTATTCACATATCAATTATACACATGCGTCAGCAAGAATTTCAACGCACTATACTGAAGTCATCTAAATTTATCAAGTCACGTTTGAAAAATACATCATTCTCTCATCAGTTTTTCCAATGTTGATTAATGTCCATGATTTACACCTCTGGGCTGCAAACAGCCAACCTATCGCAAGATGAATTTCAGAGATCTACGAGGCAGAATGAATTTCGGGGTATAATTTTGGAATTTTTAAATTGCACATCATAAGAGCCGTCAAATAATTGATGGTATATTTTTTTCCGAAATCTTAGATCAGTCGTTAAAGTTCAGAGTCGCTGAAATTTAGCGCACCTACATTGCGTGCGACCCTAAAGAAAGTCAGTGGTGATTGGATTTTGCGAAATTCCCCTTAGAAATTCTTTCTGGAAGTCCATTAAATTCTCTAGATTCACGACTGCGGAAAACTTCGCAGCTGAACTGCCGTAGGAATCTGTGACTGAACGGACTAACCGGCCTTAAGGCGTGGGATATAGGATATGAGTGTTCGATTGTCCCGGATATCACCTCCCTCACGTATAAAAACTTTTGACGAGAATGGAGTTCTCATTTCCCCGTTGAGTGTAGAGTCGAGAATCTGTGTCTTCTGCATCCCCCTTATTTATGTATTTTTGGGACAAAATTATGAAAGGATAAACTTTTTGACGTCTATACAGTCGGTATAAAGCAGATGTAATTTATAATATTTAAAAACTCATTTAGAACTTTGTACATATTTTTCAAGTGCAGTTTGTTGTAAAATATATATGCCAAAGTGGTATTAAAGATAAAGTAAAGAGACTGGTACGGTGGAGGATGGGTTGATTAAGACAGTTTTAACAGACTTTATACACGGAGCCAGAAGTCTTTGTATATTTATGGAATCTGTGCATAATGTGTTTAGTTCTTCGCTAATAAAATGGCTGATTATTATATCGAGAGCAAAGCTTGATAGTTGATGAAGTTATTATTTTTTTCTTCTTGCTTCTACAAATATTCTCTTGTCGGTGTATAATATTCTGTACGAAACGGATTGATCTTATTAGGCAAGGATTAGATTTCCGATAATTGGATTAAGGAATTACCTACGTTACGCTTTATGTGGTAGACTCCCTGAGATCCAAAAATTTTGCTCTTCTTTTGAGTTAGTTAATTAATTTCCTGTGCCCAGATATCAGGGGTGAAAAGGCACCTGTCCCTTTCACTACTTTCAAGGAGAATAAAGAAAGTCAAGTAAAGCGAAGTCTTCGCGTATCCTCTTCAATGCTGCCAATACCTGCTTTCCTCGTTGTTCTTGTAAAATCTTCCAAACTTTGTCATCGACTTGTTTTAATTTAATTCGAGCCTTGAGTGATTGAGATTATCAACCGTTTGATAAATTCTGTACAGTTTATGTTCGCAATGGTGAAAAAATTGACTCCATTACTTCTGAATTAATGCGGCGGGTTAAACGCCGTGTCGGATATTTGGGTCTAGTTCAACTCGTTTTGCTATTTTAACGAGCCAATGAGAAACTCGGTGTACTAATATGTCACACGTGAATGACCTTTCTTCCACAAACCACGAATATCTGGACGTGTTCTGAAATTGATGTAAATTTCAAACTTTGTGGTAACTCGTCATATCAGTAGGTTCACGAAACGCTTCCCCCAGGAAAATTCACACCTTCTGGGACTAGTTAGTCAACTCGTCATATCAGTGAGTTCACGAAACGTTTTCCCCCGTAAAATCCACACCTTCTGGAACTCAGTTAGTAAAAAGTGATGTAGAGTTTAAATGGAGTTCTGATACTCGTTGAGGATATATTTTTCAACCAAGTGTGTACCATACATATTCGAAATTTTCACTCCGACAAGGGTTCTGATGCCGTAGCTACGGACGGACATCTGTTTAACTCTTAGTGGCAAGATGAAAATTCCACTCTATTCAAGTAGTAAGTAGAGCGAGGTTCTTTTGTGAAAATGTTGAAAATTCCTGGAAGAATAATTACACAGAATCCATACCGCAGTCGGAGGTGCCGACATTCTAACGATGCAAATGATTTGTGACAATTTAAGGATGAAAAAAATATCCTGTGACATCCCTCTTCGCTGTTATAATATGAATTACGGCACATCTTCGCTTCGCTTTGAATATGTAAAGTAAATGAAGCGAACCGTTGCGCAGTGCCATTGTGTGAAATCGTGTAAAAAGACGGGAAACTGAGGGGTGCCTTTCGACGTTGGACATATCCAAATAAATAGATCCACATGCCGCATCTACTCCTTCTCATTTCCATCCTCATTCATTTCCGGAAATGGAACCTTAATAACGTAGTAGTCCTATAATTAAACCTAACGGTTGCTTCAGACCCAGAAAAGTACCGCATCCATTCAAAAAACAATTTTTTATCTTGCTTTTCCTCTTCTGCTGTTCTCTAACAAGTTGGCTTTCAGCTCACAGAACGTTTTATCGTTAGCATTAAATTTGCCAATTTTCCTTTAATGCTTCAGTTAGAAACGATTCGTGAGTTTATATGTCTGCATACGTTTGCGGGTGTATACTTGAAACGAGATATTAAAGTACCTTCTGCTTGGTACTCGCGCTTATGCGGTTGATCTTTCTATTTTCCATATCGTGCTGCACCATCATTCACTAGAGTACTAAGCGCGTTGCTTCTCTTCCATTTTCACACGTCAAGGAATCGCGGAGGTTTCCGTTCTGTGAACTAAGAATAAAAGCAAACATGATATGAAAGAAAAAAACATGTAGGTAGATCAGCTGATGATCGAGGCGATGTGGCGTTGACACAGGATATCTGTAAAAATTTACGAGGGTTTTATCACGTCCGATCTTTTTTCGGAAAGAGATAAACCCCGCGGTTTATAAGCAGCATCAGATTGAAAATAGCCATAGTAAGCATTATTTCTAAAGTTAATTAGAAGTATACGGTAGTATTATGCCGCGTGATGAAAGAACAGATGTACTGTTTCCAATTATGGATTACTAATTCATGCTCCTGGCGAGCATGAATTATTCGTCTCAAAAGATCGAACAGGGTTCGAAAACAGAGAGCGAGCTGTTTGTCGCGATCCTTTGAAGTCACTGCAGACTTTTGTTGGCCATAATGTAATTCGTACCCAATTATTCTGCTTCATACACAACAGAGCTTTGTCTTGAAAAAAAAATTTTGACAAAAATACGCCACACAATCCTTTAGCAAAAAAAATGCACGCCTCCTTTTTCACCGTGACAAATCAACCGAAAGAGGATACCGGGGACATGAGATATGTGGCATCATTTTTCAAGGAGATTTTTCTTGCCTTTTTATATCCCTCATCTTACGACGATTTTCTATTTCTTTTTCCAGATCGGCATTATAGAGTTAAAGAAAGACATTTTTCGTAGATCTTCATTCATTAAAGTAGAGAGCGGTGTGGGTCACGGTGTTCTATCTTCGGGCTTGAAGGGCAGCTGTTTACTTCTTAATCAGCCTCTGCACACCTAGGATATTGCAGAGTTAACATTAATGGTCCACTACACTATTTGCTCCACAAACAGCTGCGTTCCATCGTCGATTAGGTTGATTCCAACTGGGATATATATCTTTGGCAAGTGTCACATCCTCGTGGTATTCAGTAATCGATAGCTTATAATCGAGGAACCTTGGAGTTGGTTGGCAAATTTCTCGTTTATTCAAATTATTGTATATATATATTATATATATATTGTACATATATATTATTGTATATATATATATATGTGTGAAGATAAGTTTGAATAGGGTTTTGGTATGGCTGTGGGGTATTCACGTCGTAAAGTCACTAACGATCAGTGTTTCAGCCTATATGTATAAAGGGAAAATTTTAGCCTTATCCTTCTGACAGGAAGAAAATTAATCGAGACCGTGTAGGTGGCTGCCTTCGCTCTTGCTTTTCATTTTTATTTTCATCTTATATAATTTGTCCATGAAACAGGAATTCCTTCGGTACATATTATATATATCTACTGTTCAGTAGATAACTTGTTACTTGCGTAAAACTTTTGTACAAAGTTTTGGTTTGAGAAAACTTTTACCTTGCATACTTCAGAACTTACCGCATCAATGCCACAGAAAGGGTGCAGAGTCCGTAGCAAACCACCATAAAATAGAATTGAGGAAATTCGTGGTTGATTAGATTCCACCTTGGGTGAATAGCCCGAGTTCCGGATTTCGGGTGGGTGATCTTTTCATGCATGGAGACTTCTCGAAATCAAGTCACGTAACAAATTTGCCGTTCGATGGCCAATTCTTGCAACTGTGCTGTTTCGAACACTTCTTGCTTCATTTGATTCAAGTTATTCCGCGTCAGGTTGTGAAATTACTACAGGATCGTCGAATATTATTCGCGACTTGTGAATACCTTCCGATTTTCATCATTTTTTTTTTTTTTTTTTTTTTCAATCGGTGAACTTACGGGTAAAGACGTCTGCCAATTATTGTCAGTATCTCTTAATGCGCTTGGATGAACCCTGATAGGAGTTTTCCTTTTCCCTTGTGGGACTCGCCCTCACGTTGTTGCGTAAACATGTATTATGGAGTCTCGGATATTTCTGCTCTACTTATTCCTGATCGTAACTAAAAAATTTCAGCTAAATTTACAGCGTTAACTAAACACAATATCGCGGGGAAAGTAATTTCATGACCCGATACAATTACCCCCCCTAGATGTAAACAGTGTAAACAATTTTCGAGTTCTTGCTCCAGTGAATCATTTATAACGCGGTGCTCGACAAACAGCGAAACTTTTCTACAGATCTCATTCAAATTGCTAAACTTTACTAACGACAGCTTATTCTCTCACTTTCTTCACTCGTCATTATAGAGCTGATGGTAGGGCGGAGCGCTGAAACAAAATTGCGAGAAAATTATTGTTATTGCCGCAAAAAGTAGATCGTTATTTTTGTCAAATATAAATGTTTAACCATTTTACCAGATTTTTTGCCTTGCGAATTTTAGAATAAACCTATACAGACATTCAAGTATAAAAAATGAAGGACAGGAAGACCCTTTGGTTCAATCTCTTGGGGGGTCACTTTCACCAAGGATAGGTGTGTTAAAAATGTAGCGGAAAACCTTGGAAGTGAAATTTTATGTACTACATATATTGGCGCCTTTTATGCTAGAATAGTCCCACCGGGAATTGTTCCCATGAAAATTTATCAGTGCGTTTTTTCAATTAATCAACGAAGAAAATCTTTCAAAAAATCCTGTAGTTGGTTGTAACCAATCGACTAGTAGTTTGCGTATATACTGAAATAATTTTATTTCTATAACTAATTGAGAGTATCATCAGGAAATATCAAGTATCTAATTGCTATTCGTGGTTTAGAGGTAAATAACACAACTGTTAGTTTATAATTATGATTAATTTACAGTTTCGAGGTGTGGTGGATATTTTAGGAGGGAATTTGATGGGTGTGAAAATCGAAACAGAGAGGCTCTTGCTTGAAAATGCTGTTTGTTTGCACTGAGGACATTTGGGGAGGTGCGTTACTCTGTCATAAATCTTCGCAACATTTCCGTGCTCGTTTCTGCGCAGGGGTTGTTATTCACGAAACTATTAACAAACCGCCCACGCACGTTCTGTTGACATATGGAGCATCTAATTTCGGCACACCTTGCACACAGAGTTTGCGTGTCATGGAGTATCGTTAAGGATGACGAATTTCAGTTTTAAGGGTATCCAAATCGCGTCCGTATCTATCATTCCACCAAAAAGTTCATTCGCTTATGTATCAGGTCTTAGAATATTTCAGATTTCAAAAAAGCGAGTTTTTGTTCGTGAAAGTCACATCGCTAATTGGAACGAATGACAAACTATGATCTCGAGTCCGCCGAGATCGCGAACTGCAAAACAGTGAGCAATAATTAAGAATAATATACCACGAGGGCATAATTTCCACTACTAATGCGTTGGGTTTGTCAGGACAGAAAATGAGAGGATATGTAGTAGAAATTTCCAGTCCCACTGTGTTGGCTAGGAAAAAAAAAAAAAAAAATAGAAGATAACGTAATAAAAAAGTCCGATGCAGTAATTCGCAAATTATGATTTTAAAACCAGGTATTAAACCCCGTGTAAATCATGCTCTGCCATACGCACCGTGTGCAATTAGTTTAAATTAAAGTCTGCTCTAAATTACGGAAAATTGTTCGTGTATACCTGAGCTTTGTAACGAAAATCCCAATTATTACTTTATGAAACTGATCGCGATGGAGAGCCGCTTGTAGCAATTAATTACCTAAAATCTAGGCCTGTCGTCGAGGGGATATTGCAGATTACTAATATTCTGAACAAATTGTGTCACCAGTCACACTTCTAATTCACGGTGAGAGTTTTCATCATTGATAAAATATGCAAGAAAACATCAAAAGAAATGTCTTAATTAGTTTTGACGATGAAAAATGCTTTTCAGTTTCAGGGTAGCGGGTTTGACGATGGTTTATTTCCTATTTCTGCTGCGAACAGCATCACTGCAAGCCTGCACATCACTTCAACATTAAACTGATAACTCAATTGCAACTTGTCGATGAAAAATGCTTCGACGAAATCTTTCACTAAAAATATATTGCAGTTTTAAAAAGATTTGGGAAAAATATACAAAAGAATAATGACACAATTCAGGAAAGTTTTTCTATCATATGGAGTAAAATTAGACCGTACCCAACTTGGTTCAAAACAGTACAAAGACTTTGAAGTATGCTATGAAATAGCTTTGGCAATAATTTTCACCACGAAATCGGTGTGGGGTATCAGTTGATTTTCAAATTTACTGAACTGCTCACCACATCATGTATGTGGTCGCAGTTTTTTTGATCTGCAGAAAATCGCGAGCTTGTGGTAGGTAGGTACTACTTCAAAAGCAATCATATTTATTTTAAATTAGATTTTCCAGTGGCTCGAGTTTCCTCTAATTAAAAAATAGAAAATCCTGATTCATGTTTCAAGATAAGCTTTGGCGAGTACAAAAACTGAACTTCAGTTTTTACACAGAAAAAAAGAATAACTTGACCCAAGAAATTTTTTTTTAACAACTGCCAATCTCTCGAGTGAAGTGAAATTCTCTAAGACCGCAAGTAAAATCTTTCTTGAATCATGAAAATTTTCTTGGTTCCAGAGAATTTCAACTTCGCTCGAGAGATTGTCGGTTGTTCAAAAAAAAAAATTCTTCGCCCAAGTTATTCTTTTTTTCTGTGTACCGAATCGTTACTCGTGGACGCTGTGCTGAAATATCTACGCGTCTAGCTGGTTTATACAACACAAAATAAACGAGGCGCATTATTTGCAAAATCTAGAATCTCAGAAAGGATATTGCCAGTTTGTTTGTGGAGGATATAGGCAGCACCAGTTTCTTCCATCCCTTTCAAGGGCTGCCAAAAGAGAGAATCATCGAGGGTAGCTTAGACAAATGGCTTTCAACTTTTGCCCATGAATAGAGTGATCTCTCAGTTGTCCAGCCTAAAATAAATCAGCAATACTTTTCTGTTCTTTATATAGCTTTGCTAGATCCAGCAGCTCATCATACAGCTAGAAAATTCCACTAGCGTTTCCCAATTAGCCTTTACCTCGATTGAACTTTTCCAGATTACTTTTATACCATTTTCAGGTGAAATATATTTAACTTTCTTTATTTATTTGCAGTACGGTTTACTGTTGTTCACCATTTCTTATGAGAATTGCTTGTAGAACAAACGTCATTTGCTTCCAAACGACCCGAGGTCCAAGAATACTTGGAGCAAATATTAGTCAGACCTCATGTGGCTCTTGCTAGTGTCGCACCTCTTGACCATATAGCTGTCAATTATTTGCGATGAGAGATGCTGTTTGCACTAAGGATTGGGTATTATCGTGAAAGTCACTGTGTCGTGATGATTGAAAGCTGGTGAACAAAAAATTCACTGCGAGAAGAAGATCCTCGTATTATAATGTATGTAGTATGCGTATATTATCTGTAAATTCGGTGGATGATATTATTCTTCAACAAATGAATTTTTGTTATCACACACGATTTTTCCACAGCTACTAAAATATAATTTATTCCCCGACTTTCAAAATGTAAATTTCAACATACTGAATCAACAGCTTGACGTAGGTATGACAAATGAAATGTTTGTATTGAAAATAATAATCAGCCCCTCTCGACTCCAGAAGCACAAAATATTCCCAACATTGAGTGTACTTGTTGCTAAATTTGCGCCAAAAATGTACGATAAACATTCCTACCGCGCAGTAGGCTAATTGCTATTGATTTCCCTGAAGTCCATTGTCCGTAATCATAGTTGAGTGCTTTGAAGCAGGAGTGGAAGGAGAAAAATTGCAAAAACACAGAAATTTTTCCGTCTAAATTTCGTGACTGTCAAATGAATTTGGTCAACTCAGTGATAGTTGATTTGCACTCTTATATTATGGGGTATTTAAACTTTTCATTTTGTTTTCAAAGGGTATTATTATTCTTGCACTTTCGTTAGTTTAATGAGCATCTGAAATGATCCATGTCATAAAAGCTCTCAGTTCTCCAGAGATTATTACTCGAGGTGGATATCGTTCCATTTCATCAATGGAGTCCTGCCTACATCCGAGTGGTTTCGGTCTTCAGCTATAGCGATAAGATCCTAATCATATTAGGGAAATGTAATTAATGGATATTTCATTGGAGCTTCTATGACCTTGTATCCTGTCACAGGATGACATCGTTAGATGTTGAGAAATGCTGAAATCTGTCTTAGAAAGCCTTCCAAATCTATTCGTATATCGTTGATTACCAATCTCATTAATAAGACCGTATAGTCCTAAGCGGTATACTCCCATAACAGGGTGATTTCAATGTGTTTCTAAATTTTTCCCTGAATTTGATTCGTAACAATCTTTATCACACCATAATAACAATGTGATAACAGAAGAATGAGTAATCCTTCGCTCGATCCTAGGAAGAACTTTGGTCAGAGTTAGGAGTAAAAAATGTCGAGATCACCACCCGGTCTGATGGCAGGGCTTCCAGATTTCTGAGACGTCTACAAAACGAGGGAGAATAGTATGTTTCTGAAATATATAAGCTTTACATACCGTTAGTAGACCTAGAACTTTCTCACATATAGAAATATCACTAACCGTTTGAAACGCATCAAACGGGGTATTTGAATCCTATTGACCCGGATGGACTGAGGTGAATATCTACGAGGGCGAATACGCAATCCTAAAGAACCCAGAGATTAGGGGGTGACGGTCTGAATGCGGTTCTAAAAAACATGCGGCTCTTTCCTTCTCTCCTCGCTTACAAGACGATGAGGGAAAATTCAGCCGAATGGATTTGCCTAAGGAAAGCAATGATATGGTAATTATTGTGTGCATGTTGTGGTGTACCTACGATATATTGTTACACGGTCCAATTTTATTTTCCCTCGCTAAGTTCGGTGTGTAAATGTCTATACATCCGTTTGAAAGGTAAGACCTTTTTTTGGAAGTATCGACGTCTGAAAATAAACGTTGTTATTGCTCGTCATTTACACGTTCCAGAAGAGCTGGATAATGAATTTACCTCTAGGCTGAGGATATGATACAATATAATTAATGCCAAGTTGATACCAGCGATATCCGAGACTGTAACACTCGTATCATGTGACAGGTGCCATTTGGATTCTCGTCTACCTACACGCATCCTACGTGGAGGCAGCTGTTGCGGTACAGGTGGTGATGGTTTTTGCGAATAGCAAGTGTACAGGTTTTGGTTAAAGCAGATGACACACATCCACGTTATAAAAGTGTGTCCTCTTCGTCCATTCGACCACAAATTGGCGTAAAATATAGTTCGAATATCGATTATCACACACAATAAACTGTTCATCGATATATGTAAATATGTAACACTATCGATATCATCTCTATCAGCATGAATTATTTTTTTACGGAACGATTGATTTTCACATTGCGTATCGTCGTATCGATTATTCAGATTTCCTGTAATTGCATGTGTCGCATGTATATGCTGAGGTATGGACCAGGTGGCATACGTATACGTTTTGGGATATGTGCGATTCAAAGGGAGATGTATGCATACTGGTTGGGAATCCATGTGCACACATATCCCATTCACTGAATGGTTTCGCAAGACTATAGATTATGCACCGTCACGTCTTCCCGTCCAGAACTGACAGACTATAACCACAGTAATCCAGTATTCAATCCTTGTTACCTGCCTAATCAATGAACGGCATGTCAGGCTCCGTTGCCTCGTATCCGCGAGCAAAGAGCTAGAAATCTGTATTCAAGCAAATCTCAATACTGTCTCGAATGGATTTCGATTGACAATGAGATCCAGTATCGCTATGTCTGTCGGCATAGACTTAGAGATGTCGATCGAAAAGGAAAGAACATAAGTTGAGTTCAGGTTTTTCTAGTCTTTGTCCATAGATAAACATCCATTCACCGGATTACCAAAATCCCAATAGGTTACCAAAGTTTGTTTGACTCACCGCAAGATTGGATAGATTTTCTTCCAGTCTTCACCGTCATCTTGGTATTTCTGCCAGTTAAATATCTCGAAATGCTCCGCTTTGCCACCGTGAGGATTAATTTTATCCCAAATTTAGTATTTACAGCATCCGTACTCACTCAGTTCCATTAGCGAAGCTTGCAGTAGGCCCGTACGACATACTTACCTATTCTGTATGTATTATACATATGCTCTTCTCTTTTGACTACATTTACCATCTACATACTTGTAAGATCAAATTTGACACCTTCAGTAACCATTTCGAATATACTCTAAACGGACGGAATTCCGTCACCTCGAATCTCTTATAAAGCCATTTTTTAGCTTGTGAATCTACTGTAGGGTCGCAAGATACTTCCCAAACCAACTAAACACCCTGAAAAAAAAGTGTCTTGAATCAAGTCAGTTAAGGATTGATTCAAGTATGAAACTACTTGTCTCAAGTAGTATAGTCATTTCTCCTATTGTTCCGAAATTGAGACTCGTCATAAGTGGAAAACAGTCGCAATTCAAGAAATAAGGCCTCAAGTCGCAGACTACGTGATTCGAACCGGAAAAAAACGTGATTCACCCAGAAGACCGGCATGTTTAAAAAAAAACATAATTTTTACACATTTATTTCCGTAGCTTAACTTCAACTCATTGCCATTCTTCAAAAAGAGCTGGGAAAAATATTTAAAAAATCATGCTCAATCTTTGAAGCCTCCTGAATGCAACGCTTTTTGAGTTTAAGAGAAATTTCTGAAATTATAGTCACGGCAGTGGAAAATAGCCCAAGTGGTGATCTCGGAGACGGGTAACAATAGATGGTTCATCGATGGCTGAAAATTGAGGGAAAAATTATGGTAAGCAATTGCCATTGCGATTCAATATGTTCGATGTGTTGGTCGGAATGTTTATTTGACATTTTTGAAACAGGCACGATTCAAGGTGTCTACAGCAGCTTGAATTGTGTTGACTCCCGACTCCATTCATCCCGTTTCATATCAACTCGGTATTCCCGGTATGAATCATGAGAATTTTTTTCTTCGGGTGAACGTTTAAAACAAAGATTTTACGATATGACATTTAAATACCGATGTTCTCGCTAAATATCTGATCAAACGTTTACGTTATTCACTGTCAGTGCACCAATCTGCAATCAAACTGTCCGATGCCATCCTGTCGCGACTGTGTAAACGATGTTGTATCTTTATTATGGCTGTGTAGTAGGTTCTCTCTGAGCCACTTAGTTTCAGGATATTGTGGATATGTGGATAATGGACGTTGAAAGGTCTTTGATGTATGTCCTGTGAGTGAGTATAGCGATCTTGACAGAGTGATATCAGGAAGCTTCTAGAAAGTTATTAACTCGAGGCAAATATTCTTCACCGTAGGGGGCAAACAACCAAGTTGTGAATTGTTGAATTACATAATCGAAGAATGATGTAACGATTAATTTACCGTACTACGTAACACAAGTTTGACAAAGTGAATATCGAATTATTATACTCATCTCTTCTTTAACATAAATTTTGCGAGTATTAAAATTGTCGTTGAACTTTAGTTCATGTCAAACTCAGGAATTCGTCTTCGCAATTTTTATCCTTCACGTCAGTCTCACAAATTGATGACGAAAAAGACCACTTCACGCCTGACATCAGACAACCCAAATTACAGAAGCGTGCTTATTTTCCTGTTTAACTTGTAACTGAGGAAAGTTTATCCATCTGAAAATATTTACAAATTTATTGAATTAGTATTATATATATATATATATATGTATGTGTTCAATGCGGCACGTGCCACTTGTTGTCGACGTATTTGTTGAAAAGCTTTGAGGATTTCCCAGCACTCCATGTACTACAAAGACATGAAACTTATTCGTGAAAGAAACAGAACGAGGTTACAAATACACGGATATAAAAAATTGAAAAGTTACCTTCCGGCACGTTATCGGCCACGTGACATTATACTTCAAATAAATCAGTATTGGACAGAAATACGCTGTGGTAAAAATAAAAAAATAAAAAATTTCCCCCGCTTTTCATCTATATAGTAATAATATACCACCGTCGTACTTGTCCAATTCGCTCGTTATCCATATTTGTGACATTCCCTATATCTCTGGTAATCCACGTAGATTTTCTCCATAATGATATCGTTACCGTAGCCAATCTTATATTATATGGCTATTATTTCGGCCACTCTAATATCGACCTTATATACATAATCCGTTTTTGTGAATAGTGTGCTTGATATGCAACGGGCTAAGCCATATAGGGCTATTCTTTTCTGTAACTTTAGTTTGGGTTTGCATTTTCTCCATCTCGTTTATATTCATGGATTTGTTGGTACTTAATTGAATAAAGTTGAATTATTTCTTCCGTGGTATTTTCTGTATGTATATGTAGGTAACATGAAATTTTGAAGAACTTTCTAATGAAGTTTCGTGCTTAAAATCCCCGGAATTTAGGTTCCACAGAGAGCCATGAGTAAGGGGCAAAAGAGTATGAAATATCTGGTAAATTTTTGGGTTAAACTATAACCCGCAGTATGTCTGATATTGTAACCATCTAGCTGGGACTTTGCTTGAAACTTCCATTTATTAGCCTGCTAATAGCCGGCTATTTGCGAAAAGCTGTTTACCTAAACATGCGCTGATTAGTCTGGGCTGAGTTATTGTCTGGAAAAAATATCCAGCCCGGGGCTTTGAAATCAGCCCAAAATTAGTTCGAATGAAATTTGACTTATTAGAAGGCATTTAATGTTCTACGGTCGTAATAGCAATTAATCAACATCTTAGTTACTAGGTGATTTACGCTTGAATTCACCCGGGTGTTCCCATCCTGCCTAAACGTCTCGTTGGGATGTAATCAATTTCGTACATGCTTACGCGTTAATTATCATCTCGGAACTTATATGCTTGAATAGATGCTATTATCTGCGTATACATATAAGTACTGAGTCTCTAGATATAACCTAACGGTTTAAATTACCTATAAAAAAAAAGTGCGGGAGTAGCCGATAGATGAAAACCTTTTGTTGAAAGGTCAGCGGATCGATTCTTTAACAAGGTTTTTATTTTTTCAAACTCATTTAGACCAGAGTGCTCATTAACACGGAATTTTTTCTGCCGAGGAAAAATGGTCGGCCCATTTGTATGCGGAAACCAACTTCCTGGTCTTCAATATTCATTAAAAACAAATATAACAACATGAGCTTGCACTCCGGCAACTTGTCTTGTTTCATCACTGAACAGTGGTCCAGATCTCTAATCTGGATGCTTTGAAATTTATGATCAGTCAATCTGTGTTTCGTCGAAAAAATTGTAAGAAAATTAAGTAGTGCTCTCTAAATTCGAATCAGTGGAAAGTCACTGATGGCAGTGATAAGTATACCAGAATCACTGACAATCAGTGAAAATGTTACTGATTGTCAGTGATTCTGGTATACTTATCAGTGCCATCAGTGACTTTCACTGATTCGAATTTAGAGAGTGCAGATTTAGTACTTATCTTAGGACGAAATATGACAGTAAATTTTTCTATCAGTATATAAAGGTAAATGAAGAAAATATATGACCTAAAAAAGATGTGGTGCGTACAAATCCCCCCAACTTCCATGCTAGTAATATTTGAAATGACAAACCTCTTGAGCACTCTGAGAATAGCCAAACAGTCCATCTCTTTCTATCCACTAGAAATTCGACAGGCATTATTTTTATCATCTCCTACAGGATGGGAGGAAGGATTTTTATAACTGTTGATAAAAATCAACGACTACCTATATATAGGTATAGGATGTGATGATATTTCCTACGATCTAGATTGTCCAAGTAATGTGTAATCCCGGGGAATGTCTGGGAATATGGAGAAAATCCATTTCGAATCAAGGGATCGTACCGGGCTTGTTTATGATACCATAAAACAAATTATCCTTGCAAATGTTATCTCCGAAGGTCCCAGATATTCCGTAAGGCACTCTGTTTCAAATAGCCACAAATTATTTGTTGGAGTGAGGAAAATATCCTTTGCATAATGGATTCGGGGCATGATGGTGCGTCGGTGTATACGAGGAGGCATCTGATACTATTTAGTATTTGAGAGTAACTGGGTACAAGGAGATTTAGGGTCTGACTTTGGGTGCTGCCAACTCGCTCTTCGAGGAGATATTAGTCAGGCAAGCCATAGGCTGAGTGTTTGTCTTGGAAATTGAATTACCTAGCAAGATAGACCACGAGACGTCTCTTTGAGGCGCGCAGGATCAACGCGGAAGATAATATTTCAGCTATGGGATTATGATGATTCAGTATCTCCTTTGGCTACTGGCTAGAATAGCCCGAAGATCGTCCGTGTGATTGATATTTTCCTGAGACTCAGCTTTCGCTCATTTTTTCCTCCGTATTTTTATCTGCTACTGAACCGCGAATGAAACGTGGGAAAAAGTGATCTCAGTTTTATTCGTCAGCCGAGAAATCCATCATCGACAAAATAATTGGAGGATATTCTAATGCGGAATGTACTATAGGCAGAATTTTACTCACGTTTGCTTTTCATCTTCCGACATACGGACCCGTGTCTTATCTGTGCTCGACAAATATTTGGAGATATTCGAACAGAAAATTTGTTTGTTTAATCACTTTTTATCCAAAGAAAATATTTGCGTTCTTTTCATACAACGCAACGGGAAGAATAGCGCAGTGGTTGCTGCTGTGCTATAAAAATATATTACAGGATGTGTTTTCGCTTTTTTACAGCGTTGTAGGTAAACCTCTGTTTTCTCGAATTCTTGGGGAAGATTGTGCGATAGGAAGGATGCGTACAAATGTTACAGTATGTGTTTACGACGAGACTAGTTACACGCATTTATCATTCACGAGACATCAGAGAAGCGAAATTTAATAATTAATACGCCCTGAAGGTTTACTAGACACACGAGTCCCTGTGGACTGAGATTATTTCGTCACCCTTAAGATTATCGACACCCACTTTTATAGGGAGTTGAGTAAAGCTGGATAGCAGAAGTAGAGAAGTTAGGGATGAAAAGAAGTTCGAAAGTCGAGGATCGTAAATGCAAAGTGTATTGCCTAAAGGGGTGTGGGATCCAGCTAGTCGATATGATCTCAGTCCCACGATGTCTCGCACAGAGGGGCTTTAATATTCATATTTTACTTGATGCTGCTCTTTCAACAGCGTCTCAGCTACTCGATATTCTGTTAGATTGCTAGCGCTGATTTGATACGAGTATATAAGAAGCTTATATACGAATACGCCAGTAGGATCTAAATAGATCGTTACTTGATTCACGACAGAGCGGAGCTAAAACATTTCATGAAAAGCCATGAAGTGTAGTGCGCGATATTTCGGAGTAAGAAATCGTCTGTTATTCGAGATTTAGTAATTGACGAAGCGTAATAGTACGTTTCACAAATTTCAAAGGGTTTGAAATTCGTCAAGAATTGTTTCCTTCAAATAATATGAAATCATTCAACCGAAATATGAACGAATTCTGTTTCACTTCAGTCTGGCAATCCGAGCGGAGGTGGAAAAGGCATATTTACCCACCAAATAACGTTCCACCTTAGCTCCCAAAGGAACGGGAAGAATCCGACACGACGGTCAGTATTGGATGTGCCAATATAGCCAGGTTTCAAATCCAGTGAAAAAAAAAAAAAAATATATATTTCAGAGTCCAGCGAGGAGAAATTTTACAGATAATCAAGAGCGAATATTCAATCTCGAAGTAGGTATACATACCTACTCGAGAATTGCGCAGGAAGTACTCCCGGCAGACCCATAAGTCCAAAAAGAAAAACGGAAAAGTTTTTACTGCACAAGTTTTTCGTCTTATTATCTCTGTAAAAGATAAAAAAATTATAATTTTCACCCACCGTTGTTAAAAAAAAAAAAAAAAAAAAAAAAAAAAAATGGTGTTAACAAATAGTTCAGAGTTTTCGTGCCGATCCTGTTTCAAGCTCATTTAGGTACATTGCGTGATTGCAGCTCATGCGTCACACCGCAAGTAAAATAAATGACAATCCTATTGTACTTGAAAGCTCAGCCTTATGGTCTTTCACCGAATAAATAAATACGAAACGAGTTACCAAAGAGAAAAAGGAAAGATGTAACTTCGATTCTTTAGGTGACCGCACTTGTTGGTCGTTATTTACGATCACCCATAAATCTTCTTCGAGTTTATTTCTCTCGATTCTTTTCTACAAGGATAAGTGATTGACTTTTTGGAAACAATTCATTTTTTATTATAATTGTCGTCCGTTAAAGTAACCGGAACTAATAATCGTGAAAATATTTCGAGTGGATGAAATAATCTGTAAATCTGAGCTATTTCGCTTTGTAAGTTTCATCGTTATAGTGTCGATTATGAATCACAGCGTAAGTTTAACCGTTGTATGTATATACGGGGTGTTTCACGTGAAACGAACCGAGTTTTGGTCGGAGGCCATCGAAAAAGAGCGAGCTGAAAATTTTATCATTTTTTTTTTGTGCCTCGTCGAAGTAATTTCGGCAAAAATTTCGAGGCCATTTGTGTGACCTTTCGAGTAGAAAAAATAAATGAATCACATATTTCCAAAGTTCTACTTGCTCCAAACTTGAAAGAAAAGAATTTTCAAGCGCCACATATTTTAAGAGAGCTCTTTTATGCGCGTAGAATGCACTATTAGAAGTTATGATTCCGTTTATGCATAGCTAAGATATACTTGGATTTGAAAATGTGTCGAACTGAATTTTTGGTGGCGATATATATTGTAGGTACCAATAATTTTCATGCTCTGTAACTGTTGGAAGCATCTGATGTAGTAACAAGAAATCTGAATCTGCATTGGCGTCAAATTCGATGATCTCCGGCCAAAAACCGATCCGTTTCACGTGGAATACCCCATATACATGTATACTTGGTAGAAATAATTGGTAGTATAAATTTTTATATTCTCCTACACTATGAGAATAATAACCCGATGAATATCTACTTTATTGGAAAACATTGAATGAAAAATAAATAACTCATAGACGTAGATATACGTTTTATGTTACGGTGAATTTAACTCTCGTGAAAATCTGAGTTCACTTTTATATAAACGTATTTTTGAAGAACTAAACTCATTCTACCGAAGAACTTCTTCGCCGATATAAATCTCAAGTTATATTCTTCTCATATCTTTCGTCGGTTTTAAACAGACTGCATCTACACACTTCGACTCATTTTCACTCGACTTGAGAATCTATCATCTATTCTGGTTTCTACTTTTTCCGATCTATTATCTTGTCTTTTTGGTCCCCCGACACATTGCGTGCGAGTTTCCAGGCTTTTGATTCACCCTAGGAAATCGAAGGTCCAAACAATATCCGAGAGCTGATGCCACATCGAGGAAGATTGCCTCTTAAGATCGAAGAGGAACAGTTAAATACGTTGCGAAAGAGGGATAGGAAATGTGGAGATTCCATCGAGGTAAGGAAACAAGCTAAACAGAGAAATGCCAACCGCTAGGTATTTAGTGGTATCTGAAAATAATAAACAAAAGTTTGAAAATACGCGAGTTCTCAGATATATATAATATATACTTTAGAGATATTTATCGATTTATATATATATATATAAATATATTCACGCATTCGGCCCATCGACAAGTTTTACAAATATGCCAGTCATTCAATTTCTAAATTTGCGTTTGTTTCTAAATCGAGAATATTCCTGAATCAATACTCCAAAAATACACTATGCTGCAGTTTTATTTAAGTCGTTACAATCATCTAGCTAAAAGGTGTAGTTATGACTTGAAACCAGTTGTATTCGCTCTTGGGTTATTTGTTTCTTCGAAGAGAACTCAAACAAATTTTGTCAGAAAATATTATGACGATTAGCCAATGACTGGTAATTTCGCTTATACGTTTATTTCTGGCTATTCCCAACAACGTACCTACTTCGAATGATAAATGCCATCGTTAGTTATTAACGATTTCATAATTCTGTCTTCCCTGCTGTTACAAATAGCTAGTAGTTTGCTCGGAGAACTATATGGGAAAAGTGGTAGGCTGTTACCTCGTAAAAATAGGATGATTATGACGTGTCCTTAAACAAATAATTTCTGTAAGAAACACTTTCTGAGCAATCATGCCAATCGTGTTAGAAGAGTTCGGGGATAAGTTCTTGATCATATCATAAGGATCCTTAGGTCAATATAATAAGCTGTAAAAAGTAACGATATATACATACCAGGGTGATACAGAGCTACTCTATACGTATATGTATAATGTATTTGACAGATTGACCGCATGCCTATAATTCGGTTCTATCTCTGACCATAGATTAGTCTCTGACCTCAATATCCGTCAGGGTATACATAAGGATGGTTATTCTCCCGGATCGGAGGTATACGGGGCAAGAAATCACTTCTATTGTTATCCCGACGTTGATTAATTTTTTTATATGATACTTGTATCAAGCAAGAAATAGCTAGTTTCAAGTATGCTAGCAATGATACTGCAATGATCTAGAAAAATTAACCCGCTGAGGTCCACCATTTTCTGGCGTCCTGATCCGGTCCAGCCTGGGTGTTTAGTAACCCATGAATTCGTTTACTCATAAAACACGTTTTAATTCTGATTTTTTTACTTTACGGTAGTGAAATGAAATCGTCAGAGTCTCAGGAATACGAATATGCAAGTTTGGTGTCAATATGTTCATTTTATAAAACACGGTGACAGATAATGCAAGAAGAAAGTCAGAAATTTCAGCGAAAATGACCCTTTTGCACAAGGTGGTACTGGGTGGCTGCACACCCAGTTGGACTTCAGCGGGTTAATAGCGGTTTGATATTCCGAGGAATACTTACCTTGATGAGCATATCTAATTGAAACTCGAACTCTCTTTCAGTTCACTTTTGTACGGATGCCGTTTCCAGGTTTCCATTAATTGTTCAAAGTAAATTCAAAGTAAGTACTCAAAGAAAATGAGCTTGCAGTTGCACCTCACAATTGTTCGTCTTTTTAAAGATAAAATATCTTTCTTAAATTAAACAACATGTAAATTCTAATCTCGCTTAATCACTGAGTGAAGTACAGTGTTATTGCCGTGTTTTCAATATTTTAATGATCTAATAAATTATTGTGCAGCTCTCGACACGGGCGGCGTCAGTCACAATCATCATTGCAAAAGCAATGAGCAGCAGCACGAGGCTCGTCTTGAAAGCAGCCATTGTAATTGTTGTCGTGTATAGTAGTAAGTTGAATATTGAGAAATGATTCTGAGAAGATGAGAATTTATTCTGTCAAGTATTCAAAGTTTCCCTCGATATTTATACGCTAGATCCGGTATGTTTTTGTTATCAGATCGTTTCAAAGGTTTTATTATTTGACCTCGGTGCTGCGATGATGGCGAGTATCTGATAAATAATTAATGGGTATTAAAGTCGCTTGAAAAATCTGACGCGAGCTATGTATTTGAACTTGGGTAATGCAGGTGTACCCCGAGGTAACTCTGCACACCGCTAGATGGAGCAGCGCGCATCTTCTAACCAGTTTAATACAACTAAAATAAATAAGGGAGCAATAGCCACTACAACCATCAAGGAAGAAGAACAAGAAGCAGAATCTAAATATCTGATATACGTACTATAATGTCGGCACAAAATGTCAGACATCTCTGTTTTACGTAAACGAAAAGCAGATTAGCAGATTAGCTGTTGTTTGGTCAATTTGACATCAAATCTAATGGGGACCGGGCTTGAAATGTCTGTTTCTTTCTATCACCGAGTGGCATAAGTGGCATCATATTGAAGAGTGGGGTACATGAAGTGCAACTGTGAATAATCCCACAATTTGTAGAGCCGATAACCGATTTGTGAAAATTTTTTTCGGAATTTCGAAAAAAATAACAGATCGCTTCACTTTCTGTCAAAATTATGCAATAATTCTTAAAGTTTCATTAGAATTGGTCAACTAGTGTAGGAGTTTTCGTTCACCGCGTTTTCGAATTGATCAGTGGGACTTTAATACCCGGCCCTTAGTAGGTACTAAAACATTAATTTGTTTTCGTTTATACTTCTATTATTTATTACTCGATTTATTATTGCAATAGATAAGAATCAACAACAGGCCAACCAAGTGCCACTACCACCAAATTTTTTTTCATCCTTTTATTTCTATTCTTTTTTGTTTTCTGTCTAATCGATATTATATGGAAGGTCTGGGGAGTGATTCTGTAACTCATATAACGGCAAAACAGCACTGAAATCACGAAAAAGAATATAGGCGGCTGCCAATCGACTGCTCTTATTTCATGGATTGACATTGTTTTGTGCAGTTATTCTGCAGTTATGATAACGCCAGAGTTCGCGAATAAGCCCCCTGATCATCAATTTTAGAAAAAGTAAATGTGATCTAGGTGCTTGGCAGTAGCATCCGATTCCGGATCTCTTTTCCCTACAACAAAGTAATTTTTGTATAAAATGAATTGTATATATTTTTTCGGCTTGAGAATGTCTTTTTTGTGAGTAATGATCGCATCAATGTATTTGGTAAAAGGTTTTTTGCACTGGAGGTGCTTTTTACGGGTAAACAGTTACATTTCTCTTCAACAAAACTGAGTCGCACAACGACACCTAATTTTACAGTATAATATACAGTATAGATTAAAAAATGTTGTTAGTAGGTAATAACGTCTGATAGCTACTCACCAACGGAATTCTCTTTCTGATTAGCGTAATTCGTGAACCTGCCAAGTCAGCTTTTGAAGGGATGAATTTGAACTAAACTTACGCATCGAATTCTGATCTATTTATACCTATAGGTAAGGTGTGGAGAAAAAACTATAACGATGGGATAACAGCTACTCAACATTTCTATCATAATCTATTATTTCAGTACCTGAACATGCTTTTACATGGCTTTCGTAAAAAAATACGACCTTATGTGATACAATCGTGCATATTTATTGTGTGGGTTATCAGTCATTCCAATTAAGTGATTCCGTCATGTATCTAACCCGAGTTGCACTTTTCATGACAAATATACGTAGCTCCTATCATTCGGTTATCAATGTGATAGTAATATTCGACCTCGACGTGTCACACTGTTAAAAATGATTGTGAACTTACAAACATTTATTACACAAAAGTTTCGCAAAACTACGAATGTGGCGTAGCAAAGTGAATTGCTAAGCTTTTTCTATAAATTTGGAAATAAATTCTTAATTTTTACTGAACTATTATAGGAAAAACACAAATCTGTGTTTGAATTCACTAAATTGTTAGTAAATTTGAAGTATTTGTAAATTAATTTTACAGGAAATGTGTTGTGAATTCACCACTAAATGTATGCGACTAAAACTTTCAATACAATCTGGATAACCTAGAGCTCTGAGAAAAGTTCTGTCCAACATAGTTACCAGGCTAAAGCCTTAGACCCTGTGGATTTTCTGAAAGGTTAATGATAATGGCTATTTGAACGAGATCGATTAAGCTTTGAAGTAATTTTGGCGCCAACCCCAAATTAAATGTCTTAATTTAGTTGGTTTTTTATTCGGTGGGGGATTGAGCTTTTCAGATCGATTACTGGTAAATTTTGTATCTAAGTGAGCTGTGCAGGTTCTTAATTTTTGTTTCGATTTATCACAAATGAAAGTATTTGAATTTTTATTATAGGTTTAATTTTGATCACCAATCACAAAAACGGTGTAATAATTGCCGTTTGTTGAGGTTTCTTATAAAAAGTGCTATGAATTTTTTCTCTGGCTTGAGAGTAGGATTTACTTTTTGCTTGACCCTCATAAAGCCGGAAAACGTTCTTGGGAAAAGAATTGCCATGGCGATTGTGGAGAATAGGCGTACCGTTGTTGAGATAAGAGTGAAAAGCCGGACAAATCCGGATAATGCTTCACCACATTTAGTATATACCTTTGTCGTAGCGCGTATGTAAAATGGTAAAATACTGTTACTCTGATCCCTGTTTCAGAATATATATTAGGAGTGAAATCCTGAAAATTAAATTAGCTCGAGACGTGGGAATAAAATTCAAATTTCTTTATACTTTCTTCACGGTATTTCTTCACCCACTCTCGACACAAAGATGATACCTTGAACCATCTTGAATCCTTGAAGTAACTGATATTTTATTTTATCATGAAACTTGTCTTTATTTATTCGTGCCCGAGGCGCAACCGTTGAAGAAGTTTAAAGGAAATTGAGAAAGCGATTTCTGAGAAAATCTGAACAGCCTATACGAGGGAAAAAGGTATTGGCAAACTTCATCCACTTATATATATAGCTATCCGCGGTATATCACTCTGCATACATTTATTGTGTATTACATTAATTAAATGGTTAATGTAAGATGTAATAAATTTAAGCTATAAAGTTTCATTATAACTCCCTAATATTATTCGACGGAAGGCATAAAACATTCACCAAAAAATTATTGCCGAATTAGAATCCTTAAAATGATGTATAAACTTTGATCACGAGATGCGGACGAAGCGAAAGCACAGGAGCTCTCTCATTTATTTATTTATTTTTATTTTTATTCTTATTTTTTTAATTTTCGTTCATTTTGTTTGTAATTTCAAAGCTAAGTATATAAAAATCTGGTAAACAAGTATCAAAGATTGCGGTAAAATGAAACACAACGAATTAAAAATCCTTTTGCAAATATTTCCTCTTACATCTGCGCATCTAATATAAGTGACTTTGCTCTCGGCAACGATCTTCTTCACTTCATTTTCTTGTTCTTCTTCACGTTTCTCCTTAAGATACATTTATCCTCAGCTTCTGCTACCTCCTCAGTCAACTGAGTTGGATAAATTGAAATGAAATCCTTTGCTACAAAATATTGCGTGCCTTTATCACAAAAGAAGTCTCTCTTTTAGAGCAATTGATGATAATAAATTTATAAAATTTTCAAGATTGATTACTCAACACTTATTCGCGCCGATTTTCTAAATTTCAAAATGACGGTGTCTGCAGATTATCAAATTATGCATTTGCAGAAAGTTTGGAAAAACAAAAACGAAAAACAAAAAATTGTATTACATACCTTACTACAGTCATGCGATTTCTAGTTAATGTATGTCAATAATTTGTTTATCGTTTCGAACAGTTTGCACTGACCATAATATTTCCGCATCAGTAACTCTGCTTGGCACGTATTTTACAGTCGAGTGATCAATCGATACTCCAAAGAAGGGGTTCAGTTTGATGTTAAGTGGTTAGAACGTTGTAGAAGTGGTATAAAGACGTGAAGACCTCTAATGAATTCATCAACCGAGACTCGCCTTAACTTCGTCCTTCGTAAAAAGATTTCCAACTTCCAGTAACAGGCTACCGTAATGCACCAGCAACTTTGATGCTACTCAGAAAGGAGCAGTTATTATTATCATATTAACATTAGATGAGCCTGAAAGGATCCACACATAGATACGTGCACCGAAACTTCATCGAACCCTCGTTCTATGCCTGTCAGGAAATATATTCACATCGGTAATTATTCAAATTATTTATTGAAGTCAGATTTGCTACATATATATCCATATGTCTTTGATTCGACAAAGATAATCAAAGCAATGGATAATTTTCATATAATTATTTTCAGAATGACGATCCATCCGCAACGTAAGGTACTTCGCAAACGAAACCGCATGATATGTCGCAGTAGTTGTCGTCCAGTTTACCGTCTGTGTATACAGATCCACAATGTTGATTACCATTGATATTGCTTGGCCCACCACCCACCCAATCGTAAAATCCTGTACTTCTTAGGGGTTGACCATGAATTGTTACGAATTCGCCATCCTCGAAGAGACTATGAAAATCGATGTTAACGTAATTCGGATCATCGGAAGAAACATGTGGCATAGAGTCGCGAGACAACCTTCCGATAAATCTTGACTCAGCGGGAGAGTTGACAGTGGCCAGGTAACCACCTTCCTGTTCGCAAATCTTACGACCCATGTTCCAAGTCGCTCCTGTAGTATGGACTTTGTGACCACCGATACCGGGTGTATATCTGCAGGGAACACGGAATTCTTCATTTTATGGTAAGAATTTTATAGATGAAAAGAGGTGACACGGAAAATTCGCAACATCAGATCTGCTATTCGTTCTGTTCGGAATCTAACGCAGGTTTTACACCATACGTGCAATGCTCACCCAAAGAATATTTGACACACTAAACTTCAAAACGTAGAATCGAGTACTGGACTTGATTATCATAACGGTTGGTTTTGGCAATTCTGCAATTTGACTGAATGCATTATTGACTCCACATCGAAAGACCGTACAGATTAATATTTGGCGTGGGCAGACCACTGGAATTTGTCACTGCAGAGATTGCAAAACTATCTATCCGATGTGACTTGTGCTTTAGTAAGTAGCATTGTCTATAATTCGTTCATACGTAAAGCCGACTAGCGATTGCGAAATCGGATACATTAATAGGATCACCTCCACGATTATTTGCAGAAAAATAATGGAAGAGGTATTCGACCTACGTGTAGTCCTGATGTCGAATTGATTGACGGCCTTGAACCAGACCCGGGGCTGTTGTACCTGTGGGATGAAAACAGGCAATGTATTGTGAAAACGAAAGATAAACAGTCGATAGTGAGCACCGGCTTTCTTACCATAAATTAACATATATCTCTATGTTGCGGTAAGCGCTCAAAATCAATAAATAACGCTGCCGAAAGTAACAAATATATATGGTATGCAATTTCTGGTGAATCACCCGAAATCTTGATCAAATTTGGGAAATCGTCGACGAAAATCACTTATCAGAGAAGGACAGCAAATTACGACTGCCTGGCGTAGCACCAGTTTGTTGTTGCAGAATAGCGGGTGAGAGAAACAGTAATGGAATCACAGCGACAGGCGCCATAATTGATTAATTAATAACGTTTAGTTCTTAAGACAAAGTAAGCTTGAGGTGTTGGTCCTGGCTCAGTTCACTAGAGAATATGGATGAACTGAAACGAAACTTACTTACAATCAGTATGGTTTCTTCCTATAAGAGAAGATTGCGTGTGAATCTTCACCCCTGACCCGAGAGCGCGTGTGTGTACTTTCTTAGTATGTAAACGCTCGTACGTGTTTCTGATGAAAAATCAATCTCTTGGTATAAATTCGCCAATCATACTGGAAATTGTATAGATGATAATTCTGCCTGCTGTTGTTGTGGGACACGCCGTTCACGATGAAAAAATTCATTGGCAAATATTCCAAGTAATTTTCGTAATCAACAAAATTCCTAGAATTTAGGAAATATCAACGCTCCGCGTTAACTGCGGTGTTTTGGTTTTTCTTTTCTTGTGAATTGTTTTGATAAAACTCTTCAGGATTTATTGGGCTGCACAAATACATGTCAGCAGATGCAGACATAGAAAAAATGGTCTAATCGTTTTTCTTAGGTTTATTGAATTTTCGGTTGAGATTATTTATAAAATATAAATCCGAATGAAAAACTAGCAAAACGTCTGTCAACTCCATGTGCGAATTACTTCAAGTTTGGAAAAATTTCATTCATCCGCAAAATAAATATTTGGAACAATTACGCTGTGTACTGATTATAACGTAGGGATTCTCGATCGGTTGGCTGCATTATGCTGCCAGTTTCTTTTCGCCAGATCACGTAATACTGACATGACGGTGAGTTTACCTTAAAATTCACCTCTGGGGAAAAACGTCAGTTTTCTTTTTACGAGGTATGGCTTCTACGATATTTCATTGTTAAATTTCAAAAAAAATTTGTTGTAATATTCTTTTATCAAGAAATATCGAGAACGTGGGTGAAAATGTGATGTAGATACATTATTTAATTTTTTAAAATATGTTCCAGCCGAGACATGACCTTCGATTATATTATCTAAAATAATTTCCACCCGCGCTTAAATTCTGTACATGTGCATTTCTTTCGTACCCGTGTTAACATAAATAATCTGAAAGAGGATATTCTTTACAATTTTATGTTAATACATAAAATCAAGAGCTTAAAGGTTGATAAGGCTGAACCAAACATATCCTAATGAATCTACCGTCGTCTTATCTCATATCGATCGGTCACAGGTTAACGATAACGCGAACTCGTATTTTCACGTAAATCGGGAACTGTACTTATCATGAATATATTTCATATTGGGTTATCTGTATTTCCTAGCAATTGGAGCTGAGACTAGCACACCAATCCAGTGCATCTTAATAATCTGATAATAAATAACTGTACTTAATTATAGCGAGCATCGTTTGGATTCAATGAGTGCTTTTTATTTGCAATAATGGTTCCCCCTTTCTATCGATGGCGTTTTTCGAGTTTAATTTTCCAAGGAATTTGATTTCTTTTGAAACCATGGTTGAACGTTTTTGCAGTACATCATATGGCATAGAGCTATAATGATCAGCTCACAGTTTGGGCTAAGATGATATATCACAGGCACGTACAATCGTCGTGAATAAAAGAGAAATGATGTAGGCGTCGATTCGAAGGCGTTTCGTCTGCGGAAATGATGGATTCGATAAATAATTTTCTTCGACACGTGAGGAAGGCGGAGCCGTCGTTATCAGATTCGTACTACACGGCCATCTGACAACATTGCGTGCCAAGACTTAATTAAGTCTTCAAATATATTTTCGCACTGACCATATTCGAGGCAGATTAAAGTCAATCTTGAAAATCTAATTACTGTATTATTTTTCATGAAATAAAAATTTGATACTTCCTCGAATGACACGGGGAATATATTTGCATTTAATTTTTCAGTTCTGTTAGAACTTTTGAAACTAGGTTGCTGTAATAGAAGAATAAAAACTGCAGACTTTGAAGCAGATTCCTTATATGCTTCGTCGGAACTGTAAATCATGAAAAACAGCCAGCCTGTTAGGCAAAGCATTATTAAAAGGCAAAGAAAAAAGAAAATTGCGAGGTACAACGAGGTCATGAAGTTCTACTTCATAATACATTAGCTCGATAGACCAACTTCCTCGACAGCCTAGGTAGGTCTTGCATAATTACATGTAGCTGCGTTAACATATAGGGCTGTGTAAATACTGCAAGCTACAACTATTCTAGCTAGAGTCGAGAAATACTCGTTAAGCTTAAATTTCTCGAAGAATTTCTGAAATTCGTATAAAAACAATCTTTTTCCCAACGAATATCTACCCGACTTTTTTTTTTCTTCTTACCCCCTTCAATTTTCTACCAGCTTGGACTTTAGCTCCGAAGGGGTTAACATCGACACGATTTTCTGGCCACTTCTAACTTTTCATCTTCCATCAACAGCGCCTGGTTAAGGGCGGGTCTATTCCTCCGGGGACGCGTAAACCTTTATATAGATCCCGAATCAAATATTACGAGTCGCAAGAGACCACGACTGTTCGCGTTGTACGAATTGTAGTAAAAACTCTATGGATCGAAGTCGCGAATTTTTTTCTCAAATATAATTCCAAAGAAATGATGAAATGTCAGTATCTCACGAACACGCTGATATATTGCATACGTCGAAAAATGAACAAATTTTTTTTAATTGACAAGCACTAAATCCTCGGACGAAAAAACTTTTTATCCCTATGTTAAATATCCGTGTAATATGATGTACGAGCTTTAGACTTGGGGGATGTCTTCAGCTACCTCGTGTGCTCGCATATATGCTCAAAAGAAAAAACGGCTATGTGAGGGTTTGAAGATTGTGGCATCCATGGACCGTGACGTTGTTGTGTTCTTTGCAAGCTTTCCTTATACTTTTTTGTTTGTTATATTTTTCTTTTTCCTTCCATTCCTCTGATACCCTGCTAGCTCCTTCTAGCGAAACTCTTCGTTGAGTTTTGTCTGTTGGTTAAGGTTTGCCAAGTCACGCAGCTAGGGGAGTTTTAACGTTTGAACTAAGGGAGGTTATTGCAACGTTGTGGAATAAGTCTTCCCTTGATCAAATTCTGTTTTCATTCATTCGCAACGTCTTTGAAGCGATCGACGATCGTCCAGTTTTCGCAAACTTTTTTCATTCCAAATCACTTCATGAACCGATTAACAGATAACGCATGCATCATATCTTTATAACGCGTCAGTGGTTCGAAATTAACAGCAGAAAGTTAGATTCTTAAGAATATTTCGCATAGCGATTCATCGCCAATAAAAGGGTCTCTGATAAATTCTATAGCCACCTGTACCACCGGATTTTCATAATTTATCACGGAGGACGTGACGAGCAGCTAACTAAACATCACGGAGCTAAGTAAGCCCAAAAACGGATTTAGCGTAGTTTGCTTAGGGTTTCACATTTTTCTTGCTAATCCTCCGTCGCGAAATGTCGAAACTACAATAATACGAATAAATTCATCGATGTTGTCGCATTGGTACACTCGCGACATTGATTATTTCGGTTATCCTTTCAATTCACGCCAATATCGTAAGCGTCGATTGACCGTATGGACGGATTCGACGAAAATCAATTAGGCATAATGTCGTAAATGGTTATTCCCGGTCTTAAGGGTTGCGGGTAATTTGATCAGTATATATAGTTGACATAATGGGTAAACTATTCGTGCAAAGTTTGGCTACGATCAAATTATCCAAAGATGTGGGCGTTGCGGAATTTGCGGACGGTACGTTTTAGCGTTACGGTAATCGGATTAGGCCCGGAGTAGATTTAGAAGAAATTCAGTAGCTAATGAATTTTGTGAAATTATTAATTCTAAAACTCATTATTAAACACCGGTGAAGTTAAGCAGCTTATATTTTGGACGGTGTAATAGAATTGGCGAATAATAAGAAGATTCGTTAATTCATTTATTGTTCGATTTAATCAGTATTATATTATGAACTAAGGAATAAGACCAAAGTTCGGTTTTAATCGACCGAACACCAGCTTCACCTTAGCCAAGTAATTAAACGAGTGCAAAATTTGTCGGCAGGAAAAGTAAAGAGAAGAAAAAGTTAAGGGAAGAAAGCTCCGTACAGGTACATTGCTCAGAGTTAGATCGTGTAAACGTGGTAGGTACAAGCACAATGTACGAGTTTCCATTAACTGCTGTAAACTTTTCAACTTTCTTCCTCGTAGCAGAAAAGTTTCAAGTCAACCGTCATGGATATTCGAAATCAACCGGAAGGTCGTTTCAGTGTGCCAACTTCTACAATGAATTGTGAAAGCTCGATCTTCACCAGCTAACACCGGTTGAGAGTGTTAGAAATAAAGGAGCTCTCAAAAAGCGAAAAACACGGAAGAAAACATGCCTTTTGCATCTTCGAGAGGAAACGGCACAAGAAAGTAGGGAGCAGATCCCTCGGGAATTCTGCCACGAATCTCTAGTCTTGTAGTCGAACGACAGGATCGTTTGGGTCCTTTTAAAATAGTAGGTGTAGACCCCATATCTCAGGACGAAGGAAACTTCCACGAATAAAAAGGACCAGGCGAGGCTCGTCTCCTTATTTTATTCCTGTAACAGGTGGGCTGGATCAAATTAGTCGGAAATTAAATCGTAAGCATCATTACCAACGTTAGATGACCAGGTAAACATTGTCTAGCATTTACTAAGCAAGATAAACGAGCTGGGTAAATGGGTCAAAGAATAGAAATACACCCGGAACCAGTACTATATGTGTTTGTTCATGAAAATTTCATGGTTGCCACCGAAGAAAATATACCACCAGCATCCGTTCATTAATACGAACCCACGTCGCCCTCGGCCTTACACGGTGGGTGAAATACCTTGCGGCCGTGGACACAAAGCTAGAAGACTTGTTTACCGGTTCCTGATGTGGACTCGGCCTTCACCGAAACTCGAAGAGGGAAGCCAAACGTCACGAATTTGCTTTGGTCAGAAGAGGTGAAATCGTGGGTAACTCATTTCCCGTTTATTACAACTTTCGGAGGTAGTGAAAAGCTCTCATCCCCATAACCACATGACCGAATCGACGATTAGTTACTATAGATGCTTGAGTGGGGCCACTTTTTTACGATGCGAAAAGAATTGCGATAGATAAGCGATGGAGGAGGATAGCCATGTATTGATTTTTATTTCTTCAGGATGAGGCACTAACTACGTACTTATCTTGCGAGATGGTGCTTGCGGGTGAATTCACGGCTCACTTGATGCGGTCCAAAAGAAGTGGGTGGAAATCCCAAAGAGAAAAGGAAATGTTTCAGAACTCCTTGCGACATTGGTACTCGGGTGTATTAATAACGAAACGACATAAAACAGCGACGAAACGTTTCACTTTGTCTTTTACGATTATTCATTCATCATTTCCCACTGTGGAATTCATACTCAAATTTCGTACTATAGTCGATATTTTCAAATAGCGATAATGCAACCTCCTTACGAGTTTGGGTAATAAAAATTTGCACAGTTTCTTTGAAAGCTACCAAAGAAAATAAAGTAACAAATAATAATTTCTAACGAATCATCATCTTTTCTAGCAGTTTCATGTGTGCTAAATCGAATATGTTCATCGTGTTGAAGAAAGATCTTGCTCACGCAATGGATACTGTCAATTTGAGAAATACTTGAGCTAGTATTGGTAAAAATGAATGCAGTCTTCTTTATAGGAATCCATCGTTCATAATTGATCATTCGGATGCTGAAGGGTACCTAGATATTTATGGGATTAACACTCGTACTGTATATCTGTATTTTCACTCTGAGTTTGAACCTATACTGATGAGATAAAAGATGGAGAAATTGCGATAGCATCGTCGTTATTCAACGATTAAATATTTCGAATTTTAATCTCGTTTCGAGTTCGAATATGGGGTGTAGAAGCTTTGAGGGATGAATAGCCAATATTTGACTTTGAGGCAACAAAGTTGGACGAGAGCTTCACGATTTATTTGCGTAACGTTCGGTGCCTACTGGGAGGAAAGCTAAAAAACACGCTATTGTTGAATGAGAAGGCTTCTAGTTTCGAGACAAATTTTCCTTACTCCTGTAATTTGAATTTTTTGGTACCCAACTCAAAAATGAGCCTACAATATACATTGAGTTAAATTTTCAACACCTTTAAACGCAGACGCGACATCATGATTTTAAACTATTATACAGGCTTCAATCGCCTTAAGAATTTCCATCAAATTCTCCTTCCCATAAGCACATTGGCTTATGGAACTTGTCTTCGTGTCGATAGCAGAGCTTTACATCACTCATCGCTGGAGCTTAACTTACTCAGGCTTGCAGTACAAACTCGTGCTGCTGTTAAAGCTGGAGAAAAACTTGATATATAGTATATAATTACGTGCAGTAGAAACTTGCTTGCCAACTTGTTGCGTCAACCAATATAAGAATAACTGATACCAAGCATTGTATTCACCAATAAGTGTTGTTCATCAGCTTATGTAATAATCCCATTAAGATATTTGCATTCTCTCTTTCAGGTGGTTATAAATTTCGCTCGGAAAGAAATTTTTTCTACCCAACTGATCGATTTAATCTCTCTCATCATGGCATATCGGAGGTTGGTAGGGATTTTTCTACGATCACATATAGCGGAATAATAACGTTAATTTTTCAAATATTTCTTTAATTTTCAACGAATCTTCAAGTATCGGGTCCTCAGCTTTCGAATAATGTCCAACTAACTCGCGCAATGATACCAGAAATGGCTCGATGAAATGATGTGAACTTTACACGACTTCACATTTAGGGGATGGGCATGAAAAATTGCCACATTTTATTCAATTTGGACGGCTGTTTCTACACGGAAAGGAAAAAAAAAAAATTATACTTTTAATTTATGAATGTCAACCTGTATATTCTGATCATACTTAATGGTAATTCAGAGAATCACATGGGTTTTTGGGGGTGAAGAAAAGTACCGAGAAGAACCGTTCTTCCGCCTTGTTTCCTTTGTTTCACTTATTTTTCTGTTTTCTTCTGTATCTTTTTTTTTTTTCTTTTTTTTTTTTTTTGCACATTGAATTCCGTTAACAGCCGTCAGCCCTTGGCGCCTCGGTTCTGACATACCATTGGGATCAATTTGTGGGAATTTAGTGTCAGGTTATCAAGTTAAGAATTGGCTCCATCTCAACGAAGTGTTTTCCTATAATTTCTACTCATCACCATAAAACACGTACCCATATATGCTATACTATAAATTCGGAGATAATATGTACTGTAAGATTCCTTGCCGCCCACCTGTGGTTTAAGTTTATTTATAACCCAGATCTGAGAATCCGCAAATTTAAACATATCGGTGCAGTTAGTTAAAACGACGGATTCAAGAAGCGGATCAAAGCTCTTTGTCGAAAACAATCCTGTCTTAAAACACGTGGCCAGTGTTGACTGACGTGTAAATTCATGTGTGAATTTGACCACGTGCTGCTTATAACTTACATAATATATATTATACATCGGAAGAGGCTGTTGGATTATTCAAATGATTCCACAAAAAAAAATTTCGACCAAAATTAAAAATAAATTCCATATCAATTAATAAAAATATCACGAGTATGCATATACGCGGATTTATTCTCACCTTAAATGTCGTATATATCTAAAGGATACATTTCGAGCTACGAAGGACTGGGTATATCCTTAGGTGTACCTTGGCACTCAGCATATAGGTAATGGCAAAACGGCGAGAGGAGAGTCTTACCTCTGGTGCTTGGCTATGGCAACAAAACGTTGCACACAAAAGGTCGCATTTCAACCGCTTGCATAATTTAACCATAGCTTTTCGGCTCTGCTAGAGTTTCAGATCATTCTGAATAATGGACACATATAAACACACATTCTTATGCAAACTGGTGGGTAGGCATGTATTATTAATGTTATAGATGTCGAAGAACAATCCGTTATACCTTGAACAACCATTCGTGACGTTGAAAACAAAAATTTTAATTTTAGATCTAATAATAATCGATGTGCGACATTTCTTCGGACAATCTTTCTCTTAATGACGTTATTTAGTGCATAGATAGATATATTCAGAGAGAATTTTCAAACGAATACCTACGGAATAATTTGTCTTTCGTTTCCTTCAGCTAATGAGACTCGTTGTTGGTTTGTCTGTTTTCTTTTTTCTTCTTTTCCAATCGTCCCGCATGGCGTGCAAAGACGAATTAACCCTGGTTTTCTTGTATCTCTTTGGCTCTCACGATTGGGAAGTTTGTCGATTGTCTTCACCATCCGAAAAAAAACAAGGGCTATTGATTGGATCGTTTTAAGGGTATGCTGCGTGGGGTTTGGCTGGGTTTGGCAAGTGATAATCTTCCCCTAAACCCAATACCTTAATACTCTGAGGCAGAATCCAGCAACATGGCCCACCTCGGCCGTGTACCAATTTACGTACCCGCTGATTGACCGTTTCAAGATTGGCTGAACCGCAGATTCCTCGCTTGCCTACGGCTTGAGTTTTGGCGATAGATAGGTACTGATTATTATCGATACAACTAAAGTCTCGCGTTAACCTCATGATTTCGATTCAACGATGGAAGCGACTAATTCGTCTGAAATGAAGGTGAAATCCTGAAATTATGGGGTAGATTACTTACCGCATATTGAACAGCCCCGTGAAATCAATTAGTAGCACAGAACACGGTGACTGGAAAAGGGTGAAATTAACCAGTCAACTTGTTCAAGCATCTATCTGTCGCCCGATGATTCCATTAGCCTAACCGATAAGGAAACCAATATTGACTGAACAAAAAAAAAAAGAAAAAAATAACTGACGCCCCTAAGTGCTGCCCCCATTCACCCTAATCGACGTTTATTGAAAACTGCTTTTGATAAGAAACGTAACGCGTCAGTCATATAGTATATAGATGTATACCTATGTATTTAATATATAAATTCAGGATGTTTCCAGGCATTTGATCAAAAAAAAAAAAAAAATTTCTTACATAAAATATTGATTTTATTTGACAATGATTAAAAGGATTTTGATCGAACCCATGGAAATAAGAAGGTCTTGTGCATCTGAAGATATAATCTAGTTTTGAATCAGGAGAAGAAGAATTTCGTAAAAATCCTTAATTTCCTTGAGAAAAAAATTACAGTAGCTCACCGTGCGTATTAAAACGGGGTTGTTAGGGGGTAGGGGTCATTAATTACGATCTGAAAGTCTTTGAGAACAATTTGACTAGGTTGGTAATGGCATAGTCGTACTTTTATTTAAACGGTCTGAAAATCTCGAACGAACGATTGTCGTCCGATTTGAAGAAGCTTGAAAGGCTGGCAGGCATTTGGAGCGTGTTTAGCGGTGCTTCGACATCTTTCCTTCCGTTTTCACCCCTTTGTTCCAGCATTCAAGCCACAAGTCGTGATCAGGTGGCTGCTGCCTTTGAAGAGACTTCTTGAATGCCGGAATTTCGAATAATTATTCGTAATATCTCCAGCATTCATTTAGCTAAAATCACGGATGAAGAATTACCTGAAATGTTGATCTCATCTAGGGAATAATTATTCCTTTTCATAATCGCCAGTTTTGTAAATGAAAAATAAAAAAACATAGAAAATATATTTTTCACGATGTGTCGTTACTCGTCCTTCATTTCCGCACACTCTTATCAATGGACAAATTTGTACGTCGATATCCTTACATTTGAAGAACTTGGAGTGAAATTCAAATTTCCAACGATCTAATACTGCTTGAAGCTTTCACTCCAACCACACATCGTCGTGGAAAGTTCTACGAAGCAATTAATAAGGGGTCGTCACACTTCTGCGGTTCTACCAATTATTCGATCGAAAGGTGCCACTTTAGTAGGTAATTGTCATACTTACAAGGGTGTGGCGTACTTGTATTGATTAAACGTAATTCCGGGAAATTTCTAGTTAAAAATATAAATAATTATTGTTTTCATACGTAGGTATATATAGTCAAATTTTCAAATAAATTAATAATATTGTTGAGCGTAGGATTAAACGGATGAATACATCTACGCTATAACATCTTTATTTATACATACACAATCTTCCAGAAGATTTTTCTGCATATATATAACATCGTAAAAGTTATTTATTTATTTATTCATTTATTTATTTGTTTTATTGATTAATTTAATTTTTGTACATAAAACGAAATATTTAGATGAATTTTGGCTTCTTAAAAATGAAATTTTTTTGGAAAATTATTCAGGTCGACAGAACAGGCAGGGGCTCATAAGCCGTTATCTATTGACCTGAACTAATGTATTATACTTATCAGTGATCATTTTTATATTACTTATATAACATAATACCTAATGGCGATCGTAAATTTAATAGTCAAAATAATAACAACGATAATATAATAATAATTATACATTCTGCTTAGTATACATATTATACTTTCTTATAATTCTTATAGTCTATCGTTCAATATATAATATATGTAAATATATACATATACATATATTATATTAATATATTATATTATATATTATACTATCACTATGATCGATAAATAATTAACTTCTACACCTAACGCCGTGAATAGTTATTAATGTAAATTAAATCTATACCTATAATAATGCAAATAGCGATTTCTTTTTACAATTTATTTACACTCGCCTTATCCGTTATTGTTATATATAATATATTATATATCGGATTTCATTCAACATATATATATATATATAAATTAAGGTAAACATTTCTATTACAGTTTTTATAACAGCACATATTTTGATATAATTATCAGCATTAAAACATTGCTTCGGTAGAATAATATATATATATATATATATATATATATATATATTTATAACAATCGTCTCTCTCAGTAACGCAGCATTATACATATTTTTTTTTTTTTTTTTTTTCTTGCTGATTAATTTCACACTCACTATTATCCTATAATATTTATTATCTATTGTTTTCTTTCAAAATTTTTCTTATTTATTAATATAATAACATATATATATATAAATAATACACGTGCAGGTATAGTGGTCAGAGTTCAAAAATGTGAAAGAAAAATATTTCTATGTCCATACGAATAGAGAGAGAGAGAGAGAGAGAGAGAGAGAGAGAGAAAGAGAAAAAAAAGTGTCTCTCTCTGAAACGAAATAGCTCTGGTATTCCCGTAAATCGTAAAACATTTTTACGCTCTGTTAAACAAGTCATTGATGGCTGTAGTGTTCTGGAAATAATGTTTTAGTCGAGGGCAAAAGTCGAAACAAGTTTCCTCAACTTTGGTTCACGGTTAATATTCGCACTTGGTATTGTCTGACAGGGTGCGATTCACAGTCGGCAATGGGGAAATGATTATTTTTTTTATATAAAACTCGATCAAGACGCTGATTATCGCTATAACGTGATTATTAATTATCATGAAATCTGGAACGAGTAACGTCGACTTAAAACACTGTAATTGTATTTCCAGAGAAGAGTTCTAGCTGATCGTCAATAACGAGCACCTGGTTCTGCGAGGAAATAATTTTCAACGATTCATTCCAAGCGAAGAAACATCTTCGATGAACCGAATATAATGTTACGAAAGAAATAAAATTGAATAAATAAGAAAAAAAAAAGATGTCTAATTTCATGTTTTCTGTTCTAGTTTGATTAACCGCTAAATCATTTAATACCGAGCAATCTCTGCCGATTGTTTTTCTCAATTCCTACATTTTTCGAATTTTAAAAATTCCTAAAGTACTTCCTTTAACTGGCATGATTCATGGAAATATTTTCTTCAGCCACTGAACCAAACAAACTGCCGTTGGAAAATGGCAAAGCAATATCACAGACAATGCCAGCTACAGAGGCAGAATTTCGCATTCTATGGATGGTATTTGCAATAGCTGGTATTTCGTTAAAGTTGTTTTCGACTTGAGACAATATACGTCAACGTGAATATATATTATATATATGAAGATAAATTATACACGAATATATCTGAAATGAAATGAAATTTGAACGGAGGTAAGATTGGGAGGAGGGGTGAAAAAAAAAAGTTCCGGCCGAGAAATGAAGCGAGAACCTCGCAAACTGCGAGTAATTAGGACGTTGATACAATTTGTGAATTATGAAAGGGTTAACCGCCAGGTGTAATTATCAGTTAATGGCTTGGATTTCGTTTGACACTTTGCCTCGGTGTGGGCGTCTAGGCTGGCAGGATGGCAACTGAAACTTTAGACCATTTTGAGTTTTGCTCGTCAAGTGAGATTTCGCGAAAATACTAAAGGTTTTTGTGTTGCATCCGTGTGGAAGGGGATGAGATGAAAATGGAACGCTGCAGCAAAAAAATTTGTGCTCTCAGAGTTTTGTGCCACAGTGGTTCCTCCCAGATAAACGATGAATTCTGTTAAATTTCACGAGCTACTGGATGAAGTGAGTAAAGTGTAACCAAAAGTTTTTCCCCCGAGACCAGGAATTGCATCTTCCTTAAAAATTGCTTTGGTAACTACTTCAGCGAATTTCCACGAAAGTATAGAACCTAGTTTGTTATTTACTTGGCAACTGTTCGTACTTCTCGAAATGCAATTTTATCAAAGTATTACGTCTAGAGCTCATGCACTCGGCGATATCTCGCGTTCAAAATTAAACTTAAAACTCTCTTCTTCTGCCACAGAAACTTTTATACAGTTTTTTTCTTTTTAATTTTTTTATCCGGCCTATTTTTCGGCTTTTGGATGAACGGTTTCATGAAATCCTCCGTTTTATCCTTGTGGGCTACTGGTCTGCTTGTTCAAGATTATACAACAGCCTGCCAAAACAGGGAAGTAGCAGCGTGTCCTTCGATTTACATAAATGAACATCGACATCCCTTGACCCAGGAGCTGAGAAGGAAAAGGCAAAGGCAGAAGATCGATGGACAAGGTTCTGGGTTCCACGGACAAGACACGAAACATAAAGCATGGTGATATCATATTGACCTGTGATGATGTGGAAAAAGTTACCGCGGAAGTTTTACATGGGTCGTTTGCACCTTCAATTCTGATCGCTTTCGATCATCCAGAATCCAGAACCCAGGAGCTCACGTCAGAAGAAATAAGTTGGTTCTGTTGATCGAGCGTTTCGACTTTCTGAGGAATATGATCTCTCCTCTCCTTGCCTAGTCTGTGTTTCTATTTTTCTTACGTTACTTGTGAATCGTGTCTGTTTTTCATTTCCACTGGTTTTCAGTGATTACAAGCAAAGATCCACAACTGGACGATTTGTATTGGAAATAAATGAATACGAAAGTGATTATAGAAATGTGATAATAGAGATTTGAATTCCCAACAACTGAAAAAGAATTGAATCGAATTGACAATTCTCAAAACGGTCCAATTCGATTTTTGAATCCCAGCAATCGTATTGAAACGTATAGAAAGATTGTTGTTCGTATAAATTCGAATAGAAAAGAGTAGATATCCAACAAATAAACTTGTTGTAAATGTCCAACTAAAATATCTTTTTTTTTTTTATCACCATCATTATTTTAAGCATTTCGCAATTTAGTACATTTCAGTACGACTACAGAGAGCCTTAAGCCTTTACGTACAAGTAACGATCATTACTTTTCATCATGGAATCCGAGAAATCGCGACGAAGTTGCGATTTTGAGGTTAGAGTGATGAAAAATAATTGGTTATTAACGTACATATTACACATTTAGATTTATCGATTTTTATAAAGTCACGATCTGACTACCCTGCTTAAAAAAAATTATTCAAACCAATAGAAGATTTTGTATGGGTCGTAATCGGATTTCTGTTTAAGTTATTTCCTATTGAAAGGCCCTTTTCCAATTCATATTTCCAATCCGTTTGTATCGGTGTTACCCAATTAACTTCCTCATTTTGTATATAGGATTCTATCGGTTTCAATCGTTTCTTCTAGCACGAAAAGAAAAAAAAAAAAAAAAAAATCATATTGAGATTTTTTCACCAATAGTTGTTTGTTTCCTTAGCGGTAGAGCACAGTGAATATTTCAGGGTGTTAGAAATTATTTATTCACAGACTGCATAGATTTTTATTCATGTCGGTCACCCATCCAAGTTCTGGTCGCAGTTGGAGTTGCTTAACTTCGTTGAGCATCTGATGTCCGGTGTCGATCTGGCTCTAATCGTCGACTGTTGCGATTTCGAACACTTTTCGACTCGATACGTAAACTTTGATTCGTGAGGATTTACCTCGGGATTTATATCAATATGTATGTAACTAACTGTTGATCCGTGGTGGGTCAATTTTCAGTAAAATAAAAATAAATGATTAAATCTAGTGATAAATTCTGTCACCATATGGCATTCAAGTTACAGTTAATTATGAGTGTTAACGACGTCGTCGCCGGGAGTTGTCTTCGTAGAACATACGCTTTCGTTATCTGTGACCTGGAGCACCGCTACGTTGGTTTCGTCCTCAAGGTCGACCGCATCATAGTTTTCGTCCTCCAGGTCGACCGCTACGTAGTTTCCGTCCTCCAGGTCCACCGCACCATAGTTTCCGTCTTCCAGGTCCACCGCACCGTAGTTTTCGTACTCCAGGTCCACTGCACCGTAGTTTTTGTCCTCTAGGTCCACCGCACCGTAGTTTCCGTCCTCCAGGTCCACCTCACCATAGTTTCCGTCTTCCAGGTCCACCGCACCGTAGTTTTCGTCCTCCAGGTCGACCGATTGCAAGTAATTATTGATGAACAATTGATGTTGTACACACGACGTTGATAATTCATGCATCATAATTAAGTAAATTGTTAACTACGGTGAGGTGGACCTGGAGGACGAAAACTACGATGCGGTGGACCTGGAGGACGAAAACTACGGTGCGGGGGACTTGGAAGACGGAAACTACGATGCGGTGGACCTGGAGGACAAAAACTACGGTGCGGTGGACCTGGAGTACGAAAACTACGGTGCTGTGGACCTGGAAGACGGAAACTATGGTGCGGTGGACCTAGAGCATGAAGACTACGTAGCGGTGGACCTAGAGGACGAAAACTACGGTGCGGTGGACCTGGAAGACGGAAACTACGATGCGGTGGACCTGGAGGACAAAAACTACGGTGCGTTGTACCTGGTTACAGATAACGAAAGCGTATGTTGTATGAAGACAACTCCCGGCGACGACGTCGTTAACACTCATAACTGTTGTATTTTTCATGCGAAGCGGTCGAATTTTTTTCATAATAGTGAAGGCTTTATTATTTTTAATATAATATACACCGATATAAAAACCCTATTACCGTATTTACACGTAAATAAGCCGCACCTTTTTTGTTCTTTAATGTCAGAAATATATTGTAAAATCGGGTTTTGGGAGGATTTCGGAACGAAAAAAGGTGCGGCTTATCTACGTGTAAATACGGTATTTCCGATAAGATTTCTTTTTAGGTCTGTATCAGCATTTCACAATTTCCTAAGTCGCAGAATAATGGAAATATGATTGAGTCCGATAAAACTTGAAATCCGATTGAGAGCCATTAATTCCAATTCATTTTCTATCGGCCGCCGAAAGCTACACCGATTGCCCCAATCAAATCCGATTCAATTCTAATTGGTTTCTATTGGATTTTATTGTTTTCTATCGCTTTTTTTAACCAGGGTAGGTATTTCAAGCGACGAATCAAAACGAATTCATTCGTAAATATTTTTATCTGAGAATTGATGCGAATTGAATTTGGTTTCATTTTCATTCTAAATGGAGAATTAAATCGGATTCACCTCTATCGAGAATTGTTTCGAATTTGAGTTTCTTTGAACGGATTCAGATATACGTATTAAAACGAATAGAACTTACTACTAGAAAAGATCCGAATAAAAAACCATCGATCTGAATTCAGCAGTAGAAATTGAATCGAATAGACGAATTAATTCGAATAGAGGTTTGCCATGACCTAATTTTTAAAAAGTATCGAAACGAATAGACCGAAGAGTTGCCGAAGAGATAGTATAGATACGTGTAAGACCGTATTCATTTTTCTGAAGATAGGGTGGAATGGTTCGAATATGAACGAATTCGCGAATTGAGAAGGATTCGATCTCATAGGTACAACTTACGTTCTATACGGAAATTTACAAAAATGGGATTCGTAAGTGGAGTTGTCTATACGGTTGAATTCTTTTTCAGTTGTTGGGTTTGTTGCACATCGAAGATTCGGGAATAATTTAGGAACCTATTTTCTTTTGATAAATTGTAGTGCTGTCTTTTGCGTGAAAATAAAAATCATTATCTGACGATATTTAGGCGTATCCCAGATGTAACTTGTTTTCAACTCTCGGCAATTGATCATCTTGGTTGGCCTTGCTGAGAGCAGAGCAATCTAAACAAGATGGATATTTTATTGAATGGGTATATAGGTATACGTTTCCCTCGTTGCCAGAAACGAGATAACTTTTTCATACCGCGTTTTATATATCTCTTATCAGATCCTCTTCCTGGTTATTTTTACTTTTACCGAGTCGTATCGATGCTCCGTTTCAATCGAAACCCGAGTTCACGCGTTGCTTGTCGAAAGAGAATATCGAACCCTGTATCTTTACTCAACTATCTGCAGTCGCATCGTTTATTACTGCAGTTCTGAAAGGTTCTCATAAAACATTACGTAACCTTCATTGTTCTATCTGCGTTGAATGTCCTGAATATGTACTGAAGACAGGATTCACGCTGCACCGAGATAAAATGAGAATGAAACTAGGAACAAAGAGAAGAGCCATTTTTTCGAATATATAAATTTTTCGTACCTCATGAGGGAAAAACACAATCAGGTATAACGTTGGTTTACGGTTGTGGTATTTTTCATTACGACTGTAACGTTAAAATTTTATTCACAGTAGTTTTATCCCCTTGACTGAAGAATATCCTAGAAACTTTATATTAAGCTCACACCCGCCGCATCAAGGGCAGTGAAAAATGACGTGCAGTGTATTTAATCAAGAAAATTTTTGGTCCCCTGACTCTGCGTTACCTTCAAACTAATATATTATTAATCTGCAATCTGCAATGTGTAGCAGAAAAACATATAAAAACAATATATGGGACATTTCACATAAAATGTGATCGAGCTCCTGACCTCACTCCCCTAGATTTTTTCATTCTCAAGTTTCTCACCGATATATTCTGCTGCTGTAGAGTCGTTTCAGATAGCAACAAAGAATTGCACTGCGGTTAAAGAAAAAAATATAATAATAATAATAATATAAAAATATGACAACGAAACTATATTACTCTGGATAAAATTGAAAAAAAATTATTTATAGTACCCAACCGCGTAGGACGACCAATTTATTATGTTATACATATGGTCGCGGCAAGTTATTAATTAGTTTATACATTCTCATAGTTTCTATACATTAGTTTCTACATTTTCATTAGTTTACTCATTCTCATTAGTTTATACAGTCGAGCAGCTTTTTCTGGCTGTGGTTTTCGCATATTAACAACTTTTATATTCGACGTAAAAATCAATCGCAGTAACTTCGGTACCATGGAAAAAGAATTTTTCTCGAAACTGCTCAGCGATATGAAACAGTATATCGGAATACGATATGTATCATGTAATCCAGAACTTACATAACTGAAGGCTGAAAATTGGAAGTCCTGTTGGAATTCCGACTTCTATACGTAATTATTTGAATCAGCCAGGTAATAAAGGCTGACATAGATGAACTTCATGTACTGGTAACACGTTGTATTACTGAATTGAGAAAAATTATAGTATCGATGAAAATGCCTTTTCCTGCACTCTAGTTCGTGTAATTTATTCCTACCCTATACGTACGAGTATCGCGGAAACGAGAAACACAATTGGATAGTGTAAAGGATAGAAGTGGAGGATAAGTTACTGAAGAAAAAAAATCTGCAATTCTTTCGCATTACGGATACCTGATTAAAAAATGCATCGAAATATCGTCGAGTATTATTAGCATAATTTGATCAGCGTTCGTCCATACCTATACATCAAGAATTTGTGCGTTAGCTCTCCGAAATGCGATACATCATTCTGAAGTTATTTAATTAGTGAAATGAACAGTTTACAAATCCGCCTCTAAACGTGAACGCGATTAATACTGGTCTGAATTAATGAAAATTGCAAACAACTATTTATTTATACAATGGTGAAGGATTCATTGACTCGGCTCTGCCTTGAAAGATGAATAAACTTTTTTACACTGAAAAGTTCCGCGGATTGTCACGGGTTGGGTTATACAGTTGAATGAATTACTTTTCGAGTCATAGATCACGACGAAATTTTAGGGGTGCTGAAGCTTGTGATCATATGCTTCAGTAATTACTAATTAGACCCAAGCAAGGTTTATGGTCAAATTTTATTATCTAAGATTTGCGATCTTCGTTTATTTACCAAAATTACTTTTCCCCTAAGGGAACAAACCCGAGTATTAGCATTCGTTGCTCAGGGGGCAAATGAAGAATCAGTTTAATAGCGGCGGAATTATATATATATAACTCCTATAAAAGGGTATCTCTCAAATTCAATTAGGCTAATCGTAAAGTGCAACGATCCCTAGATAATAACACTTAAGTGAACGACCTTTCATGAAAGAGGGAATATATTTTCACCAATTTTTTCGCGCACCTTGATCCAGGTGAAATTAAATTGAAAACGGTAACAAGTTAATTCCAATTTTATTCTAAAGAATCCTTGTCAATTGGCGAGTATTCCTTCACGTTGAAAGACGAATGTCAAGTCATCCCCGCATAGTATTTATGATTGTATTGAGGGTGAGAAACTGATAAGTGTCAGTCAAGTGCGAGGCGGTATTTTCCAAGTTTCAGGATATTGAGCAATGGAGAAGTACGACCTATGGACCTGATTCCAAATCGAAGCTACGATTGAAACTAAAATTGAATACGAACCGTAAATCGAAAGGGAATGAGAATCGGGCATGAATTTTTTATTTATTTTTTGTCCTCTTTTATCCTCAAGTCGAAAATATGAACGGCGACAAGCGTATTCGTAAAAAGCTGCGAATAACCGAGATACAAATCGAGTATGTGTCAAGAAGGTATATAAAATGCCAATTCAAGTTACTCTTTCGAGCAAAAGATTCGGTGGGCGAAAAAAAAAAAAAAAAAAAAAGAAGAAAAAAAAAAAAAAAAAACGAAATCTAAGAATTCAAGTTTATTGTATTGTGATTTTTTGTTACTGTCTGCGAAGACGTGAGTATAACGATGGTGTTTCACCTTTTACGTAACATAACTGGCTATATGAGAATAATATATTGAGCGAAGACAGGACTTACAGTGGGCTTTACTTGGCAATAATCCAACTCAACCAATCCTATTCTAGTTGCAAATAGCCTCTCACTTGTCCTCGTAATCCGGTATGGATGATGCTACTACCGAGAGTTTGAGTTATATTCGCAAATTAACTTCCAGGTTTCTGTAACGTACGGATTATCATTCCCAAAGTTGCCAAACACCCCTTGTGATACTATTCATCATACCATCATTAGGTACCTGCATCATGTGACTCGTAAATTAAACCAGTATATCTTACTTACAAAGAGTCGAATATTAATTGAAATATTTACACCCCCGTTATGCAATAATTATTTCCAATATGTTTTACGGTCACGGAGTTAAAGATCCTGTTTTTAATCCTGGATAATCGCATCGGGACGTCGAATGTTATACATATGGGAATCACAGAGCTTTCGGAAAGGGCTGTAAAGTTTTGTAAAAGAAAAAAAATGAAACCTCGTTCAATAGATCGTTATAGAAATTGTTAATATTGATTATTTGTTCAACAATTTTGACACTGACCAATAACCAATCGAAAAATCATGCAAAATTAATTGGATTATTCAAATATCAACGAATTGACACAATTGATTTTGTCTTTTTTTGTTGTTGTTTGTTAAAGCGAAATAAAATACATTAACAATGCTCATAATTTCGATAGAATAGGTATGATTTCATTCAGAGCTCATTTTCCACATTTACATCCATATCATTAGGCGTATATATTTATGAATGTGAATTTTTTTTATTTAGTATCGAAACACTGTAAGCGTAATATTGACTAAAATATAGTTGTTGCTAAGCGTGCAATTGTTTATATTTTATTGTACCGTATCTAGACGGACAATAATTGTCATTATAAATATCCCGATAGATTTAATTCGTTTATGTATTTATAATTCAGTTACCTTATCCAAATTGCGGTGAAATAATTTGTTGCCTAGGTTCACCCTTACCTGGAATTAAAGATTTTCATTTAATCAAAGGAAAGAATAATGTAAAAACACATAAAAGTTAATAATTCAGCCACGTGCATATCGCCATATTCCATATGAATATAAATGTATTCATAAGAAATGAGACAGTAACTTTTTGGTTTTCTTTTGTCAGGAAATAAATTTTTTTCCACCTCATATAACCGAGATATTATGTAAACCACTTTCCAAGACCCATACGAATCCGGTCGGCGTACAAATTTGAACACTTCCAATTTGGCGTGGTCTGTTATTTTCCAAGTTTATGCATAAGAAATCAGAGTAGCAAGGGTGTCGTTAACGATGTGCTATTAGATGAGGTTTTATATTCTGGAATCAGAAGCTTCGAAATCCTTCCCAGGAGAGGAAGTGGGCTAAAGAAGTTTCAAACTGCCTACCTAAGGTGCTTCACCCTCGCTGAGTTATCTTTAAAAAATTAAAACCCGATATTGACCCACATTTTTCGGCACCTTTTTTGTGCAAAAAAATTCACCTTCTGGTACCAGGGTTACGCAACAAATAATGCCTTTTCATCCCTCGATCTCTAGCCGGGTATCCCGGGTTGCGTTAAGTTTTGAGTTCGAGCAAGTTTCAATGAACCATGTTAGTTACGGTCGACTTAAACGTTCGCTCTTCTAAAGTTCAATATTAATCCAATTGCGTTAGGCACTCCACCTTTCAGTATGAGCGAGTCCTATTTGTACAGGTTTTGATAAGCGAGTGAGCAAGGGGTATATTTACATCCAAAATATAAGTGATATTGAAATGCAGTTGACCACGAAAATCCATCCCTTATTAAAAGTGGGATAAAAGTATGGAAGAGACGCTTGCCACCATATTATGCCGATAAACCAACATTCCGTTAACTGGAAGGGGCTGCTTCCAATCTGTTTAAACATCTGCGAATTGGTGCGATTGATTCGATAAAGAATTACCACTTCAAGTAGACACGTACCTACGTCGGAGTTGAATTATATCTGATTCAATTATTCCATCAGCGAGAAATACTGGCTCGAACGGTTAGTCGATAACTAGCTAGAACTGCAGCTCTTGATGAAATATGATGAAAGTTCATTAACTCCATAGTCAGTTGATTAGAAATTAATTATTAGTTCGTCACTGCGGGATGTCTTTGACACTCTTTACCCGTTACACGATATATTTTTCTGACAAATTTTCCACTGTCGTAATGAAGGATCCAAGTAAAGGTTGCGATGTCCAATAAATTCTCAGTGAATCATAATATTTTTCGCCCCAATATTCCGAGACTCGGCGGTTGTATAAATAGATTGGCTAAACGGATTAAGGCAAACAATGCGCTGTACCTTTCCTCGTATATATACAGAAACCTGCAAAGCTGTCCAAGAGTCCGCAAACAAGAGCTTCAGCCCTATATTTACACTCCACAACCCCGCGGAGTTTGAAGAACTTTAATGTTTCGAGATATAAGGAAGAGCGCATTGCTGATGAGAGCTGGAAGCTAGCGAATGCCAACACTCATATAGTAGATTTTCACTCAGTAATAATGAACTTTTGTAAAAATGTACCTACGCAGAAAATTGATCAAAAAAATGCTTAATATTACATTAACAAGATTGTCTGGAGTTCCCGAGTCGAAATTTAACGCCTCATTAGAACCTCAAAATTTTACCGTTGGGAGGTTTTTGAGGGTCTAGAGAGGTTTATTTTGTATGGGAATTGAAACCCTCTTTAGCGCCTAAAACTCGTAGTTACCAGACAAATGCAGCATTTTAGGGTCAAATGAGGATCTCACGAGAACCTCGCAAAACCCTCACTGCGCCCTGCCGCGTAGCGATGCACGGCTGCATGGTGATCGGACTTTATGAGTATCAAAATAGGCGCTAAATTATTATTACGGATTGAAAAGACGTTCATTTGTGCGCTATGTACTCAAGCGGGTGCTGAATTTCGACTACAGAGTTGTAGGTTGATAATAGGAGTTTGAGGTCTAAACAGGATCTGTAGAGACGTTATGAGTTGGATGCTATGAGTATCAAAGCAGGCGCTAAATTTCGACTATGGAGGACTTGTAGGTTCAAAATAGGAGTTTGAGGTCTAAATAAGATCTAGAGACGTTGAGTTGGATGCTATGAGTATCAAAGTAGGCGCTAAATTTCGACTCTTGAGGACTTGTGGGTTCAAAATAAGAGTTTGAGGTCTAAATAGGATCTAGAGAGGTTGAGTTGGATGCTATGAGTATTAAAGTAGGCGCTAAATTTCGACTCGGGTTTTCACTATCAAGATCACTCATTTTTCATCCGAATTAATGATGAAAACCAAACTGAAGACTCGGAGCTTTTTTCGATATCAAAATCTCTTATTCAAATCTACTCCAATTCGATTAACTACAATATCTTGATCATGGCTCACCACCGTCTGGTCTTTTTCCTGCTGTACCAAGTGGGATACTGATTACCATGATAAAGTTGAGAAAAAAAAAATTGTCGATCTGCTGCCATGGTAGCTATATATCTTCATAAGTTCCCTCGCATCGCGTAATCTAGGATCTTAGCGACGAGTTATGGACCATATTCATTCAAAGTGCACATTCTGGGACCGCATATGCTTCGTAAATAATAAAGACCCAGCTAGTAGACGGTAGCTATACAGCAGTATAGATACGGAGCATCAGATCATCCAGGGTACATAAACTATGGCAGATCGTTAATATGCATAGCAAGAGAGAATCGCATATACAGCACGTACGTTTAGATCACGAAACATTAGTGGAACATGGAAAATCATAGTGGTCCAATTGGTACACATATACCTACTCGATGTTAAGGTGGGTCTATATTTTCACCTTATCACCTTGTTTGCGGAACGGATACCGGCGTTTGCACACTGAATTGCTCGAGATAAACGGGCACCTCAAACGTTGTTTGCAATAGAAATATTGGTATGCTTTCCACAGAATTGTACACTTGAGTCGTGTTAGTCGAATGTATACCTACCGTTGAATACGTCGTTTCATCTATAGTACGACAGTATCTTTTTATCGTTCTGTTAAAAAGCCTTTCTTTTGAGAAAAATTGAAAGGAACATTTGAAAACGGTTGAAGAAGAGAGGCAAACAGCAAAAATAATAGGACGAATCGTTATTTCACCCTGCGAGTGTACATTACATCACCTACAATATATTTCTACCCTGGTTTTTTTCTTTCTTTTTTTTTTTTTTTTTTTTTACAAACGAAGCCGATTTTTTTGTCGGCCGAATTCCCTCACAGACATAAAGATGAGTGCCACTCTGATGCGTCAGCGTTACGGCAATCGTTGTCAGGCATTGTTTGCATATTCAAAGTTTACACAGCGAATCGAGAAAAAAAAATCTGTAAAATTTCATTCTCCTATGCTATTATAACTTGCTTTGTAAAGGCTATGTTTGAAAAATTTGAATAATGACAACACGCACACAATTAATTTTTTCTAGCATATACTAATGCACACTAGGGTGTGCAAAAAAAAAAAAAAAAAAAAAAAAACAAATTCAAACGCGCATCAACATTCTGGTAGAGCATCTCAAATAGAATATTTCAGCCAAATATGAGCTTTTAATATTGATATTTAGAACTGCCTATTTTAGTTACCAATTTTACTTACTAATTTTAGTCACTGAAATAGGCAGTTCTAAATATCATTATTAAGAGCTCATATTTGGCTGAGATATTCTATTTGAGATGCTCTACCGAAATTTTGATGCGCGGTTGAAAAATAAATTGTTTTTCCCAGAGTCATATGTCTCCATGACGCTATGACTCAATGTTTATAGGCGAATATCTCTTAATCGGTGAGAGTTAGGAAAATTTTATCTCAGTACTTTTTTTATAGAGCGTGAAATTTCTTATAAGAATCTATCTTCATATAGTTTCTCAATTAAGTCGCTTACGAAAAAAAAGAATTAAAAAATTTTCCAATTTTTTTTCACATGTTATTCAAATCAAAAATGGGAAAACTGAGTTAGGCACTTCTAAATATCAATATTAAGAGCTCATATTTGACTGAGATATTCTGTTTAAAATGCTCTACCGGAATCTTCATGTGTGTTTGAATTTTTTTTTTTTTTTGGCATACCCTAATGTACACGGATTGATATCTGTGAAATTATCTATCTATTCGTGTGCATAAACTATCCATAATTAATGGCGAACGGAATGAATGTCATTTTAATGATGTAATTAGCGCAAAACAGGAACCTGTGCAATACAAAATACGATTATTGATAGGTTTATCGGCTACTGAATATCACAGGGTAATTATATTCCATGACGTTACGGAGTATATACATCTCTGTGAGATAATACCGAAATGAACGTATACCGTACTGAACTTCAGTCACTCCGTCGTATCGATCGTTTAGACCAAAATTGATTATTCATTAAAACGAGGAAATCAGATTACCTTCAGCGTGCTTCTTGATAGCCGGCATTAAAATTTCACAAATTTACTACATCTCGGAGGAAAATGTATAAGCTTTGATTCTTCATCCAGTTCGTCAAAGATCACAATAAGTTTAAGACGGTTCTGGTATGTTTTTCACCGATCCGACGATGCAGTATAAATTTATTGGTCTAGAATCAACATCAAAGAAATGTGAGGTAGAATTTTTGTGCTTATCGGACGTTCGAGGGACTAATTTGATTCCCTTCCGCGTTTTACGATTGCATTACATCGAGCCACGTTAGTTTCTGAATAGCGAAGACGAAGCGAGGGTTGAAATGGGTTCGAGACCGTTATTGGTAAGGTGAAATCCCGCAAACGATCCCTCTCAACATTATCTATGCCGTCATAAACCCTTACGACGTAATCCACCTATATGTATATGCATTCGGAGATTCAAAAGTGAAAAATACACTGTAAAACGATGTTTTTCACAAAAGAATGTGAAACGATAATGGTTATATTCGCCCTAAAATATTTGTATGACCGGATAGTAGCATGTCACATGCGATAATTTAATTTATTGTCAATTACTGATGAGAGTTCTGGATGATGGATCTTTTTCCTCTTATCGCAACAGCACGAAAATGTCAACTGTATTCCAACACCCCTGAGGATAGTAAGTATATAGACATTAGCATCATTAGTACTACCTGTCTCGCAATTGTAATTGATTTGATCCGGTTATCGAATAATTTCAGTATGTTTCACTCACTTCGAAACGTACGAAGAAAAATAAACGAGGGATGTATCGATCATACCTTACGACCGTAATAATCAGTTTTTACAGGTCAAAAGCCACCCCTAGTGATGTATCAAAGCTTTTTGCGTTATATACGAACCAACTGAAGCGTCATGCACGTGATACAATCGCTTTTCCAACGACGTCAAGATTGCTCTTCAGTCGAAGCATCAAGTACCTACCTGCACGTTTTACGATTGGTGTTAATCAAGTTTGAACTTGAGTCGTATAGAATCTCGATCTTTATTAACTAACTACCCGTCTGATGAGAGACACAGATTCATCCAGGAGAAGAATTTGTGCCTATTATCGGGAAGTAAAATTAGATCACGTGGGTTTAAACTCCGATATCTCGCCGTGGAAAAATCTTAGAGTATTATGCAATAGAGTTTCTGAAACTATGGAGTCTGCCCTGTGTAAATGTCAGAAGACGTAAGTTTGGCGTATTTGTATCCGTAGCTTTACTTCAACTCGTCTCGACTATAGATTTGAATTTAAGCATAAGAAAAATTGCAGAGTTCGTGTCAATTTGAAAAAAATTAATTTTAGAAATCATATGTGAACGTATGGAGACGGCAAGGCCACCTCAATGAAGGTCAACATTTGCGTTGGTGGTTAAAGCTTTCATCCCTTACTTGGAGGTACAAGGGTTTCACTGTCGCGTAATTAGGCCCTCGAGTGTCTTTTTCACCATTGCTGTGACTCGTGGTTTCTGGCTTTTGCCTAATGTTTGTTTTATTTCGTTTTTGTTTCTGAATATTCGTAATGTAATTTCAAAACAATTCCAAAAGCACGCTTTGAAAATGTTCTTCTCTTGAGGGAAGTGACCGTAAGGTGAATTTCAAAGTACCTAGATATCTCAAAATATTTCACAAGCGTGTTTAGGAAACAAAAGAACGAGAAGCTTTGGTCGTGGGTATAGTTTTAAAATAATATCGAACGCAAATTATCGATAAAAATAACTGTTTAATTAATGATCACGTCACTGGCAGTAATAATTATTAATAACTTTCCTCAGTCCAGAAAGTTCTTGCATAACTGTCATAATTCAATATGGTGAAGATGAAAGAAATTGAATCGCTGATAATCAAATCGCGATGTCAGATTTTTGCTCGCTGGTCACGAAATCCAAGGATATATCCACTTTACTAATAAGAGCTCAAGGTATACTTAATCTTCAACTTTGTGATATTAGCTTCTCTATTCACATGATATTTTAGTTATGGTGAACTCAGAAGTATGGATAGGTATAGTCGTAACTGAAATCTCTTGGTCCTAGTAGTTGTCGAAGAGGCGAAAACTTTTCTGGCTCATCGGAGCTTCTGACACTGAGGTAAACTTGGCATTCATCTAATAACTCTGATCCTTATGGTTTTCCCAAAGGAATCTGGTGAAAGTATATAACGATTTGTATCCATAGAAAGAAATAAGTCAACTTCACTAAGTAAAAAAGTACTTACGTTGTGGCAAAATGACTTATCGAACCAAAAATCATATATCTGGTTAATTTTATTTCGGAGTAATGTATACAACCGTCGTTGCTTTAGAGATACTCGAAAAAAGAAAAACACTACTATTTGTAACACTATATATTTATTTTTCTGCCGAGCAGACAGTTTCTTGTATTAGCTCACTACGAAGATTCACAGTCAGATTGATATCTTAACTTTACGCCTAGATACTAGTATCTCGCATACAATTCCGGAAGATATACCGTATATAAAGCACAGCTGAGCATGAAACCAGAGTGTGAGTATTTGAATGATGAGTTTCCCGGCCTGTTTCCTTGTGGTTATATGCGGAAAGAAAAGTATACTCGAAATTGAATCGGTGACGGAAATTTACTCGTCTGTCAATTTATAAATGTTTGGAAATGACGTCGATCAATATGTGTATTGTGTATACACGTAATCGGTGGGGTATGACGTAATTATCAACGTTGTAGTATCATCAACTTTGTGTAGATTCTTGTTTTAAAATTATTATACGATCACGAAGTGATGATTATCGTACGATATCTAAAAAATTAACAGTGTAAAATAGCGCGTTACACTCCGGCTATCTAATCTATCTTTGCCAAACGTAAACTAAAAGCTTTCTAGGCCAGAGTATCGTTTGGGAAGAGTTATGGAACGCGTTGGTTACCCTAATTTAATCAGATATTGAAACATTTGTTGGATTTTGTGAAGTAGTGTTTATAAACCGAATAAATATCTCGAATATATAATCTGCAAACTAAATGTATATTTCTATCGAAAGCTGCTTTAAAAAGATCGAAAATTATTAGCTATTTGCAATTATGTTTTAATTTTAGATTGCCGCTGTTGATGTTTTTGTTTTTTGACCCAATCGAAGTTCAGGAGTAATAGGGCGTCGGCGAAATTTCTGAATCTATTCATAAGGTGAAAAATTTCATTCCTCCTTTTTTTTTCCCCCCAGGAACAGAGGAAGAAGAGTGCTTTTTCCTAGACAGCGAATGAATTCCAACATTAATTCAGGTACCCGTAATACGTCCCGGAGGCTAACCCAGAACTCGCCTACAAAAGTTCATAAAAACTAGGAACACATTGCCAGAGGGAAGGTTGCGATCAAACATGCCGAAGTACGGATGACGGGACTAAAAGTGAGATTAAGTTGACCAAGCTTAGTTTTTACTGCCTCGCTTTCTGTCATAGAGAAATTCGGCCCAAACTAAATTGTCGGAGCTCTAGGTGATTTCGAGTGGTCCATGGGTACAGGGACAAGGGGTCTACTACAAAAGGGGTCAAAGCCACGAATAAATATACGTGAAAGTTTGAACCTTTCGAGACAAAATAGAAGGGGAATTGAATTTCAGTGGGTGGTAGTTTTACCCTATACAGTATATCGTCGCTTCCAACCGGTGAAATAAACGCTTCGTAATCCACCCTACTTGCGAAAAACACCTTAAAAGTGCCACTTTCGGTACATTCGATACCGGGAAATGATTGGCGTCGTGGGAGACTTCGGGAATGTCAGGATTCTGAATAATTAAATTTCAATTCCCAACTCCGGTAGTAGGCGTGTCGAGAAACAAGACAAATCAATCCCCAGTCTACCGAAGAAATCGGGTTAACGGTGATGAATAAATTTTTAATCGCTTTGGGAATTGCGATCGAATATATTTGACAATGAGTAGATGTACGACACCAGTAGTTTACCACAACCGAAAGTGCACGTATTAATATGTGCAGCGATGAGTGAATGTGGTATGGCAAATGACGAGTAAATGATGAATTAGAAGGAATTAAGGTCGTTTCGTGAGGCCAAAAGCAAGTCACGAATCATAAAGATCAACCGCATAACGTCCAGTTCTTGATTAGGAGGAAAGGGCGTTTGGATCACGTATACTGCGACAGCTTGTGAACTAGTTCCGAAGCAGGTGCGTCCAAGGAGGAAATTAGTCACGTATTTGTTACTCAGCTACATTACTCCAATTAATTATAAACTTTGCCGAGAATACATTAACCGTACGTAGATTGCAAGTACCTAGTCAAGAAACAGGTGTTGCTAGCAGAGATGAAGAGTAATCATCAGTCTTCGTTGCACCGAGATATGTATAGGTAGTTATTGTCATAGAACTGCGAAGTGCATTCATAATGAATGAAATTCGCTCTATCGTTATGCGCGTTGATATAGTTGAGTGGAAAATGAATCGAAATGAAAAAAAATGAGCCTTGTTTTGTGTTGAACGAAAGATGGAAGCGAATTAAACATTAATCTCAAAGGAATTCAAGTTATCCCATAACTTGTTTAAAAGAAACCCTTAACTTAACCAGAGCTCCTTCAAACCAGGAATTCTGAATGAAGAGAAATTCTTTGAACTTTGAAAAAGTATTTCGAATGAAATGATCCCATTCCAAGTCGACGCGAACACATAGACGAAATATGGTAGGCTATTTCGATGCCGACATCTCAATCTTTATGAGACTGATATTACATGAGACACTCCATTAATATTTCAAAGGATTCGTCCAGCTCCTTGACGCCTGGTTTAAAGTCACACTTTAGAGTTTATTTCATCTGATCAAAGCCCCTTTGATATTGAGCCGAAACTCGGTCCGATTCGTTCGTACAATTTAACTGTTTTCCGAATTGCGTTAACCAAATTTTCCACAATAATTAATGCTGATTGAGCTCGTGCTCGTAACAGACTGGGGTGTGAACTGACATATTGATGTAGCTTCGTGTTAATCCAACTTTTCGGGTCAATTTACATACTAGGTTATCCTGCCCAAATTACTTTCATCGTACTGACTTACTGATGGGAAAATAAAGGTCGAGGCCCACACACATCCAATTATCGGTTTCGGTCTGCAGACGTATGGCAAGAACTAACAACTCTGTTTAAACACGAATTTACGAGTCAATTTTTGTCTGTGTATACAAATTCAAACTGATAATCAAAAACCATATGAAATTTCACCCGGGCTTAAAAGCTCTGCCCAGACTTTCACCTATCAGACATACCATGACAACTCGATTGTACAAAAAAGACGGATTGTCTTTCAACATTTTTCCTGCGTCCCACGCAGTTTTGTCGATCAGGTTTCAAAACTTTTTCAGAGTTTGAAGAGACCGGGTTCTACTGCATGTAAAACCTCGTCTGGTGAATGAAAATCTCTTAGAAATTTCTTGTAACTTTTTACTCACCCTCTGCAATGTCTAGAGGTATAATTCAAGGTTACATTTGACGTGAGAAAGACGAAGAGCTTTCCAGTAGTTCAACGCCAATATCACCCCTTGATGAATTGGGCATTTTTCAATGATTGACATCCCGTATTTCACGGTTCAATAGACGGCGTTTTCGGGCTGCATTTCATATGCCATGGTAATTTCACGGAATCTTGCTTCGCTATTAGAATAAAAACTTGCTAAAGTCTGGGGTGAAGAATTCGATTTTCGAAAACGTTTTCGGTCTCAAGTATAAAATTGATTTAGAATCCCGATGAAATTTACCTTGCAGAGATGAGACGTGTACCGTTTATATATAAAACTGGGACATTTTTATACCACATCTCGAACCGTCTCTCAGAGTTACGGGTGACTGAATGCAGCTACAGTATAAATGTCCGCTTGCAGCACTGATATTTTTCCGATTCTTGAATAAAATTGCGAGAGAAAAAGATAAAGAGTAACGAAGAGATAGAAGAATAAAGAGAAAGAGAGAGGGAGAGAGTGGGAGGGAGAGAGAAACACACAATTTAGCGAGTCAGTTGATGCACTGTCTAACAATAAGAGAGAGGAAACCGAGCAGCGAACTGTTAAGGTGGAAGAAAGGGTGAGCAAAGGAGACGGGGAAAATGAAAATAAGAAGAAAAGCGGCGAATGATGATAAGGATATAAAGTGAGGAAGAGAAATAGGAAAAAGAAAAAAAAAGAAAAAAAAATAAGTAGGAGCTGGGTAAAATGACGCAACTTTTTCCCCAAAAACCTGTTAGAAAAAACAAAGTGCGACGGTGTGGCAAAATCGTCGACGCTAGCCCATGGCTTGCGAACCATGGCTTATTAACCCTGAGAACAGAATTTCGATTCACTGACAGCTGTTCTACGTGTCTTCAGGTCTAAATGCCAGTTGTCTAGGGAGACATTTGGAGAGGATCTAGAACGTGATGAAATTGGTAGACGTTGACTGTTGAGTGAGGCTGTAGTCGAAATTTTGTCCGCAAATTAATGGCGTCTGACATGACTTACTGAATGCGTTAAATGTTCAATTTCCTCAGAACTTGAGATAGGTATTCAGCTGTTAGACCCGAAGCTGATAGACCCGAAGCTTGTATCCGTATATTATAATTCATATACCGTATATACCGTAGTAAAATCTGTCGATGAAAAATAACGCCGGAAAGTATAATCGTAAATTTTCCAATCCTGGAGAGTAATCTTTACGGTGTTGTATCCTCTTATTTTCAGATATTCCTATAACGATACTCGTTCAGTATTTGAGTACAGATTTTGCGAAAATTCGCCGCGGTTAACTGGAGCTATGTAAATCGCTTATGCTCCCTTAAACTGGTTGTTCAATCTTTTCTGCTTTCAGGAATATATATTCCGGTTTATATTTTGGTCCTCGCAATTTCTACCCTAGGTACTACACTTTATCCTTAATGTTTTTTATTGGCCTCTTTTCCGCAATATAAACGACTGCGTGGACGACGAGAAACACCAACTTATTTCTTATATTATTATTACTATTATTATTATTTTTATTTCGGTCAAGTCAAGTGTTGGGACTCGTGCGAAAAAAGTGTGAGAGTTGATTAATTACTGACATTTTTTTTTATTTTTTTTTATATAAAACCATGAGAAACGAGACCACTAAATAATAACTGAGATGAGAGTTTAGCCTCACGCTATTAATGCGCTTAGCTAAGTGACAACGATTCATCTCCTGCAGACTTATGGGTGTAGGTACCCCTGCTATGGGAAAATTTTTGTTCTTTATATACCAAGAAAATTCTCATCTACATTTCATTTCATTTTATTTCATCTCATTTCAAATCACTTCATTTCGCCTCATATTGCACTCAGTTTCACTAAAAACTGATGAGGGAAGGTGCGAAAAATGTAGCTTGCTCGATTCAATTTAGTAAAGATGATATTTTCAGCTTGAAGTAAACGAGGCAACATTTTTGCTCTCGCTTGCTCGTAATTCTAAGTATAAACCTGCGGGTGGTGGTTTTTCACTAAAAAAGAGTTGAATGAAGAAGTAAAAAAAAAAAAAAAAAAAAAAAAACAAAACAAAAAAAAAAAAAACTAAAGAGAACAAAAATTTAGCAGGATTTGTTTTTGTTTTTTGTTCCTTTTTCTCGACGAGAAAATTAAAACGTCAAACGATTTTCGTGTCACAAAAGTTTCTCGCTGAAATTCTGTTCTGCCAAAGCCTCCGGCTCTCGTACTACAAAATATAAGGAGGAGAGGGTGGGATTTCAAAGTCTAACGAGCTAGGCTACTCCCGTAACATTTTAACGCATTTTTTAAGCCGATATTAATACTTCAGCGGGAAAATAACATCGGTCGTTAAATATTAATATAAAAAAGGAAAAAAGCAAGAAAAAAAAAAAATGTATATTCAATATCAAAATGAGCCATCGATCGTGAGCATTTTTCAATAATTCTACGTACCTCTCAAACAGTAGACGCTACAAGAAAAACCCTTAAGTGCCCTTCACAATCATAGTTGTGAGCTTGTAATCTGAAATCTAAAAATTATGCCCACGGCTTTGAGCTGGTTCATTGATCTTGAGGGTGGTCTTTGCTTTCGGACGACAGATTGTAGCGGAAAATTTTCTGTAAAGTGTATGGAATTTATCAGTGGTTATCGGTCAAATTAAATATCTGTCGTATGATGGGTAGGTACCAGATGCGATCCAATATTGAAAGAGCAAACTAAACCCACCTATACATATACTGATCAAACATTAATCTGTGATAAAATCGGGAGATTGTTATTCAGCGTTGACAGCGCAGGTCCATTTTCAACGGTATGCAATTAAATTCTCATTATTCATGTATCCGCATAGTTCGTCGTTATATATCGAGGATAACCGTTGCGCTACGCGCTTTCTTCACAGAAAAAAAAAATTCCTCGTTTCAAGCAGAAGATTTCTTGTTTCAAGAAACTGTATAGTTTCTTGAATGAATCTTGAATGTTTTGATTGAATCAAGGAAATATGTTCTTAATTCAAACTAAGAATATAATATTTTAAATTAAGAACATATTTCCTTGATTCAATCAAAACGTTCAAGATTCATTCAAGAAACTACAGTTTTCTTGTTTCAAGAAACCTTTTTCTTGAAACAAGGAATCTTTTTCTTGAAACGAGGAATTTTTTTTCTCTGTGTTGCATATCAGACTTAACGAAAATTATATACGTCTTTTACCCTTCATGTCATGTAGCTGACAAAAGCTCCTCCATTTCACGAAGCTTTTTTTTTTTACACCCTTACCACTATACGGGTGTAAGGTTTCTTTGTATCTTACAAGACGAAATTAAGCTTTCAGCCATGCGTTAGAAATAAGAAAATCGGGCAGCGAAATTAATCCTATCTACTATCTACTATCATCGTGCTTTAGCCTCGAGACGCCACGAACTCGTTATTGCGATAGAGGGAAAAAAGCTCTGCCACAAAATTCTCTACCTTCTTTTACTTCGCGGATATGGTAGGACATTTCCATTAACATTTTCGGGGGGTTTTTTCATATAGAATAAAGAACGGAATCAAAACGCAAGATTAAATTTAACCAATAAGACCGTAATAATTACCCCTCGTTACTTCTTTAGCGTATCATAAATGAATCACCAAATTCATGAATTTTTAGTATCAGATTCAGGCAGGTAAATTTATTTTGTGATAAAAATTTCTCAGCCCCTTGAACAGCGTCAAGTACTTTTACTAACGATAATTTATTAGGGTGAGATCCTAATTTTGACAATATTTTTATTGACACAATGACCATTTTAATCAATGTCAATATATAATTTGATTATGAATTATTCATGCCATGAGATCCATTGCGAGCGAAAAACTTGTGGCGTTTCTGTTTATTTCTTTTTTTTTTTTTTTTTATCTTTTCTGAGGTTCATTCGAGATTGATCCTAAAACAAAAGCAATTCTGTGTCCGCAATACTCGCGTATTTCTCGCTTCAGATAAAGATCATCAAAGGGAAATGGTAAAAAAGTGTGTGTTTGCCATGTAAATCGAGAAAGTGGTTTCCCTTGAAAGTTCTTTGTCATTTTTGCCTTCAATTTCAATTTCAACCACAGACCGAGTTGTAAACGATGAAAAAAAAAAAAAAAAATTCTTCGACCGGGACGGTATGAATACTTGGTCACAATTCGTCAGGCAATCAAAATATACCTGATACTTGTATATACGATCAAAAAACGCTTCAGACAGATCGGATAAATTCGGAGACTAAAAAACACTTGGCAAAATAAACTTTCAGCGAACTGAGATTCGGTTCCGAAATCAGTAGAAAATCTCAAGTTCATAATTTCTTCAAACTAACATAAAAACTTTGGATTTAGTAGACAGTCATTTCATAATCTAACGAGAATTACGTTCAGCTGAATAATTAAACTTCATCACTATCTGGATCTGTGGATTAATATAAGAATAAAGATTCGCGAATCCCGTCGAATACGAATTAAGATAGGCGATCGGAAATACCGTCCTCCTTCGAGACCACGGCTCAATCTTTTTTCACTCTAATCTAATCTGATATGTAAAAACGTCATGTATACAATACCACATCATTTCCTATACAAAAAAGTTTATATTAATACTTGGTCAAAGCGTGCGCTGCCTCTGAAAGATCACTTCGATCAAAATCTCGTGACATCTTTCCTCCCGTATGTCCCACCTAACCCTCGTCAAAATAAAATGACTCTTGTCTTTAAAAGATGTTTATATATACCATACGTGTCAAAGACAACCCCGATTATGAACAGAGAAGTATAACAAGAATCTCAGATATGTATCTGAAAAATTTATCGAACTGAATGAAAATTTTCCTTCACACATTCACAATTTAAGTGACAATTCGCTATTTGTAATTAATTTTATTGGATATTTTCGACTCACCTACAGTATGTCTCCAGTACTGGCTGCCCTGGTGGTTTTCGTAGGTTGTCCTCCCAGACGATGATGAGGATCAGGGCGAGGTCTGCAGTAAATAACTTTTCGGAATGCTTTGCGGAAATTGTCGCTTAGAAATGCGTACAATATGGGATTTACGCAGCTGTTCGTGTAGGCCAGAACGTGGCTTACAATTTGTACCATCACTGCAGCTGCAGAAGTCATCGGATAAAGATCGAGGGATTTTATCACCAGGATTAACTGCAATAAAATATTTTCGTTCTTTTTTAAAGTTGAAAAAAGAAAAAAGATAAAAAAAAAAAAAAAAAATATCAATCGCGTAGAAATTGGACATAGCTGACATTGTTCTTGATACAACGCGTTTCATTTTGGGGTGAATTCTTTCCGAGATTTGAAGCAGACGAAATTTTGCCGAAGAAATGAAAAGAAAATACAATTTTAAGAGGGAATTGTGTCTCCACTATATATTGTCTCCGTCCTTACCTACCCAAGCTATACATAACGTCGTAAAATGTATAAAGTTCATACTGGTGTGTGATACATTTATATAGAATATCCTGGGGAGCTTAGGTAAGATTCTTCAAGTTCATTTCAAGCTTCTTTGCATCGCCTATATCGTTCTTTGCGGTTATGGAAAACCTTGGAAATTCCATACATTTTGATACCGGTTAATCAGGATGGATTTTGAAGAAGGTGTCATTTCATGAATACAAGAGTGAAAGAAGAAATGACAATGTCATTTCATAGACGTGGATTTTGAACATCTTGGAAATTTTCTCAACGTATGTGAATTGTCCGTTGGTTCATTTCAGGAACAATAATTACCAATGATATCCGAGTTGGAATTAAACTGACAGATTTTGGCACAGATTTAATAAGTAATCCATATGTGTCATTGAAGGTAAATATATTAATAAATCGATGATCGTCTATGAAATACTTCATGATTGTAGAGCACGTTTTCAATCACTAGGTCCACGATTCGTGTTGGATATTGTTGTGGGTTGGATGTGAAATGGATATGCAAACCTACAAATCCTCAGAATTTACCGGTACGGCCACTGGGCGAAATAAAGCACGTTTCCGATACTAGGGAAGCTGAGTTTATATATATCGAATGCAATATTCTGAATTGGCTATATCCTGTTTCTATCAAAAAATAGTAGGAAATTTTTCTTTAACTTCAACTTCTGTATAAATTGTGGGTATGAAAACTCCGTGCTTAGAACAACTGCACCGAAAACTTCGCCGAAGAATCAACAAATATATAACTAAATATAAGTAAAAGTATATTCCGAACTATCTACAAAAGAAAAAGAAGAAAAAAAAAAGAAATAAAACGAAGACACAGTAGAAGTTATCTCTAATATAGTTTCCATTCGGCATCACTATCAGAAAGTTTTCAAATTTATCGCTAAACTAGATTATCCAATACATGTACTCCGGCCTGATATAGTATATCGTCCTTTACGTTTGCCTGCCTAGTTCGTCCTGCTGTCAATACTAAAGACTGAAGAATGCAGATAAGTCAGTCATGATTATTAATGGCGTCTCTGATTTACACCGTATAGAAATTGTGGGATTCCTTCATCGAACCCCTGCCGAATAATAATTAGCAAGAATCGTTTTGCCTAGATTTATAGTATTACGATGTGGGAAGAGCTTCGAGCGGTTTGAAAAACGAATATTAAAAACGGAAGAACCTTATTTGCATGATATTGCTTGGCTGCGACTTACGAGGTATCGATTTCTCAGCTAGACAGCACTGACGTTTTTTTTTTTTTTCCTTTTCCTTTCTTTAATTTTTTCTTCTTCTTTTAATTTGATTTTCATTAATTATATAACAATCGACGGTTTTTAGTTCAATTTTTTTCTACTTCCCTCGTCTCTAAAATTTACCTACTAAACTTCTCTTTTGGTTGTATGAATTGTTACGATGAAAGTTCCTTCATTTGGCCAAAAGTTTGCCTCACTTTGCTCGCACCTCTAACAAGATTCACCGACTGAACTGAGCAATAGAATGAAATTAAAATAATGTACTCATATACCTCCGCACAGATATCGCCATTTAAGAAACCGCAATCCATTAAACTAACAAAACTTCTCTGCTAAATATACCTCGCACGTTCTAAGCCTCTTCAAATAAACACTCGGCTAACTAAGCTGAGAAATACGAGCGAGCTGCAGCCTCGATTCTTGATTCGTCGCGTCAATATCATCCCCAAAGTCTAGGGTGTGAAGAAAAATGGTTATTGTTATACCTGGAGGTGTTGACGAACGTCAATTATCGCTTCCGTTAGCTGAAGATCAAATAAATTTTTCTATTTCTGTGTTGAAGACAGTGGCGGTATTTATCGATAGGTATAGTGATGGTTTGGATCATCGATTTGGTTCAAGATCACGTTTTTTCTAAATTGGAAGGCTGCAGTCGCGAGGGAATTTCTCGAATTAAATTCACCTCTAAAACGTATTTTTATTTTTCATTTTCTACGTAGGGGCTATTCGTCAGGGGAGATTTTTGCAATTTAAAGTGAAGCTCTCACCTGAATTGGACACCAGCAAATTGCGAAGACTCCAACGACGACTAGGACAAGTCTGGTGACTCTTCTCTTTCCACGACGGCTTTCCGCACTGACGTGAGCTCCTCTCCACAGTCTAATAAGCATGCAGACGTAGAGGCCGCAGATCAACGTCAAGGGTATGATGTAGCTGGTCAGGAAGAACGTCACTTGGAACAAAGGCCAGTTGAATTGTGGAAGGAATCTGCAGGCCGTGTGCTGTTCCGTTGTATTATACGGATCCTTGAATACAAAACATATCTACGTACATATAAAAATAAGTTCTGAATCGACAAGATTATATTTTCACACAATCTTGCGGTGGGCATGAATTTCAGGAAAATTTTCATAATATCAAAACGGTTCTTAGATCAAATTATTCTTTGATTACATCCAGTTTGCCATGATTCAGCTCGACAAACAAGGGAAAATGTCCTCAAAGGAAAGGACAAATTTTAAGTAGAAAATGGGAATAGCTCTACGTTTGTAAATTTGCTTACAAACTGAACAAGGCATCTTCAACCATCTTTATCAATATTTTGGAGCGACATTCCGTGTCTGGGATAAACAATTTTTTGGTCATCCGTTGTTTAGACTAAAAAAAAGCGAGAGCAGCAAAGCAGAATAATATACAGCGGTAGAATCGGGGACATACAAACCACACAAAAGAAAGTTTATCAGTCGTTATATCGGTCCGTGGATTTAAGGATCTCGTTATTATTCCTCCGATGAACAAGCTTTGATAAAAATCAAACGACAGGGCTTTATTGGCAGAGATGAAATACCCAGTGTGTATAGCTCGCGGGTGACTAGCAAAATTCTTGCTTATTTATCAGCGTTTGTATGATAACGACCCTGTCCTGAATTACGTTGTCGTAAAGATATGACAGCTGTCGATTTGACAATACTTGGAATAATATGAATGTACGGAAATCAAGGAAGTCTGAATTTGATCACTGAAAAGGTAATTATAATCACAGAGGTGAATCAACGATCCCGTGCTCGTCACGTCATAGCAAAACTTCCGAGTACGTACTTGCTAATTGGAAAGCAACTTTCTAATCCTGTGATCCTATTAAATTTTGCCGTACAGTTTGTCAACTATCGGAAGTTCTCGGATCAGATTCACGTACAGTTAAGTAGGATTAGCACTAAGAGAGCCTTGTTCAGTTCTGAAGAGGATATGGTGTATATACCATGCTTTCATGAGTGCAAATTGCAATCAATGTTCAATGGTGCGTGATATGTAATCTCTTGTACCTTTGTATTTGTTCCAGGCACCTGAATCTTGCTTCTTGTTAGCGAATAGTAAATGGGTGACTGATTGTTCGAACAGTTACAATGGTGCTTTTGATTTGACTAGTAACTCGTTAGTGCGTATATAGGTAACTTGGTAACTTGAACGTTACTCAATTATTCGGCATCATCAAGGTGGATACTGGATCTGAACGATCAAATATTAATCAGTACAAGAACTAATGGTGATTGTATTGAGCGAAGCGGCTAATTAAACAAATATAGCTAAAGAAATTCAACAAACTTGTTCAATTCTAGTTACACGGAAATAAGATTTAAAGTTTTCCTTTCGTTTTAAGCGGAGGATTATTGCACCTAATGACATTCTTCTGATCTCAGAATCCAGGCCACTGATTTGACGGTAAAAATTAACCTGGAAGATGTAATCCTTGGATTCAAATTATAAACGGGGTCGTAGACCGCTTGTCGACTGGGTAGTAATTATGCAGAAATTTAATTACGCGAACTGCGGATGGTGCCGAGAAGTTCGTTTTAAATACGCAGCCTTTATGCCCTTAGGGAAGTAAAAATACTGTTTTTACCGTCAGTCTAAGCAAAACTTTTTCGCTCTCTTACATCTTAATTTTATAAGTAAAATATTAATTCATAAAATTTTCATCTTTTTATGTGATCGCCTATTTAATGATGTTAGTTCTATCGTGTTTAAGTATTTCATTAAATCCGCTTCACAGATTTCCACACCGTCAACTAATTACGAAGAGTTTCTTCGTATATCCATTGGCAAAGAAATCCTATTTGCCGTATCCCAGTGGATAATGAATTGTGCAAATGATTGAAGACGAGAAAAAGTGTAATTACTTTTTTTGCGGAAATACATCGGCAAATGATCTTCCGAGAAACAAATTGAATCGAATTTTTTTCGTAACACATAGACTGAAGCCAAATTGAAGTGCGTCTGAAATTGTGTTTCGAACTCTTTAATAAATAATAAATCTGTCATTAACTCGATGTTGAAATTTTCGGTTCGCATTTTGGAGTCGAACACATTATAGGTGCATGCTGATCTGGTATTCTTCATCCACCACGAAGTGCTAGATGCAATGCAGATCCTTGGCGATTTAATACATATTATCTATACTAATATGTGTTTCCTCTCGCGAGATAATTCTCAGAACTAACGGTGCGTGGGTAATGTTTCCTAACGAGAAAGATGACGCCCACGATTGTGCAAAAGAAAAGAAAACAAAAAACAAAAAATAGAAAAAAAAGCAGCGAAAGCTTCCAGGATTCCAGGAATACTCGTATCCATGCCATCGTGTAAATCTATATAGCCGGATACAATTTCTGCCAATTAACTCCGATTGACTCTAATTGAAGATGAATCCACATTTTTTTTTTCCACATTTGTAGATATTTCAGTTCCCCAGATTTTATACGCAGCCGAGAAATTTGTGTTGTTTAATAAATCTTACTGTGCAGGTGTAAGACTTGAGAGATGGGCAAATCGTAAGCCTTTGCGATCGTCTTAGACTCTGACAATGAGATGGGTCCACAGGCGAAAGACGTAACGACCATTTCGGACCTGCTGGATTAAGTTACTTGAGTATTATGGCACTTGGCATAATCGTCTTTGGACGAGCAAGACGAACCTTCGATCTTGTCTTGAGGTAATTATACGTTGAATTATAGAACTTTAAGGGAATATATATAGTAATATATATAGGAATATATATATTTATGGCCGGTATAAGATAAACAATAAAGCTTCTTGAAAGAAAAGTTGGAAAAATCTCAAAGAAGAGAAAGAAGGGAATGAGCAAACATTAAAAACAGTAGAAACGGTGATAACGAAAAATGATTGACCAAGAATATGATCATTGAGAAAATGATCCCGATGGGTAAAACTCAAAGGCGAATATTCCATGTTTTGCAATTTATCTTTCGATTAGCGGATATTAAAGAAGTTGGATAAAGCCTGTGGCCGAGATGTGGTGACGACATAATCAGATGGTAAACTCAACAATCAGTGAGCAGTGAAGCTATAACAAGTGCTGTTTAAAGTTGGGGATACAAGTTTAGTTAATCCCATCGGCCGATATTTGGCTAAGCGTATTCCCTGACTCGTGGTATCAGATAGGCGCCAGATATCCGTGATCGAAAGTGTGACTAGGCATTAGTTCAAATATGTTCTACCACGCGCGAGTTTGAACATCGAAATTTAAAAACTGTGGTCGAACGATCGCATCGATTAGGAAAATTGATGAAACAGACATTGATGAACTGAAATCACAGATTCATTTTCCACGTGATGTCAGTTTGATTGAAACTTCCGACTCTCGTTTTCGTATAAAGCAAGAGCGTTGATTCCAGAAACTTCAATACAAAATATCGAAAAAAAGTAATTATGGGATTCGAGATTGTTCAATTAATACACTCTTTCACGGAAAGAGCGAGTACACTGTCCTTTGATCAGTGAATTCGAAGCTCGGTTAATTCGGGGACTGTAGAGTTTGACATAATCCTGTAACTGAGTCGTCAGGTTCAATCAATATTCAATAATGGTAATTCAAACAAAATATATTATAAAATATCAGAGAGAGCGTAGGATTTCGGAAAAAAATATATATTTTCATTCGGCGATACACGTTACTTCGCAGCTATCTCGAAAATTGACCACAATACAAATTAAATGAACATTTGTGAATATTGCCTTTTCTGTTCTATTCTTTTATTTTTACGGCGATAGTGCGATGCTGCAATTTGCACTGTGGTACTTTCAATCAGAATCATTTCAAATGAACCTAAACCACAGCTTAGGAGTTAGGTACTGACCACGTATCAAATATACGCCAGACCTGTAGCGAAGTTCTTTGACAGCCCTATTCGCAATTTGAATGTAATCCCAACAGACCCCAAAACACATTGGTTACCTGAGTAAATAAAAAAATCAATCATTTATCCATACAATTTACGTTTATCTTTGATTGGAAGAGCAAACTCAACGGTATATATCTAGAGGATCGCAATATCCTTAGATCAAATATTATCACAGTATAGAAGCGCAATTTGCGGATGGGGTAAAATAACAAAATATTTTTTAAAAACCAACAACTAGAGGCAGATATTATTCTACGAGGTTTAAAATGACGACTTTATTCTTCGGTCATAAAAAGAGGATGTGGACAGAATTTGAATCCGAATGTTTCGTTGGTCAAATACCTAGTTTTTCGGAATCTGCTTGTATAACGTGAAAAAGCGTATGTGCACGAGGTATACGTCTCTGATTTTTTAGGCGATCGATTTTCTTATGTGAAAATATTGGTCCCTGGTAAAGGAAGAATTTGTTATTTCTAGATGTACGTATCCCCTTTTGACGAAGAATAAAAGTTTTCAGCACGTTTAACACCGCAATACGCGAGACCAGTGACTGAAAATTCTCGAAATTTTAGCTTGGAAAAATTCAGTTGAAACCATCGAATGGCACTCCTCTTTGAGCGTTTTATTATGCTTATTATTTCTATACGTGTATCGATGTGGTATTGGTTTGAGACGCCAATATCATGTGGAAAGGTATATATATTGTCCGTAAGTGGTAAAGACAGTTCGAGTGCTAGAACTAATTCGTCAAATGGCAGGAGTAGCAATAAGAACTTTCCTAATTGCAAATTTGAAACTAATTAACTTCCGACAATTCACAGACTAGCTTAATATGATTGAGTGTGTTTTCAGTGAGCTAGTGTCGACTTACCGCATCACTTTACTCCTGCTTAGGTATAATTAACCAATTATGATTTTGGAACTGATATAATTGAATAGAAGAACATTATCAAATGTGACATTTACAGAAAGTGATAAAGAGCGAGAATATAGATACGTAATGAATGTTCTTCTGGCTTTTTTTATAGCTTGAAACAGTGCATTATACCACTTCCTGTTTTCGTTCGTTATAGTTAGTCTTTTTTTAATTCAACTATATTTATGAGAAAAAAAAAAAAAAATTAAAAATAAAATAAAAACTGAGAAAACTTCTGCAGATGACTCACCTCGCCGTGAATAATCAGGACTGGAATGGAAGCTGTCAGTATAAGTGCCCACGCGATGCATATTGCGAAAAAGGCGTGAGTCTCCGTTCGCACGGACATTGAAGCGATCGGATGGACCACTGCCAGATACCTAGACATACGAGGAAAATATTATTGGATATATAGAATTATTGTAGATAAATAAGTGTTTATAATTTAGATCAAAGAAAAACTACGGAAATTCAAGCTTTCAAAAATATGCGACGTGTCTAATAGTTATAGTATAAGAAATAAAATGTATATGCGAGCTTTGACGAGCTTTTATCTTTTATTTTTGATCTAACCGTTCGTCTACCGATAAAGAGTTGGAAAAATTGTCAGAAAAAAAAAAAACTGAAAACTTCTGGTCCGGTGAAAAAGCAGAAGTTCTTAAACTCGATGTCTTTCAGCTGGTGAAAATAACTCGTTTTGCGAAGAGAAAAGAAAAACGACAAGGAAAAAAAAAAAAAAAAAAGAAGAAGAAAATTGTATACAGCATCACATAAAGAGCTAAGTAGTCCTTATATTCAGAATCCTAATCTTAGCGGATCCTCCAGTCTGGAAAAAAAAAAATAAATAAATTCTGCAAGATTTACTCGACTGAATGATAAAACGCCACTAGCGTTTTCTCGCCTGGAACAATTGACGCGGCTCTGTTCTGCCCTATATATTTCACGTTTCACTGCATTCTATAGTGCGTTCTTGACACGGTTTTATTATATTATGCCATAGTTTTTTCTATGCGAAAAGCGTCCGGTATTTTTCCTAGGTATTTCATATGCTCGTGCCAAGGTATGGGAATGAAATGGGGTAAAGGATACGTATTTGACTGGTATGCTGGAAAAATAAATATGAAAGAAAACACGAGGCATGCTTTTGTTTTGACGTCTAATGTACTGTCGACTGAATTTACATATTTTCATGGTAAATATCTCCGTTTCTGAATAAACCGCAGGTAAAGGAGTTTATTCTCCCGTATATATAGCACGTGATATAATAATGAATGCAAAACAATTCCTTTACTTAGAATTAAACTAGAGCCACACCAAACGGCGCGTATTATTATTTTATTCAAAACTGAGATCCCGTTGGGCGAAGAAATAAAAAAGAAAAAAAAAAAAAAAAAAAAAAAGAAAAGAAAAAAAAATATCTCATCGCAATTATAACGAAGTTTATTCCTTTTTACATTTTAACTTGTTCTTCGAGTTGCTATCTCGACGCAATACCCGCTCGCTATACATACTTTCCCATTTCCATAAGAACGATCAAGAGCTTTGGTTAAATTATACCGATTACTTTTAACCCAAGATGTAATTAGAGCTTCTTTAGACAAGATACGGTAATCAGCTCAAAAGCTCGGTGGAGCTGTTTGAAAATTTGACTGTGTGATCGGTGGTTATTTACGTGCGATCAATTAATCATTCCGACTAATTTATAACGAATTGATAATATAGATTCCGAGACATGTCTAGGAAGATATACCTAATCGTCAGCTTATACACTTTTTTTTTCTTCCTTCTCTCTCTTGATTACACATAGATTCTAGATAGAAAGTTTATTTATCTAACAATAAGTATAACAACGTATATCCAGAGTTCTTCTAACACTACAAAATATCTTCAGAGTTGTATGTTACTCTTCGTAACGATCCAGGAAACACTCGAGGTAATAATAGATTGCAAAATTACAACAAATTCCAATTCACAACGTTTAATACGATGACTGTAAGTATGTAATGCGTGATTCGCTAAAATGTACATTAGAAAAAAAAAAAAAAATTTACCTTTACATAGATATATATGAAAGGCAGAAGATTTTGGCAAAATTTTTCCATCTTGGCTACTATTCAAGAATATGTCTACCGATTAATTATTTCAGCTGCCAGATTTTAGCACCTAGATGCATTTCGAACAAGTTCACCAGCCCCAACAGTACCACCTTAACTATTGCTTTGATGTTGTATACGCCAAGCAAATCTGACCTGAATGCCCCGTACGTACGTACTCTACGTAAGCTGTCTGAGCCAACAGCAAACGAATGTGAAATACGACAATGACATGCTTTTACGTTTCATTCATTTTATGGCAAAGCCTTATCACGCGCAACCCAACTGCCTTTCAGACTTTCGTTTCGATCATTATTCTTATGCAAGTTTGACCCCGCACGGTAAATATTACGCTATGCGTTTTTGAATCGTGGTATTGTTGATGAATTGAAAATTAGAGCAATTGCATTTTCTCATTCAAAGGACTTCGGATAGAGGAATAAAAACGAAGTGATTTTTATGCATCAACGTCGATCCTTGATTAACTATAAAAACCGTTTTACGTTAGCTCGTATTGGCAACGCCTTTAGGTATCTAATCTGACCTCAAAATCCCTACGATAAATTAAACCTAAGTGATGCCGTAAAAACAGGCTTCTCATTTTACGCTTTTGAGGATTGATGAAAAAAACTACTCATCATCATCACGTTTTAGTGAATACGAACTCACGAATTTCTCTCTCAAGGATCGGCAGTTTAAAATTGCAGCGGTCCTTACCTCATTGTGCTCCATTATTAACAAAGCCAATAACGATCTCGTGACTGTTTTTTTTTTTGTCCGCAATTATAATACTAATTTAGTAATCATGTTTTCAGAGCTTACCTATCCAAACTCATGAGAACCAGCGTGTAGACACTGGCGCAGGCTGTTACGATGATCAAATACTGTACAACTTTGCACCACAAATTTCCAAACGGCCAGAAAGGCAGTACGTAGTCCGTAGCAGTGAACGGCACACAAAATATCACAAATAACAGATCGGCAATAGCGAGATTGATTATTAGCAAATTCGTAGTAGATCGCATCCCAGGGTTTGCGGCCACAACTATTACGACAAGGAAGTTTCCCACCAGTCCAACGATACCAATAATGCCGAACAAGAGCGGCACCACGATTGAAACTATTTTTTGAACCAGTTGCCCGTCTCCGAATGGAAATCCAAAATCGTCGGGGCTGGACTGGTTGAACGTGCAGACAGTGACGTTAGACGTGTTACAAATTCCCTCCATTTTTAAATAACTTGAGATATTTTACGTACGATAAATGAAAAATTAATTTCAGAAACGTATCTTCGGACCTCTTTGACAGTTTTACCAATACTTTTTCCGCACTTTTAGCCGAATTTTATGAAAGCTATTACGCTCAATCATTAAAAACTTTATTTTTAGACGAAATTTTTTGTACAGCTATATCAATTTATTTCGCGTAGAAAGAAAATATTTGAAAACGATTTATTTCCACTGAATTTCACTTCTCAAATATTGTAGATGAACTTTCAAAATTTTCTTGTATGAAGTTCAGTTAAACTTGTAATTCGGTTGATTGTAATTTATGCTGTTTTAATTTGTGGTGAATTCTTCTCATATTCCATCTCACAGCAGTCAGTCTGAGCATTTGTTCTTGAATTTAAGTGCGAAACGGTTTTTCATGTAATGCAGTCTTCTCTTTCATCAGCAGAACTTTATCTCGTCCCTGCAACTTTACCGTTCTACCATACTCTCTAACTTTCCAAGGAATTCATTTCTCATGTCAGAGAGAGAATGTCCGCCACTCCTTGAGTCACGTCGAAAATGTCATAAAGAAAAACGACATTAAAACTTCAGTAACTCTATACAGCTCTATACAGTCGTGGAAGTAGGATTAAAAGTTAGCCTCTTCTTCTGGTCATCGTGATAAAAATACTAAAAACCATGATACGAGATAAAAATAAATTTTTTCATCAATTTTGTCCAACCTCTCGTCGCTCTTGTCACAAAGCTTCAACAGCTTTCATATTATAACACACGTCACTCTCATCACGACGTTAATACCTCTTCCATGACAATGGGATACATGTAAGTAGTACATACAAAGAGCTTTCATGGTTTTTTTCGTTTTGACAACTCCCGCGAAAGCTGCGACACTTTTGCTATGCGGATATTATTATTACAGCGTTTTACCCACATGTGAATAATTCGATCCCTCGTCACATCCCTGGTATTGTTTACTGCTAATATTGATATTAATTAACATTGATAATGATTATTATTGCACGGAAATGGTGTAAGCTGATAGATTCAGAACTTCGACAAACTTTTCGAACCTTATTGCCAGACGAGGTGGACAAGGCCTGTCGATTTTATTTCTTGAACACTTTAATTTTTGGCAAATAACATCCCTAGATTTTGGACATTAAAATTGAATGTTGGGAACAGACTAGAAGACGAATTTAGGCGGTAATACTTGTCGAATTAATTAGTGGATCTCACCAAAGACGACGAATCGAAGATACTGATTCCCGCTCATGGTGTTGACTAGATTGATCTCCGAGTTTCTTCATGAAAGTATATCGATGTGAAGACTTTAGCAAGTGTTATATTACTGTGTGTGAATACTTATGGTGATTTACGCTTTTCGATACGTGCATATTACGACGTGGAAGTGCACGGGTCAGCTAATTTTCAAATTATATATCAATTACGTTATAAAAATGATCGGTAAGGCCGTGCGAGATCGAAATAACGATATCGAATTCAACAAGCACAGAAGACTTATTGATTATTATTAAGCGCGGAAGTTTAGTTTCGGCATTAGATTAAATACAAAATGAGTAAAACTATTGAAAAGGAACTTTGGGGATTTTGTCACGTGTTTGGTTTTTTTTTTTTTTTTCTTTTTTTTTTATAGTGATATCGCGTCCTTGCGCTCGTTGGAAGAACGTCGCTGACGATGGATACGACGCGACTGTTTTACAACCATTGGAAGTAAGTAGTGATATCAACGTTTGAGCCGGCGCGCGTTAGCTCGCCATATGCGCGCGCCGATCCGTCAACAAGGAAGAAACGAAAGCTCAAGCATTCGGGATTGACTGACGGTAAGGAAGATTGTCCTCAGCTCAATAGATGAAAAGCTGCGTTTATCGCGGATGGACCATTCCCAAAACAGGAAACCCTTTTACCCAGATAAACTAACAAGGCTCTCACACGTTATCCACCGAAGATTAGTCGCGCAAATAAAGCTCAATCTGTCGATAATTAATAGAGCAAATGGTTTTAATTTTAATTTTGTGTCAGATTATTGATTTTATTTTCGTCATTTTTGAGTCGGGTAATTAAGCGGCGTTCTTGATACGTCAATTATTAAATTTAATCTCAAGTCAATACTCAAACAGACCAAAATCAAGGACACTACATTTTTGAATGAAAATTGGCAGGAATTTTGAAGCCAATGATTTATAAGTCTCGTGTTATTTGAACCGCATAAAGACTCCTTTGAATGCGAGATTTATCGCATTGCGCAGTTTTTTTTTATTTTCATTTAGACGTCTATGTGGTCGGTGGACGTTGGCCTGCAACGTTCTGGTGACGTTATTCGGGTATATAAAATAAAATATCGCTTTCAATCACTGCATCGAGAAAATCCAATTTATAGTCCAGCTATCCGGATCCAGCTAAACCGATTCTTTGAATGGTCGATTCTTCGCTATTTTCTGAGCCTTTGGTTAAAACGTTTATAAACCTCTATGCTCTAGGTAGCTATCGCTGAAGTTCACTCTGCAGACTTTTTATTATAAATTGAGTTATTTTAATGGATCCCAACCGCGGAAGAGAGTTTTCGGTCTTCCGCCTTTTGATCAGATCAAGTTTTCAACCGACTAGCGACGAAAAAAAAAAAAGAAAAGATCAGTCTTCACAGAAGCTCCCTACCCAGTCTGCGAGATACTATACTATATGATCTGAACCAAAAACTCGTTAAGAAACTTGAAAGAAAACATCATTTTGCCAATATCATGCCACCCCAACAGTATAACAAAAAAGCTTCAATGAATCTCGCTCCTGCTTTAAAATTTCCCTCTAGTTTCTTGACGAATCTATTCCTTCGCTGAAACACAATCCAAATCCGTATTCCCTCGTATTTTCAGTAATTTTCCGTGATCGATTGATCTGTGCTGACCATGTCGCAAAAATTAGCAGGAATTTCGTTGTTTTCTGGCGCAAATATGAAAATGAGCTTGACGACAGTTTCGATCACTTTTGTCCACATCTATTATAATATAGGGTAATTCCGGGTGAGATGGCCATAGGGGAGAGATGGCCTTCGATGATATTTCTCAGCCTACTCGATATATTACACTTTCTATTTGGGGTAGATCGGTAGTAGTACTTTGTACGAAGCGATCTACTCTAAATAGGAAGTGTCATATATCGAATAGCATGAGAAATATCATCGAAGGCCATCTCTCCCCTATGGCCATCTCACCCGGAATTACCCTAGATTATTATGTCTCACCTATGATCTTATTTGTTGCGAATATTGAGATTTTCCGTCAGCAATGTAGTCCTTTTTTCATCCCTTTGTCAATTTTTCGAGAATTTGTAAGAACGTCACGTTCAAAGGTGCGGAATGACCTAATACCTACCTTTGGAGCCGGTATATATAGTAATTCGAGTATTCTATATATCGGTTGGGACTGGGAAACTACGAGAAAATAGATTGGCAGTTGGGATTATCGACGTTCGATCTCGAGATATCCTGTCGTTTCCGTTTTACTGCTAGCTGTTGGAAGTTATAGTGGTAATAAAAAAACAGCAGATTACTTTTCGTCGTCGATATAAATTTTGCTTCCCTTGCTTGTGGCCCCGAAGCAAAAACGCTTAAGCCCACCGTCACAGGGTTGTAATTAATAATAATTGCTGCCTCTAATCATATATCTTCAGTGAACAAAGAGAAAAAGGACGAAAAAAAAAAAGAAGAAAAAGAGAGAGAGAGAGAAGGACAAAAAAAAATAAATATATATGTATAGAATGCTGCGAGGACAAAAAAACTGATGATTCATTTCCATGTCCCTTCATTTTCGAAGATTATTTTGCTAACTCGAGAGGGAGGAACGACTCCGAATAGTGTACCCAGGGGTTGAGTAAGGACATAAAGGAGTTTTTTTTTTTTTTTTTTTTATCTTCAAACTAAAATAGAGCTTTAACGCCTTTTCTCCACTCGAGATATTAAGATCAAATGACTAATTTTTATTATTATTCCAACTTGAATGAATACTTGACTACTTGACTGGTAAGGGTAAAGTTTGGACAGTATATTTCCCCTTAATTATAACTTTGGTCATCAACAATCCTGCATAGCTTTACCTAGTAATAATGAATCGACTCAACTTTTCTGTATCCATAATGTAGCGAAATTATTTTTTTAGTCAAATTTTGTCGCAGATTAATTGTCTGACGGAATTTAGTTGGCTATCAAGCCGTGTAGCGTCTGTTCGTTGTGACTCTAAAACTCGACCCCAAGGATCAGGGATGGCCCTTTTAACCCGGAGACCAGTTCACCGCCCCACAGGTGCACTAAACTCGCTCAGACGTCCCAAGTCGCAGTAGTGATCCCAGGATCATTGGTTTTTCTCTCTTTTCTTTCCATTTCCTTTCCGTCCCTATTCTTTTTTTTTGTTTTCGCCATTTACCCGCACTTTTACGACTGCAGTGACGTAACGGTAAAATATTGACGATCAACCCGGGTGCGATTCAACCCTAGTCCCTACTTTGTTCTCTCTATTCTTATCGTAAACTTTTACTCTATTAATGTGCATTCACTCACCTCGTCTCGCTGCTGCAAAACATATTTTCTTTTAATGCTAACTTGAACTATGGCTGTGAAATTCTAAAAACTTACGACATCATAGTGTATACATGTAGGTATATATTCTTAAATTGATATTGTAAGGTTGATGGCAGAAGTAAAGTTCAAATAAAATTCCTCGAATACTTTCTGTATCCTTTTAACCACTTAGGATACAAAAAATTCCTTTGAACGAAGTGAAACGAAAAATGTAGACAAAGGAAAGTTCACAGGACAAAAAAGTCTTCTCTGATGTGTTAAATTATGACAAAGAAATAATAATAAAAAAAAAAAAAAAACGTTCAAGCTGTTATACTAACATTAAACGCAGCTGTACATTTTTAGCGGTAACAATTCGAGGACCCCATATATTTCAACAATGACAAACTCGTAATTCTCGGCGAAGTAATAGGCATGTAACATACACGGGGCTATCTCTGCTTCGAACACATCATAAAAGGACTAAAATTCCGCGTATAAGTTTCAAAAATGTTCTTCGCCCCTCGACTCGCACGTTAGTCAAACTTAATCCATATTGGATTTATAAATCCTCATGTGGTCCGGCTAAGCCAGCTGAGTATGAGACCAGACGTGAACGAAGATACGGTGATTTTGGGAACCATTTCCATTTACTTCAACGTCATATTTCAATTCCCATGGATTTAAAAATCAGAATTATAGCAGAAGCTTGATAAAAGGTAAATAAAAATAGTGTTTCCACCTGAGATTTTTACTCACCTTTCTGTTTTTAACTGTGGTTGTATTACTTGTTTTCAGTTATTTCGCTGGGGAAAATTAATGTAGAGGAAATTGCAATTTGGCAATTCTCGTGACGCACTGAGCCACTGAGTTTGTCTGAATACAGATTTTATTATCTATTACCAATTGTTTAAATGTGTACAGTTAATAAGTTAGTAAAATAATATATATATTATACTATAATAATATTAGAGAGCTGATTAGATCATTTTTGTAAAATAAATTAATCAAATTAAATCGTCGTTTAATATTATAAGAGGGAAATGGATTAAGGTATCGGAAGCTGCTTTTTCTTGCTGCATAATCAATTCTAAAGTTATTCGGGTACAAATGGTGGAATGAAAAGTCGAAAATAATCTGAATAATTTTCAATTATTTAAAAAATTTTTTAACCACTTCCGGTAATTCTGTCCAGAAGAGTCTTCGTCGCTACTTGTCGAACGACGTTTGTCGCGAAATCTTTCACCTTATCAGTCCAGCTAGTCTTATGAGGCTGGGGCTGAGGCTGTCCATAACCCGGATTCGGGTAATAATTACCCTGTGGATGATTATTATATGGAGTGTACTGGCCACCGGGATGTTGTCCTCCTTGATATCCACCGGGCTGACCATAATTTGGATTCGGATAACCAGATCCACCCTGGCCTTGGTTGGGATATCCACTGCCTGACGGATATCCACCAGCTGACGGATATCCACCAGCTGACGGATATCCACTACCTGACGGATACCCCGCGTTTACATTACTTCCAGTAGTTCTACGAACTGCTGTCTCTGCTCCAGGATATCCACTGGATGAACTTGAGCCTGCCCCACTCGAGGGGTAGCCAGATCCTACAGGATAACCTGATGATCCAGACGATGGATATCCAGACCCTGCTGGATACCCGGAGGAAGTGCGAGTAGAACCAGATGACGGATAGCCTGATGATCCGGATGATGGATATCCAGATCCTGCTGGATACCCGGAGGAGGTGCCGGTAGAACCAGACGACGGATAGCCTGATGATCCGGAAGATGGATAGCCAGAATTCGTAGGATAACCGGATGACGAGGTTCTAGAGCCTGATGCTGGATAGCCAGATCCAACGGGATATCCTGAGGGAGAAGTCTGGGAACTTTGACGCGGATAACTGGATCCTGACGATCCTGAGCTGGGATATCCTGAACTTCCAGAACTGGGATAACCGGAGCTGCTTGGATAACCGGAGCTACTTGGATAACCGGAGCTACTTGGATACCCGGAACTCTGTCTGGTAGGGGCAGCCGTTTCAGTGCCCTCACTCTGACGTTTCGATATCTGATTATTTTGTCCACCACCATATTCTGCGAACAATTCATCCACTATCTCCTAATTACCAAAACAATACTTTCTCAACGAGTCCCACATGCCATGCCGAGACCAACAAATGTGACGCTTATTATCTGCAGTGTTGAGAGAGCCTGTGAATTATATAATTTCTTAATTTGTCGAGTAAGATGAGTTAATAATATTAAAAGTTAATTAAGCATCTGTGAATCTTCCCACTTTAGGCCCCCGGCGTGTTTTTCTCCTGGTCAGATAGAGAATTTTCTATCTGATAATTTCCTGTTAGATTTGTTAATTCATAACAATTTATTCGAGGCTGAGTTAATTTCATTATAAATATATTAACATTATTATCATGCACCGTATTTTTATCATGCCGAGGCACATACCGCATGATAAAAGTTTAAAACCCTTAGGATATGAGGAAAAGGGGGTAAGAAGAACATATGGCATGAATAAGCAGTCTTATACGTTATTATGTTCATAGAATGTAATGTATTTCTTGTTAATGTGTAAAAAATTCATATTCCAGAATATCAAAAATATTTTTTGATATAATTCTTCACTGGCTTATTTATATAATTATATTTTAATTTTATGCTCCAACGATAGGCGAAGATATCTCATATATATCTGGCTTTTATCGTTCCATATACTATTTCTAACCACATATTATATATAAAAGTATGTTATCATATAAAATCTAATCACTGGTAAGTCCTACGAAAAGTAAGTACGTCAGTCACAGTAAAATCTATCGAAATAAAATGAATTTTTTTTCTTTAAAGTATGAAACCGAGCAAAGATTAACCCGTACTCGATTATCGCCGATCAAATATGAGAGTATTAAAATAATATAATAGGTACGTAATTAATTTAATAAAATGGATTTTGTTTCTTTTTTTTTTTTTTTTTGGTCGCCATATTTCACACCAGAATTTCAAAAGCTCCTCTCTCAACCGATCGATAAAACGCTCTCGTTTGATCAACTCGAGAAGGTCCAGACTCTGTTTCCTCGATTGTCTGTCCTGGTGTTTGTCGTGTAGTAGTTGCTACCCCCGGAAGTACGGCCTCCGTATCCAGAATATCTGCCAGGGGTTGGTTGAGGTTGAGGAGAATTTCTACGTGGACCATCCCGTCCGAAGATTCGATTGTAGATCGGATTGTCTCCTATTGTATTCCGGGAACCAGATTGTCCGAATGTTCGTGGTGGTGGCGTTGGACGTACAGACGGACGCAGTGGTCTTCGCGTGACAGATGCTAAGGAAGGGTATTTTATCGTATCTAGATATGCGATGATTAGCTCTTTATATAATATATAATTATGGCAGCGTCATGTCAGGCGAAAGAAATATGTTTTTGATTTTTTTTTCTTTTTTTTTTTTTTCTAAGACCCACTCGAATTTATCGAGTGCTTTTGCTTCCCAATTATAACAAAGTTTGAAGTATAGTTTGTAAAATTCATATCTGCAGGGTCTCATAACTTCGTAGTATCATCAATGCCGCGAGTTAATCAACGTCCGACCTACTGACCGATACGTAGAAAATTCAATGACGCCACCATCGTGTAAATACATTATATATATTATAGCATATTATATATTTGAAGAAAGCGCGGGTCAAAGTTCGTACGTTTGTTATCACTCTTGGAGATATAAAATATTGCGTTCCGGACTTTAGTCGTAGGTATATAATATATATCGATAAATGTATAGTCTATACTCTATACGCAATAAGAAACTAGTTATTACTATATGGGATTTATACAGAACAACGATAACTTGTTTTTTTTTTCTTTTTTTCTGGAAATATTTAAAGTCGTGTGTTTCATTTAATGACGATTAAAAAATACACTATTATAAATATTATATTAACACCTGTGTATATATATTTATATACAATATATATATATATATATTTAATATTTATAATATTTAGGTACATATTTTTCGTAATGTTATTTTATCCATTATTAATATCATTATCGTTATTATATTACTATTATTGTTAAAAAATATATTAAGCAGATGAAAATCATAGAAAATAAAGAAAAAAAAAAAAAAAAAAAAAAAAAAATTGAAAATTAAACTCAACCATTTTCACATCTATCATCTATATTTAATCGTAGAACAAATTTCTGTCATTCATTCTGTAAATGACTATTTTATTATTATTATTATTATTATGATTCATTTTTTGTTTTATAAAGAAAAGAAAAAGAAAATATATTAAACATGTATAGTCGGAATATTTCGTAGCTGTTTGTAAAAACAGATACACCTATATAGTTGCTGTTTTATAGCTGTAAAGCCACTCTGTATTCGTTACAGTTGATTCGTTAGTAATAATTATGGAGTGAAAAATTTGATTGATTAATTAAATTGTTTATTTCTAAGGAGACGAAAATATTAAAAAATAAAAAAATAACACATAGAACAGTATATAGACGTAACATTATTATAAGGCACGGAAGCGACGCTGTTTGTTCAATACTTCGTCATGGCTGAAATTCGAGAGTAAACAATTCGCAGTCTATGTCTAAACGATGTATAATATACATTTGTTAAATTATTGGAAGTGATCGCTAAACTAAACTTTGAGGTATATTTTTCTCGGTCGTTTGATTCAGACGAAAGAGAATATCATTTAATATTATACAATTTTAGTTCATAGTATGAGATAAAAGAATGGATAAATAAATTGTACGAGTTTGAAAAGAGAATCTTTTCGTCATTTTGATAAAAGCAGTAGAAAACTCGAGGCTAAGGATAATAAATTCTATTCCTAAAATCATATCACGAGAGTTTGACTTCAGAAGGCAAAAGGATGTACTGGCTAAAAGACAGAGGGACAGACAGAAATGGGCTTTTACTCTTTTCAGGAGTGTTGAAAGCACCGTTAAAAATGGGGTCTCGAATCAAAGGGTTTAGCGAACAGGAACTCATTCGTTAAATCTAATTTAAAACTCTCCCATTTGACACGTGACAAATCTGAATTTCCGTAAAAATTCACATAATACTTTTGTAATTTGTTCCCCGGTCAACCGGGAGAAAAAAAAAAATAAATAAAAAAAAAGAACTCGGAGGAAAAATATAACGAAAAAACAAAAAAAAAAAAAAAAAAAAAAACAGGACGGAAAAAAGTTTCACCAGAAATTTTACATCCGTTCGTATCAGTATTATTATTTATGTTATTTTAATCCTGTTTCAAATTACGAAAAATACTTAGCTACCATCGCAAAGCTAATCAACATAAGGGAAATCGCCGGCGTGGTAACGGAACTGCCATTTCTCCTATTTCCTTTCCCATAACTACCTACGGGGTAATTTTGAACGGGGTAACGTGGATACCCATTATTGGTATTTCCTGCGGGATAATTTTGACCATTGTAAGGTGGATATCCATTATTTGTATTTCCTGAGGGGTAATTCTGACCGGTGTATGGTGGATATCCATTATTTGTACCACCGTAAATGGTGCGTCCGTCTGAGCCGGAGCTAGAGCTGGAACTCGAGCCAGAGCCAGAACTGGAGCCAGATATAGAGCCGAAGTCGGTGTTGACCCTGTAGCCGTTATTTGATGATGGTAGCGGAGGAAAACCGGCAGAAGAACCGGCAGACGCACCGGCAAACGCACCATTGTTAGATGGGTAAGGTGGGTATCCCAAATTACTACCAGAACTAACATGGTGATTGTCACCCGGATGGGGAATCGGCATTGGCGGTGCATTCGCGTTAGCGTATGGGTTTTGATAATTAGGATTTTGGTTTGACGATACGGAAGGGTTGTCATGATGAACGTTCGTTTGGGATGGCTGCCCGTTCACGGTAGAAACACCGGCCGATTCGTATCCTGAAAATATGGATGGTTTCAAGCAGGATTTTTCCGCGCGGTGAGAAGAAAGAAAAAAAAAATGGAGAAAAAAATAAAGAAATAAAGATGACGAAGACGAAGAAGTCATGCAACCCAATCTATTGATTTAGTCAACTTGTGTCAGGCTTATAAAACTAGTGCAAGGAAAATTTTTATTCATGAATAATTACTATACGACTGTGCTTGAGCTTTTTTTTGTTAATTACATATTATGTTGTTCGATTTGACACAGCAGCCTTTTCAGTAAGTAGAGGGATGAAAAATGTTGCATTAGAAATTAGGGTGAAGTTGTCAGCCAATAGATGAGTGATTAGTCAAAAAAAGTGAATGATTTTACATTAATTTATTTTTCTGACATTTTATACGACCAAGTTCTTCAACTGTGCAACACGAAACGAAAATGAAAATGATGATAAATTGCAGATGTGTACAATATTAATTCCCAATTACCAGTATAGTAGTCATGCCAAAGCCAATAACTATAAGTTACTAATTTCTATATCTACATCAAAATACGGGATGGATATTGAAAGTAGGTAATCAGATTCGACTGTCGCGTTTTTTTTTTTTTTTTTCTATTCAACATATCCCTGGTTCGAGAATTTTCTATTCATCTGCGCAATATCGTTTTGGTATTAGTATCAAGATATTATATATCTGCTGCGTACATTTTCCGAAAAAAAGTATCTGTGGATACACGAAATCGATGGTTTTTCAAATTACCATTAATTTTCGAGGACATTTGTTCTGTATCTATCCCATATCTTATTATCTATTAAAACAGTGATTAGAACCATGAAAAGAAACACCATATCTCCAAAAGAAAACCAAACCTTGACAACCACTAGGTACTATATAGGTATATGTACAGACTTATACAATAATACGTAGTTATAAATTAAAGAAATTCAGACGTAAATTTAAGGGCGGATTTATCAGTAGGCTGATTAGGCTTCAGGATCTAAAGCAGCAAATTTTAGGTGACAAATTTTTTATCGATTTCATTGGTGAAGATTAAGAATTATAACCGATCAAATATAGTTTCTGGATAAATTCCCATTGGGTTTCCTATATATCTAATATATATGATATCCTATATATTCGGAAATACAGGTCCGCACTAGTGATAAGCTAGAGCAAGACTGATTTGTTTTACAATAACGTTTGTTGACGCAGCAACCGAAGTTCTTATATTTTAAAAGACGTCTTTTATCATAAAGGCCACTAGATGTAGATCATACACATAGAATTAATGAAATAAGGGTGTAACAATATTATTGGAACGATTCAAGACCGTAACGAAAAGGGTGGTAAATTATATGTAGCCTAGGGCAGCCGAAGGTCTAAATCCACCCCTAGCAATTCGAATTTCATTTTTCAAATACGTCTGACCTGAGCCACGCTATTGAAACGAGACAGTGTGTCCTGTTTCTCAACATAAACTACGAAGAACTTATCTACAAGCAAAATGTATTCTATTTTCAAGACTTACCACTTCCCGGTACAGTGTTCACACAAGTTGGTCTACCATCTTGAGTCCTGCAGTACTGACCAGTAGGACAGATCATCGAAGTGCAGGTCGCGCCTAAATATAGGGAACACAGACACGAGATCAAATAAATGATTACCTTTCGATATTTTTCTAAATTTTTGCAATTCAGATTTAGTTTAATCACCTCCAGTGTTCCCAGAAGATTGGCAAATCGGGTACCGTCCACAACGATCGCTAGAGTACGATGTGCACGGGTCTTCGGTCATGACACAGACCTGGCTGCTCAAGCAGCCAATATCCTTGCAACTCCTGCCATACTCTGTAAGGAAAACAATAATCCCTCGTTTATTGGAAAGCGTGAATTGTAGGATTCCATTATATGATCAATAATTCCCGATCTGACTCCCATCTCCAATTCACATTCACCATCGTTCCAGCAAGATTATAGCCATGCATAATAAACCATAAGCCTATATGAGCTATTACGAACGTGGTAAACGTCATTGAATGTTACTGTGACGTCAATTGCTGATTCAGTATACTAACAGAAATGATTAAGCCTCATTCTTGGTATAACCAACCGCAATAGCATGGACTCTTTCGTATAATAAATCCGTAGAGAGTTAGTTTCTTTGATCGAGAATCCTAGATCAAATAATTTGTTTATTCAATTACCAGCGTTTTAGATCATTGAACAATACTGAGCTACAATGATGAATTGCACAAGCTGCTGTATCTAATCTAGTTGAATTATGGTCTCGACCATTATCGCAGAATCAACTCTATCAACAGTCAAGTGAATGACATGAATGCATATGACACGCTGTTGTATGGTTGAATCAATTTATTAAAAATAGGAGAGTATGCTCCAGTACTTATAATGGCACTTTTTCATGAAGAAGAAAAAAAGATTCAGGACAGTCGGCTAGCGTGACCAAACTACAAGGACGAATAATTTCAGTTAGATGAATGCAAATTTTTAGTATTATACGAGACGTCGTACTATACCGAGAGTTTGAGTTGAAATCTTTTACGATCATTTATATTACTGATGATTTTTTTTTTAACCGTTATGAGTAAGAGAGAGTATTTTTTTATTTCTAAATAGATGGTGATTGGGCGATGTAGCGTTCAATTTTTGGCTGGAAATGTGCGGTCAAACTCATGAAGCGGTCAGTCTGATTGTTGAAAATTGATGTGCCCTTTCGATGGGATTATAATCAGCTGTATTATGGTATAAAGTAGTTAAACGGCGTGGGTAACCAATCGATAACGTATTTTCATCCACCCTGAACCTCGACACAAAATCCTATTTCACGTTTGTCAATTCTAATCAAAGTCAAGGGTGCGGTGTAATGTTCTGTAACAGATACACAGGAAAAAGGGGTGGTTAAAAAAGCTTCCTCGTTCAAGTATAAATCCGTATTTTAATGGTTTCAATTCGTTCAAAAATTGATACCGGGTGCTTTGTATTTTTTGAATAAAAGAAATGTGGGGTTTTTTTTTTTTTTTTTATTGAAAAGCTAATCGTGAGACGGAATTTTAACGTTTATTTAATCACACGGCATGCAGGGGTTTAATTGGTGCTTTTCAAAATCAACATCAACATCGCTACTGCTGTTTGCCAATTATATATAGGTATTTGCTTATCGATTACGAAACCTCCCCTGCAGTTGGCTGCCCCAGGTATAGACAATATTGGAGAATGGTAATTAATCAGCCACCGATAGGTGCGATAATTCGATCAGTCGATCGAAGCGTGCAGTGATGACGAAAGTTAAACTTTGCAGTTTGATCGCAGGTATAGGGAAAGACGGGGTAACACTACAGCCACTTGATTTTCCAATACAACAAAGAAAATTATTCAATCGTATCAATTCTTGAAGTTGAATTTAAGGTAGAAGATAATTAATCTGTGATGTTAAAGTCGTATTCAATTGGCAAAGGCAATACGATATTAATTCCATTATCTAAAAAGTGTTCAAAAATTGGTAAATAAAATTTAATTAATATACGTACTGGTAGAATAACTCAAAAAATTTATGTATTCGGGGTGAAATGCTGCGTCTAGCTGTAATTACGAGTCAATGAATGCACGTTAACAAACTTGTGATTTCCCACCAGCGTACTAGATAGCTACTATTTGATTCGCTAAATGCGAAGTGCATACCTATATAATCAACGAGTTTCAAGTTTCAAGTGCAAAATTTGCATTTCGACTATTAAGTAACTGGCACAGTTGAAATGTACCAATTTAAAGGTCGAAATAATTATGATCTCGCATTAATAAGATCAGCACTTGACATTTTCTGCTAGAATACCACTTCGAGTGTTAAATTGAGACGTTACCAACGACCAGTGAAGAATTTTTTTTGTTATAAATATTCTATTTTCATAAATACAACTGCAATTTCCCATTCAACTTAACTTTTCGCTATTTTTTTTTTTGTAATTGTGAATTTGCTTGCCTGCATGCGCAGCGGATGCATTCAGATTAAGTGATTATCCTGTACATACATGTATACATATATATTTATAATATCTACTGCGCAGTACCTTACGTGAACGTGATTAAAAACGGGTTCCTATATTAGGATTTATCCTCATATGACGTCATAAATACAGCGAAAATGGCGACACTGGTATAGGTAAGGGTTTGAGTAATAGTTTTTTTTTCTTTCATCTCATATGGATAAGTGATAGTATGGACTATTTAATTTAGATTAAATTCGCGTCATTTAATGCACACCGATTAACAAGGCATAATAAATTTCATACCTAATCAAAAATCCCCGAATAAATTGTGTTACAATTGTCAGATTCCGGTTAGGGGTAGGTCAGTTTCGTCAGCAAGGGAAATAGACAAATGCAAATAGTTAAATTCAATCAATAATGTCGATAATATTTTTATATGATATAAGACGAGCTGGTATAAACCAATTCGATAATTTAATGATCGAAATAATCATTCTGGGAATTAATATGAGAGTAAAAAAATATTTAAGACTACGGTAGCGTGACGAAGCAGCTGCGATCTTTCAGTGTATGCGTACATAACGTTGCGATGTATTGATCTCAGAGGACCTTGAAAGTTCCGAGGGAGATATAAGGATATATATATATGAGATTTACATCTGCTACATAAAAGTTTATTATATATTTCTTCATATTTCTTCATATTCGAAGATAATTTACACTCGATAAGCGCACTTTGTTCATATTTTATATAAACTCTTTATCGAAGATTGTTCACCTCGCATAATGAATATTTATAAATAATTTTTTTTCAAACTAAGACAAAGACTTACTAGAGTATGGGGCGGCGCCAACCAGCGACACCATCAGAAGTATCGCGACACCACAATGCGCCATACGAAACATCTTCTGCAACTAATCGTAAAACATCTCGATCAATACAACTGTTATATATGTAATATTATAATAATGACGATGCTGTTGTTTGGTCAAAAAATGTAGTAAACATATTTTATTCCGACAAGGTTAATGAACCAGATTAAACGAGTATTATAATCTGCTAAATTGGAACGAAGAGTAAATTTCTGTAAATTTTATATGGAATTACATTTTTTTTTTTTCTTCAACACGCTGTAATCAACAAAGATTCTGTTTATACCTATTACAGCTCACAAAGAAACTATAGCATCGTGTTGCTCACCACAATTATCGTTATTATTATTATCATCATTATTATTATTAAACAATGCAACTAATTGGATCAAAGTACAATAGAAAATTGATGATTCAAAAAGATTTCCAGTATTTATTACAGCTCTTTTTCCTTCTCGATTTCATGTGAAGAAATAATAAATACTATTACAGATGTAAGAAAGTATCATGAAATTTATGGCAATGATTGATTCGTTCTATATATAATTAGCAAACGAATCTTTAAAGATTTTTGTGTCAAAAAATGAACATAAAATTCAAATAATTTCTAATTCATCAAAATTATAACAGAGAAGAAATATTTTAGAGCACGAATCCACCTATATGATATTATGAAACTTGTTTTTTGATATAGTAAATGTTAGCGCGGTATCTTTACGTCGTGTGACAGTAACGTATCTACGATGCGGTGTCCCCTATGCATCGGTTAGCAGTCTAACAGGTTCTGAGAAGTTGCGCCATTTTTAACGATCGATTACTGCGTTTGAATACAATAATTATATCGGGATTGAAGTTTTGTACAAAGAACAAGTCAGCGAATACTTCTCTCTGTTTTTTTTTTTTTTTTTTTTTTTCTCTTTTGCAATAAAATGATAGACACGTATGTCTATACCACATTTATTCTAGACGTATACTTAAATCGCGAGTTTGACGGTCAAGTTACGGAAACAATGAAAGGCGCGAAAAGGTATAGTGCAGACGATGTAGTTAATACTAACACAGCATTTTTATTATTCGAGGCCAAACCGCGACTGCAGCCTGAAAAAAAATATTCAACTAATTCGCTGACGACAATTATTGCATTCGACATTAGGCGTTCGATTTGACGATCCGATTTTGCAAAAATATCTATAGAGGCCATATTTTGAACGTCCGGAATAATCTTGCGTGAGGTTTTACAATCCAGAATCTTAATTTGGAAAGAGACGAGAATCTTCAGCCGAATGAAATATTCTATAAATAGTAGTCTGGTGAAGGCTGTTTCTTTCTTCGACTTGAGTAAAAACTTGAAACTGTTTTTTGTTGGTTCATTTTGTTGATAACGTGGGATTTTGATGTACGAACACCAGAACTAGGGACTAGAAGTTAATATTATTGCAAATTTTGATATCCAAAATGAGTAACACTAAAAAAAATACAGTAAGCTTGTAACATGACTAGGACTTTTCAGACCGATCAATATAACAGTACGTAGTTTTGTTTCTCCCAACTTTGGACATTGAAATGTTCGCTTCCTCTGACATTGAGAAAGGTAATGAACTGAGGGGCTTCCGACGATTGTTGAGTTTTAATGAAATGGATCGAGATAATCGGTTCTATGGTACGTATAGAACAGAATTCGCACTTTTAATCATGATGCGTTAACATGGGTTGTCACATCAAGATGATGATAGTGAATTAGCTCCGAATTATACAAAAATCATCGGGTTTTGATATGCAAAATATTTTCTGCACACAAATGACTAAATTCCAATTATAAATTATAAAAAAAGTCGTATTCATTTACGAAGTGTTTGGAAAAGACTGCACGAACATTATTTTTCAAAATATTTCGTATTCTCGCACCATCGAACGAAGTATAGGTATAGTTTCTGTCAGAGTGTGAGATCAGTGAGAGTAATAAATGGGTAAGACTCTTATTTTTTTAACGAGTAAAATGAATCATTATATAGAAACTCACCTTTTGATATTTCCGATCAAATAGTTGCGTGCAAAAAGTGGCACTACGGTATCTGAATATTATAAAACCGTGCGTTAAGTGTACAATGTGTTACTGCCGTGAACTATCCTTGGCCAATGCTTATGTGACACTGAGGTTCGGAGCGGCGCCGTTATTCAATATGGCTGGCGTCCGAGAGAGAGAAAATGCGAAGTGACGTAGTTGAGGAGAGTGGGACAACGAAATACGACGAGAGAAAGTTGGACGAAGATAAACTCGGAGCTGGTAATAATGCGCACGAGAAATCTGAGAGAGACGACTATAGAAAATTCTAGAACAGAGACGTGCGATACCGAGGGTGGGAGAGAAAGAGAGAAAGGGAATAAGCGGGGGAATAGGGGAAAGGTAGAGGTGAGGTTAAAACTATAGTCGGCGAACTATTTAACTAATAGATATGGAAAGGGAGAGGAGACGATGCCGATGAAGAAGCTGAAGAGAGATCGGATGAGAATGGATTACAACTCAGTATCGTGCCGCACCGTAATGTCATTAGCCGCCGGTTTTGTTCTAGAGAGGACAAGAGAGATTTTTTATTTTATATTATTGACTACTGATAAATGTATGGATTTCTTTTTTACTATGAGTATATTATAGGTGAATATGAAATTAAATGTAATCTTCTACCTCGTGGATTAATAATTCGTATACCTATATATGTTATGCTTAATTAAAATACATGTACGCGTTCATTCAATAATAAAACATACACCCCTGTTTAAACCGGGTTGTTATTTTACTAGGTAATGGGTTTTGAGCCATACCCTGATTTCGTACAGTTTTTTTACCTTTTTTTGTTACTTTAATACCGAACATGCCGCGTTATACGTAACCCTGAGGTAAAAAGAAAAAACCACTTTCCCGTCCAAGCAAACGGGAGGATTATTGCTATAAACGCTAATGTTCAAATGAATCGTGTCCTTTTTTTTTTTTTTTTTTTTTCATTTCCTTTTTTGTTTTACTTTGTTTCGCTTCAAACAAGAAAAGTGAAATTTTTTTTCATTATAATTCTCACGGTTTTATGTGTACGAAATGAAAACTTGTCATTAATTGCAGCTTTTCAACGAATATTTACACAATGGCATATATACCGACGAACGTGTGGTCTACAACCTTGAACGATGATACACGCGTTAATCTCCACAATCCCTCTCCCTCAATCCGATCTCGAGAGACTTTAGCGAATAACTTATAAGTCGTATTTGGCTGCGAAATATTTGGCAGAGTTAGATAACCCGGAGTATCAAGTCTTGACCCCCATCTAGTACTTCGGAAAATATTAAGATTAAAGTTGAGGGAATATTTGAGTACTAAGAATTTCCGAAACAAACAAATGAGATAATTCTTATGTGGGATGAAAAAAACAGTAATTAAATATCTTCATTTGCAAGACGTGCGTGATTGTATGAGCAATAATTACAAGTCTTGTTCGACTCTGTTTTCAAATGGACGTACCGGATACGTCTTTGTATTGATAAGACTTGGTTACTCAAGTTGGAGATTCCTTATTGAATGCAGGTTTCTATAACAATTCCGCAAATCCTATAAAATTGTGGATGATACATATCCTGCGGATTACTCATTTAACCATATAATAAGATAAGACAGTAGTAAGGTCTGCGTATAGGAATAAATTTATACAAATGTATATAATATTATAAGAATAAGTAAAATACGTTTCGGAATACAAGATCTTTGCGTCAGCTGCTTTTGGACCAAAAACTGCATCGTGAAAAATCTTATATTCTGATTTGGATGAATGCTCAATTTTTCGTCAAATTTCTTTACCGACTGTATATAGTGCGGCTCTTAGAGCAGAATTTTTTTTTGCCAACCGCGTATAGGTGAAAATATAGTTTTTTTTTTTTACAAATTTTGAAAAAATCACAGCCCCCACCAAATCCTGACGTACAAAAAAATTAAAAAGGCTATCGTGGTAATATTCGTTCGTCAAGCGTCGTGCCATTCATTGCGAGTTAAATACTACAGGGTCTTTCGCATATCTTGGTTTAAAAAAAAAAAAAAAAAAAAAAGTATAAATAAAAATAGAAAAAAGGTCATCAAAAAACATAGCGAGCGGAAACGGCCGGCTTCCTTTTGTGGCTTATTTTTTTTGCAACATTATTTACAACGTAGCTATATACCACTACACCCTCCGCATATATCCCTTCTTGGCCTGGCACGACCGCATCTAAATAACAAAGGTCCCGCTGTATAGAGCCCAAATAAATACGCTATGTATTCGTGTATGTATTTATGTATATATATATATAAATAAATATATCTGTATATATGGGTGAGATTCTGTATTGTGTGAAACTGGCCGCATTTTTAGTGTTAAAATATTTCGCGTCCTTTTTTCTTTTTTTTTTTTTTTTTTTTTTTGGAAAATAGCCGAGGCTGTTATCGTGTCTTCTGTACGTCTAAATTATTCTGTTGTTTCCTTTTGTATTTTAGGGGGTATAATTGAGCCGTCGAAAACCCTCCCTAAATCTTCGAATCCGTCGACTCGATAATTTTCTGGACCATTCCCGCGGGAATTTGTTGGTGAAATTTTAATTCCGCTAATCAGCCTTGACGAATATAGAACCTAACGTAATTGGCACCTTGAGTAACGATCGAATTTGCTTGGGATGGTCGGAAACGTCGAAAAATCATTCCCATCGTGTCAGATTGTCGGTTATATAACGTATACACACGCGCACGTATGTTTTAACAGAACCGACTCAGGGTGCAGAGTTCTGTGCCGGCATAACGTGACGTAGGGAAAATAGAGAATTAATGTAAAAAAGTGAAAAACAAAAGAAGAGAGAGAAAAAAAAAAAAAAAGAAAAAAGAAAAATGAACAAAGGTTCAGCCAGAGAGACGAGCACGACAAAAATTTCACGACAACCCCCCAGAGCAGCTAACTGAACCGAACTGCAGAGTGCCGACAATGAGTATAACAAGCTCTGATTTCTATTTTCCAGCAATAATGGACAAGCTACTGAAAATATACGCGAGGCATACCTTAATGCATTATTCATTTGAATAGGTATATGGATAAAAAAATAAATGAAAAATAAAAAAAATTTGTAAGAAAAAAGAAAATCAATTCAAATTGAGGAAATCCAAGCCTCACGGTTATGCGACGCATAATAAAACTACGTGAAATTTTTCTCAAAGTAATTGAAAATTTATGGAAATTTGCGCCGTAGGGTTCATTTTCAAATTTAAATACGAGTTTAAACAACTGTATTATATTAGGTGGATGCGTATGTATACATATTACATATATTATGTCGGCGCACGATAATTTGGACGTGGCCTTCTGATGGCTCTTGTTATATGTTTGGTTTAACGGAAAATGAAAGGTGGACTATACTATATAGTACACTTGGAATTTTTGGCAGCCCGTTTCCCAGCTAAAACACATCCGATCGATGTGAAATGAAATTCATATCAGTGACGCAGAAAAAGTGCACGGAGCTGGGCATATGACGCTCTTGGATTTTCGAAAATCGAAACAAAATTTACATGATTTTTATCAAGAGTGCTCTGTAACGAATAATCGTTAATGCTGACGTTGTACTTCGTAACTATAAAAACACCCGAAACACTATATCGCTTTTCGAAAATCCAAGAGCGTCATGCCCTCCGTGCACTTTTTCTGCGTCACTGATATCAATTTCACATCGATCGGATGTGTTTTAGCTGAGAAACGGGAAATTCGAGGTGTACAATTCAGCTTTCACTTCCCTCGACAATTTAGTTTTAGTTTATACTATCGACTGTTTGTAAGAAACGGTTGATGTTAAATCTCCAGTATATTTGTTAGTGTTAAGATTGAAAGCCAGGGGCGGATTAAGCCTAACCGCCGCCCTAGGCTTGCGCGCAAAAGCCGCCCCTTTCACGCAGACGTGGGTAGGTGGGTAGGAGGGTAGGGTAGGTGAAATGAAATAAAATACCTGACAGATTAAAAATGGTTATTATTAGTTTTTTTACTTAGTACTTAAAAAAATGTCGCCTCTGAATTTTGCCGCCCCCTGATGTCTGCCGCCCTAGGCTATAGCCTACTCAGCCTATTGGGTAATCCGCCCCTGTTGAAAGCTATAGCTGGCGCCCTTAGAGTTGATAAGTGGCGTAGAAAAGGCATGCAAGACATGCAATATGGTTTTATTTATATATTACGTGGGAAATAAAATCCAATCATCGATGTTTGAGCTGCTCAATGCAGGTGTCTCGCGTTTGCCTACCTTTTGGGTGCGTTACTTTCCAGAGAATCGCTCTGTATATGATATATAATACTTTAATTTATAAGCACGGGCGGCGTTTCAGCGAAGTCGTTTTTGGAAAATGTATTATAGTACTTTTCGTTAATGTGAAAGTCCGTTGTAACAAGTCAGTATTATGTGTACCGTACTACCTTTTTATTTTTCGTTATTCGTTTTTCACTTTACGCTCTCAGTTTTACGACGTGCCAGCGAAATTTTCATGAGGGGTAGCTGGTACGGCACACAACGATTTCGGGCTTCTAATATAAGTTTAAGCATGAGAATTCTGGATTATCGAGAAACATGAATCGATGAAAAAATATCCGGCAGTATCGACTGATCATATTTTATCGACAATTCCAAGAATTATTAGTTTTCTTCGACGAATTGCATCGGCGTAATATACCAGCGAACGAAAACCAATGTCGGATACGGGTTGGAGTGGCGAATTTTAAAAGTTCCGAACGGTCAAAATTCCAGATTCGTTTACAACGATTTGGAATTTTCAGAAACGTTGAAGCGTAGAACATTAAAATTCCATAAGGCTGAAATGCAGACAGCCAGAACTCCGAAAATCCAGATCCTCGAAGGGCCGGAAAATTTGAAAATTTCAGTCTATGTCTCAGGATGGGAAGACAAAAAAAATAATTCGTTCTAATCGAAATCCTCTCTACGGAAACCCTTTTCAGCCACTTCAATCAATAACTTTTATTTCCAAAATGTGAATCCGAAGAGGATTAATTTGACCACTCATTGGTTTCAATACGAACAACACAGCTCGAGTTATTGAACACTGAATGAACACATGCATGAATTTCAAATCTCGGAGGTTTGTCTTCTCGGATCTTAAACGTCCGGAATTTCAAGCCTTCGATGCACATCGTTTCGAAATTTTTGAAATCGGTCGATCTAGACTTTCGGGGCTGTACCTTTTCCCAAGACTGTGAATCCGTAATATTCAAATCCGTATAATTTTTAGCTAATTTTTCTTTCGACGTTCCAATTTATTTTTTTCTGAACCCCTTTTACCAAATCGTCCAAAAACTGAAGTAACAAAATCTTTTGAAAAATTGGTTTCTTGAACCACAAATAGATCCGCAGAGGTATAGACCGGCAGGAGGTTAAAACATAGAAATCCAACAGCGTTAAGAACCTTGTTCGAGTATATCTGTTCCACAAAGGCTAGCGAGGGCGTCAGAGTGTTAATTTAGTTGGATACCACTTAGTCGGCAGAATCAGGCCCGCTGCAGAAGGCGAGAGTGTACTCGATGGTGAACGCGCAGGGTGCTTTTACGTAGCGAACGGAAGTGGACTCCAATCTTGTAAATAACAAACGGTGAGAAATGTCACCCCTCTAACGATTCTTTCCAAAGTGTCAATAATAATTTCCTCACTTCGATAACGAACCGAATTATCCGATCCCCTCGTTAATCATTTTAAGCAGAAACTATAAAATCAACCATAATTATCGGCGAGTATTAATTACGGAGATCAGATTTCACATCGATTTTTCGCTTCTTCACTGCTGCTACTGCTGCTCATAAAGAATATCACCAGCGGCAATTTTAATACTTGATCTTGTTAACCGTAAGAGAATACCGCTCTTCAAAACTGCTCTGCTGCCTCTGCCTTCGCTATAGACGAAGCTAGACAATTCTCAATGACCTATTCAAGTTTTACTTCCATACCTATACCCATGCAGACTTGCACACCAAACTCGACCCAGGCGCACTATGTGTGAATATTTAACTGGCACTAGAAAGTTGCGTGGCGAATATAAGCCAGATGAATAGCCACCCAAAAGTGCCCCGAGTAACAATGATACCTAACTCTATCCTATACGTATAGAACGTGGCTATCGTATTTCTATTCGGTCAAGCTATTGCTTTTCCTAATCCATGGATTTTCAAGATTTCATCCTGATTTTTGAATTTGGTGTTTATTTTTAATGGATTTTGGGACATTTTCGAATAGGTACAGGACGTATGCATCTATACAACCCTTATCTATTGCCACAGGACGATTTTTGAGGAATCGGAATATGGAAGATCAACATTTTACTTCTTTAGATGGTTGCAATTAAAATGATGATTTTGGGTTCCGATTTGTGAAAAAATTGTCCTGTGGCAGTGGTTTAGGGATGTATACACGCATACGTCCTGTACCTACCTACTACCCGGCTGGTTTACAACCGTGAATACAACGCGGCGGCTGAGAAAACTCACCCCCGTGAACTGCCGTTTGCGAAGGGTATACAAGCGCGTGCGCCGATTCTAAAGGGGGATGAAAATGATGAGGGAGGATGAGGATGCAGAGGAAAGTGAGGGAAGAGAGGACGTCGGGACAGTAGGACGTCGGGCGTCGACCGGTAGTCGAACCTTCTGCTTCGGACCGGTAGCTGTAGTCGTTATAGTATTCGGCCCGAAATCTCGTGGATGAATCTTCATCAACGACGTAATAATATAGTACGTCGCGTGATATATGAGATTAAATATAAAGTAACATAATTCAAAAATTATATTTAGAAAAAAAGAAAGGAAACGAAAAAAAAAAAAAAAAAAGAAAAATTTCTAAACTCTGTCCATCGAAACAGGAAAAAGAAAAAACAAAAATAATTCAGTGGGCAATATTTTGAACAGGAATTAAAAGAAGGGAAAAAGAAATTGAAATTCGGGGAAAATTAAAGCACGAAAATCAACGTTGAAATAAATTACATAACAATTATTCCGATTAGTTGAATGAAATAATAAAAGTAACGTGAGGAGTAGGAGATTCGATGCAGAACTAAAATTTAGACACGTGAGCGGTTGTGCAGGTCTGTTACATTCTCATTGGGTAGAGACATAGATACAACATTTTTTTTTGGATTGTTGATTGAAAAATAAAGAATAAAAAAATAAAAAAAGGAACTGAATGTTTATAGTGAAAATGAAGTACTACTGTTTGTAAATATATGATTTGTAAAAAAAAATTTTACACCCCTTCCGAATCGTCACTGCCTATTATATAATATATTATATACAATACCTATATACTCGAATGATAAATTGCTAATTGTTGAATTAAAAATTGGTAAGTTTTAGAAATTTTTTAATTGCTAAACGTGACGATATATGTATTTGCGACAATGTGTTGGTTGGAAAAAAAAATGAAGAAATAAGGATACCTGGGATAGAGAGTGGAATAAGGACTTGAAACCGAGGTACTTTAGACACGAGAGAGCCTACTAACCAGGCGCCATGAATAATTCGATGTTATTTTGAAAACTTTTGAATGGAGTAAAAACGAGCAGCGTCAACAAAACCTCGAGGATCCGTAAATATTTCATTATTTGATAAATATGACAGCGAGTGGAGGAGGTTGTTCTAATTTTCCGTCACTGCAGCTGCGACGTGTGAAAGAGTTATTCAGGCGAACATGCGGTATGGAATTTGCACGAATTTGAACACATGAATACTGATATTAACGGTCGAGTGAGTTCGAACTGATTTTCAAAACTGAAGGGTGGTAATAATTGTGTAGGCCAAGAAGTATGCCGGAAAATTGTTTCACCATACATATATATGAAAATTCGCGTAATCGCAAATCGGATGAAAACCAAAGACCATTTAGCTGCTGCAGGCGCGCTTGATCGCGCGTGTATTAAACCGGCGATACACACATTTAGCGAAATCCATACACCACGCGCGTTCGTACGGTTAATAAAGTACATCGGGAAGGTGGAAAACAATATTGGCAATTACAGAATGGCCGGAGCGCGATATTGAATTATTTAAACGGATCATTGGACCCGGGAAACCGAGCGAATACCAAATTCAAAACAGCCAATTCCCATCAACCGGAATATACCAAGTCGACAAATTCGGTCAGTTAACTCGATCCTCGAGTCACCGAATGTATTGCGATTCAGAGCCGTCACTGGGCTGTTGAAAAAAAAAAAAAAAAAATGAAAAAATAATTAAATTTCACACCACGGAATCGATTCTTCAATCGAGCTCACCCTTGTGTAGTTTTCTTTAAGATCGCGCTCCGAACGTCGTATAAGTTAAAAATTGAAGATGGAATATCGCGTGTGCAAAATAAGGTAAGATACATTTTAAGATTAATTTAAATCGTTGTATTTTCAGAATAAGAGGTTCTGGATTTTGGGGAATATTAAACAAGTGGAATAAACTTTTTGTTACGAATAATATCGAGACTATGATTTATCGTGTGCGGATTAACGCGTATACATTTTTCCAGGAATAAAAGTTATTTTTTCTTTTCATGTCGACACCAACGGATATTTTAATTCGTTTGAATTGAGGTGGTCAATATATCGCCCCACCGATTGACGTATCGTATTTTAGATATGGTTACAAAGCGGAGATAACCGCAATAAAACTCGGAAACAGTTGAATATGATTTATTGGAAACCACACAAAAAAAAAAAAAAAAAGAACAGAAACCAAAATCTATGATTCCAGCGGTAGATTCTGCTCTACAGCTTTTACATTGTACCATAAAACACGATGGAGATTCTTGAAATACGAATTCTATCTGATACTTTAATGCTGCTATTGCATATGAACCAACAGCTTCATGATATCTTTCATAAATTTGCAAAACTATATCGTGGCGATTTGCACTTTTCTGATGTAGGTATGTAAAATTTCCAGCACTGCTCACTGTTTTGATTTGAAAAAAATTTCCTTTACTTCACTCCGTGTGATTTTGGATGTTTTACCCATGCTTCGCGTGGCCGAAACCCCCATTTTCACACCTCCTGAAGTAAAATTTTGTACAATACTCGACGGAAAAACTTCTTCTGATCTCGTGTGATTGCCAAACTCGCCTTCGGCTCGTGCTGCAACCTCACATTCGTCAGAAAAAGTTTTACAGGACTCGTGTTGTAATGTACTATTGTAGAACTTTAGCGCCACTTTGAAATGCGCTCTGAGCATAAAAATTCATGTACAGGGTATCAGAAGCTATATCATATCGGTGGATTAATGATTAGATGATAAAAAAATAATAATAAAGTCGTATACATATAATATATATATATATTATATACCTATATATATGTGCGAAAGGGTCGTAAAAATATTGCCCCAATTACTATCGTATCGAAGTATCGTATTATGTAAGATTAGATCGTCAATAGGAAGTAGTAAATATTCGATTGTGGCGTTGAAATATGTTGCGAATAAAAATGATATCGCGTGATTTTTATAACTTAAGAATTAAGTAAAAGGAAAATATTTCGTATATCTGAAGTGATATCGAAAATATTTATCAGTCGACTGCCGAGACTTTCTTTCATCATAAATTGGCCCGTCGCGTCACTGTATCGTAATTTGCATGGCGCCCTTAAATTATTCTATACTCTTGAATCCACATCGCGTGTATATTGGCGGACTTCCATAAAATATGGAGCAACTTTTATTCTTTCAACCATCCCTGCAAGGTAAAGAGAAGAGAGAGAAAAAAAAAATAATAATAATGAAATGAAATAAAAATAACAGTAAGAGAAGAAAGACGAAAAAAAAAAAGAAAAGGAAAAAGAAAAAGAAATAGGGAAAGAAAAAAGGAAAAATGAGAGAAGACTTCAGATCGTGCCCTTGATTCAGTCTCCCTCGTCATTCTCTCAAAGGATTCCCCGCATCCTTCGTGATGATCAAGCTGCGTATACAGTATAATACAATAACGTAATAGTTGGTTTCGGCTGGCGACGAAACTTCGTATACAACACGTTATTCTTGTTAGCCGCATAGCAAGAACCGTAAGAGGGTGGCAAAGATAGGCCGTTGTCGATACACACGGTGGGTAATATGATAGCTTTAACGTTATATATTAGATACACGTCGACACGGTACATAATGTGCGAGACAGCAAACCCTGTGGAAGAAACTTTTGTGTAAAATAATAAAGATTAATGGGTATACCACATATAAATCCCGCAACCCTGCTGTGAATTTCACTTATATATCTTCATTTTCTCTCCCTTACTATAAGGACACACAAAAAGGCATTGTACATATCTCCAGAACATAATGATCAACTGATTTTGTCCCATCTTAAAAAAGGTCGAAAAATCTGAAATGCCTTTATAATTCCCAGATGACCTGATGTCTTGAATTTCTTCTTTTTTTCTTTCATCTGACCGTACGTCGCTCGATCTTCTCGGTATATCTTTATTTCTAGTCACGGTTGGAAATAATCCCAGGGGTCAGTTTGTCACAGTTTGAAATCAGGGTCTGAAAAATTTGACGTAACTTTAACGAAAACGTGGAAATAATGGTGGTAGGTATATGCTCGCTGCGACATGTAAGTATAAAATACCAGGCGAATTTCCAGCTTGTATAGTTAGTATAAAAATTGTAACATCTGCAGTAAGGTGGATCTTTAAAGTTCCGCAGAATTTGTTGCTGCGCCAACGAGCCACAGCTGGCAAACTCAAATTATCATTTTCTTCTTATACTTGCTGCCATAGCAACAAGTTTCTTTAAGAACTTTTCACACTAGGTATCTATACCTCTCAACCAACAAGATTTAGGAGGCAGAAAGATGAGCAGAGGTGTGTCAAAAATAACAGTAACATATATAATAGTGAATGTGATTTCGTTTTATTCCGAGGGACATTCCCATTCTTAGCTCGTTCTTCAAACATTTGTTTTCCTGGATGCAAACCAAGTGCAGATTAAAACTCTGAATGATATTGTCCGCGGCATCTTCGTGATGTTTTTAACTGTACAAGTCTCAGTTTCAATTTACGGAAATACAGCCAAGGTCTGTGATCAGCATCAACACGCGATAATCGAATCAGTATCTCTTTTTTTTTTTTTTTCTTCTGGCAACGATAAGCCTTGACCTCAGATTATTCAAGTTTGTTGATTAAGCTACAGAATAGACAAGATTTGAATCGAGCATCCGAGATAAGTGGACAAAATTATATATGAAGATGGTATAATTACTGAGTGTGACACCTTATACAATAACACGAATTACGCCTTGGTAATTGGGAGATATTTAATAACCACAAATATAATTTCACTAAAATCATGAATGTCAATTAACGAGAAGAGTATTTTGAACGACGTGTCAATCTCAGAGGAAAACTGTTTTATCCTGTCATTTCCCATTTAGATATTTAATGTCAATGGTTCAAATGATATCTAAGAAAATGTTTAAACCAGTTTGAATCTCATATTTAAGTAGCATAAAAAAGATTGCATTACCAGTATGGCAACCCTCGGGATTTCTACGAACGAGCAGTTCGAATCCAGTGACGTTGAGCATCTTCCTGTTATCTGGGATATATCGGAAGCTTTACTCTTTGTCTTTTAGTATCCGATAGGGATGTGCGAAGGGTGAAGGTAAGCCTGATGTGCCAATGAAAGTCCCTCGGAAGCCACGCAGTAGGCTTACCAGTCAGAGAAAATCCGCTCGTCGCACCATCTGCGAATACATGGTTGTGGACCATTCGACTACATACGGTACTAGTGCAGCTAAGCCCATACCATGCTGGGCACAGAGAGAGAAAGAGAAAGAGAAATAGAGAAAAGGGGAAAGAGAGAGCAGACCCATTTAACGTTTTACAATTTACTGTGGGTGAATATACACGAGGTGTGCAGTTTGCCGTGTTAACTGTATGAAAGAGGTACCCAAGTAGTACCTACCTGGTATAACTGTTTGAAAAATTGCGAAAACTGCTTTACGGTAAAGGGTGAAGTCAAAGACTTCACTGCATTCGAAATTGGCGTGAAAAAGCGTGTGAATTATGCGCTTTCCATTTGGAATTAGGATTTCTTTATAGCTTGTTATGTATAATTATTTCGTACGTCAGTTAGGAGTTATGTTCAACGGTTTTAAATTAGCGAATATCGCTCACGGTCTCATAGCTATGGCTAAAAGTTATTTTAGATTCAATACTCTGGAAGTGAGGTCGAACCTTATGTTATAACAAACGTGAAATAACCTATACCGATAATAATTGCGGGATTATAAATCAATGAAAATTATATCCTGCATGTGATCACCTTTGGTATTCTGATTATTGACGGGCCAGTAATCGAATGCAATTTAAAAAATATTCTGGCTCAGACTCTCGTAGTTTTTTTTTTTTTTGTATTTATAACCTGCGGTAACTCGGTCGAACTGACGTATCAAAGCCACGCTTTGAACTCAAATACTTGAGAGACACACGGTAATATTATTCAAGGTAACGTTAAACCAAAGTTGAGTCGTCTCTGAGTGCCCGTTTTAGTTTTTATCGCAGTGGTATATCCGTGAATCATGAAAGAAAGAAAACAAAAAAATAAAAAATAAAAACACCAAGAAAAAAGGGTGAACATGTTCAACATCCACGCTGCAGCAAAGTTTCGAAAATTTGTAGTTGAAAATTTTAACTGCTAATTTTATTTCACACCATTTTAAACTCACTTTTATATCTAAGGACCCCTAATGTGGCACTCAAAAAACCGGCACTTTATTTCATATTTATTCGAGATTCCACTCATCTGCAGAGGTCAACGACGCTTACAATTAAAGTACTGCAGTTCCACTTTGCTCAGGCCACCGTTTAATGGCTTTGAAATAATTAATATACCTACTCTTAAAAGCTGATATATTACTCCATCATTCTTCGCCACTTGGGCGATCTTAATTCTGTATTGATCCGGCGGAGGAATGAGCCAAAAATTCGGCGCCCCTTTTATGTAGGATTTTTCAAGTTTTAACGAAACCGAGAACGCCGAAGGGAATTTACAAATGTCGATTACAGCTTACGCGATTTTCCCTATCTTGATCTATACTAGTAATTCAAAGGCTTATCGGAAGCGCCGTTTCACGGTGGGTTTTGTTTTTTATAATCTCAGAATGTAATCAAGCGAAGAATTTTACGTTTGATCTTTGACTACCCAGTCAAAATTTATCAATGTAACCAAATTCAGCGGAACTTGAACAAATATTACAATTCGGGTTGGAGTCTTTCTGTTAAATCGGGGAAACGTTCTATTTCGTGGTTTTTCAAGTGGTCAGCATATTGCGAAAGAATAACTGACGTAACGTAAAGGTCGGGAATAAGGGGTGGGTTCAAGTTCAGAATCTTAAAAGTTCTGAACGGTGAAAATTCCGAATTTGTTTCAGACGATTTCGAATTTGCGGAAATGTTGAGGTTTAGAATATCGAAATTCCGAAAGGTCGGAACGCAAATAACTTAAAACTCCGAAAGTCCAGACCCCCGAAAGCCCGAAAATCAAAAATAGTTCTTTTATTGTTCTAATCGAGACCCGTTTTACGAAAACGTATTTTATCTATTTCAATCGATGACTTCGATGTCATAAATAATTGATAGGATTTTGAAATTTTTTTTCCAAAAAGTGCACCTCAAGACGATTAATTTGACTTATAGTTTCGATGCGATCAATACAATCCAAATTATTAAACGCTGTATGAATACATGCGCGAATTTCAAGTTTCGGGGGTTTTACCCTTCTGATCTCCAGCTTTCAAAATTTCGAACCGTTGGTGTTTTTCGATTCAAAATTTTCGACGTTGGCCATGTAGATTATCGGGGAAACATCATTTTTCAAAACTGTGAGTCGGCTATATTAAAATTCGGAATTTTCACCGTTTCGGACTTCGAAATTCGGAACTTCGACCCGTCTCTGGTCATAAAAACTGACAAATTTGATTTCATATTCTCTAAAGATGGGTCAGAGATTGAAGATATAGAATTATCTATATCTATCGTAATTTCAGAACGTGATAATATCTCCAAGTCATCTTATAAGATATTAGGAGAAGAATAGAGCTCCGAGAGATCAATCTTCAAAGGTATCAGAGTACTGAATAGATTCTGCTACAGACAAGACATAGAAGAATGAATTATTGTGTGACTGATGATATTTAATGCGAAATTGAATAACAGTTAAATTCTTCTGCCCTTATAACAATCCGCAAACTGTGGTCACATAGGTATGTTTCATGGGGGATGAGATACAAACCGCTCGTATAGCAGATGGCTCGAGTATGTTGTGGGTAACCATTTCTCTGAAAACCATAATTCTGTTTACACAACCTGTTCTACGTGGCCAACCGGCGAACGGGTTCCAGACAAAAGTTATATATCCTACGAATATTCATAAGGGTGTAGTTGAAAATAATTACCCGACTCGTTCTCGAGGGTGTCTTATAAAATTTCTGTAACTTACCGAATATAATCAGCGTTGATTATATAACTACAATTTTCACAGACACATTTCTCTATGAGCAAGAAGATCATTTGATACTGCACCGTCGCGGTCACTGATTGCACAGTTTTACGCTAAACCTTTTTCTTTCTTTGCCAATTAGGGTCTCAGACTTTTTTAATCACCTGGTTATTACTGTATATCTTCGATTCATTTTTCTGGTCATGCTCGTACTCCCTCTGCTATTGATCTATCGTACATCCCACACCCCACACTCTACTATCTAATGAATGGCGTTGTGAGGGGCAGATTTTTGATTGCTCCTTTGTCGTAGATGTGGGGTGTACCTCTGCAATTGGATTACTCAAAGATTTTTAACATTGTTAGGGAATTTCAGTGTCTGCATCTTCTGTTGTTTCGTGGAAGTTATCTTTTTGCTATTAGCTTTTTTCTGCCTCGTATAACGATATTTGAAAAATTAAATACTGTCAACGAGGAGTTTAAATATTGGCTAATGTTCTTTTTCCTAAGGAATAAACATTTTCTAAAACAAAATCTTGGGTGAACGTAGAAATAGCCTCTCAATTTAATCAAGTTTAATATTTGAAACGGCTTAACTTAACGCACAATAAATAATTGCGTTTTGGTGTCTGGCAGCTTAGAGGGTAGTGATAATATGAATGGGACCAATGACTAATTAGAATTAAACGACAAAAGACAAAGGGAAAATTCGGAGCTTATTCTCTTTGGTAAAATACTATTTACCCAGAGACTTAAACTGACTGAGGCGAGTGAGAAATTTCAATTAAGTAAAGGAATTCAATATTCTCAACAGCACAATCGAGAAGCGCCTCAAAGTTTGATCGTCCGATAGTTAAACTCTTCACAAAACAAAAACTATACAGGTACTATTATATACCAAACTAAATAACTACTCTCAACTTACCGCAAATAATCTTTTATCAAGTTACAATTCCAGTCTCAGTTACTTAGTGCATTAAAATTTCCATCAAATATTACAATGCATTACAGCAAAAAAAAAAAAAAAACAAGGAAAAAAAAAAAAGAAAAGAGGAGACGAGAACGTCAGCAGCCGAAAATCGTTTGTCTTTAAATCATCCCTTCGCGTAATTTTCTCACTTTGATATCTATGACTCGTGTGAATCGCGGTTAATGATTAACGGAGGGAGAAAGGTGGCCTATATCTACTTTGCAACTGGAAAACAATCTTCTTCACCTAATATTGACTTGCGGAAATTAAAACAAGAGGAGGGAAATTATGCGAGCTCGATTTTGACAGGGATCGAAAGTTCACCCCAATCTGTTCCAAATATAAACCCCATTTGAAAAACAATATATCTTCTTCGTTCGTCGCGATCCCCTTGTTGCTACTCGTCGTCCATTTTCATTTCTTCTCTTCTTCTTCTTCTTCACTTTTCTTTCAATTTTTTTTTCTTTATTATTCTTTACCACTCCCTTCATTTCATCCCAGTATTCTTTTACCCAAGACTTTACCACGTCGTATTCGTTTCTCGTTCAAATGTTTGATCTCTTTTGTATGCACCCCTTTCTTATCACACTTTTTTTTTTGCTTTTTTTTTTTTTTTTTTTTTATCTTATCTTTTTTTTCCCCCTTTTTTTCACCAATATCTACCATCTTTCGTCGGATAAACCCACCCAGGACCTCGCCTCGGTAAAGTCAAGAGCTTTTTATGAGTTTCGCGAACGATACGCTCGAAAAGTTACCGCAAAATCGATCCTGTATCTATATCTATATTTATGTATAAGCGAAACCTATGTATATATACATATACATATACATATATATTATATACCTATATATCTATAAGGATCCGCATAACATGCGGATAACTCGCAGGACTTGAATTGCCCTCGATCTGCAGAGTTCGACTCAAGAGTTTAACGTCTATATATATAATATATATATACCGAAGTTTTTTAACTTCCTGAAAATATCCTGGGTCAATTAAAATTGGCCTCGGTAAAGTGAGCCTGGAATATTTTTAAGAAATGAATAAATAAATGAAGAAAATCGCATACGCCAAGAGCTGATGCAGGAAGATGAAAAGTCTTGAAAGAAAACGGCACGAATTTTGTGGGTCTTTGATTATATACCGAAAAGTTATACCTACTCAGCGATTTCGAAACCCTTAGCTATTATTACGGTTATCATCATATAAATTGTTTAAGATGTAATTGAAAGACTTGATTACACAGGAATATCTATAAGATATAAGGTAGTCATTTTCCTCTTTTTCTAAGAGAAAGTTGACATGACAGACAGGGGTATAACTTTAGTAATTTTGGACCGCAAACTGCTTCATTTCCTGAACAGATACAAGTAGTAAGACATACATTTGCGTCAGCTGTCACAAAATATTTGCATAAATGATATATAAGCCATTGTTTTAGGTCGACCATAGAACAGAGGCTTGGACCATACATATATAGTGATAATATTTCGTTGCAATGATTCTCACTGCGTAATTACGAACGAAATTGTTGCTATAGTCTCTCTGCTGAAATAGAAAGAAATTCTGACTCAGTTTCAATCGATTTATAATAATAATCTAATATTCTATTTACGATTTGATATTTTTCTATATATAATAATATTGTTTTATTGAAACATATGTTACACACATTTTTACTCAAAGATTCTATTGACTAGATAAATTTTCTCGTGGTATAGGGTCACCCGTTTGTCACTGTAAGTGCCAAAGGCGACCAGTTGACCAGTGATCGCCAATATATACGTCAATAATACGGGTGAAACTGGTTTTTGATGCAATTTTCGTAATGGATTTCTCACAATTCTTTATCCAATTTCGCAGATGGTGGCACCGAGAATATAGGTATTTGTCCGGTTATATATATAACGGGATGAAAATCATACTTGATTATATAAATATTGATCGATTTATCGGTATTTCCTGCAGTTGTTGAAATTAATTTAAAAAATTAACTTTTCCTTCATTACTCGATATAATATGATAAATAAAAAGAATGGTCTTAATTTGAATTAGGAACGAAATGAAGAAACGCGATATTCTCTTTTATTTTAAAGAATAAACTTAATCGCATTTTCTAAGATTAACGTGAAACGTTGTTGTTTTTTTTTTTTTTTTTTTTTTCAAACTTTTCTTATCTCTGGAAAAAAAAAAAAAAAAAAACTTTTTACTGAATATTCATTAAAACAGGCTGGGAAACAATTGCGAGATTCTCTACTACATAACTCTTTGACAGTATATTTCGAGCTTCGAGCAAAAGCTTCGGGCGCTACTTCCGGCCTGTGTATAAAGCACCTGACTCTCTGGCTACTAATTAATTGGGAACGAAGAGAGTAGGTAGTACCTACAATTAGAGTGTATGAAAAAATGATTAAAAAAAAAAAAAAAAAAAAAAAAAAACAAAAAACAAAATTCATAATACCTTCGCGCGTTATTTAACAGCGTCAGAAATTTACTTTTCAAAATCGGAACGGGGCTTGACGTCGTCTCTACCCTTCCGCTCACGGTCGTCAGTTCAAATTCGTTCACTCGAAAGACTTGGTTTTTTTTTTCGTTTTTATTTAACGTTTTTTATTTCTACCTACCTACCCGATACTCGTCTTTTACCATCACACCATTGTTTCGCGTCATCATTTGATACAGACGTGTTACGTTATTTTGACATGGTATCTTTTCACACACATGATGGGATAACAATAATTAACAATATCCGGATATTATTTAAATTAACTGACGTATGAAATTTCAAGTTAACCGAGATAGGGAACGTGTGACGTAAAATTTCAAAGGGCTGTTATACTTGCCCATAGATTTTCTAGGGGATGGTTTACCTAGGGATAAATACGGATACCTACCTACCTATATACCCACCTGCGCGGGAGATTATGTATATTGAACGAACCTTGTTTCCTTCGTTGAACAGAATCGCTCAACCAGACTAACATTAATGAGGGAAAATTCAGTCCTGCAGAGTCACTTTACCCTGCAAGCATTGAAGCTTGGTTTGGTAAGTAGAGTATATGCAGTTCGAAACCATCAGCGAAAGGTTGCTCGTAGCGCAATGAGCCTGAGACGCAGTAAAGATTTAACGACGGCTTTTACGAACCCCTAAAATGTCTCTTATAAATCCCCTCCAACTCGTCAATTAGAAGTTTACGACTTGCCCGGAAGTTGGACCGAAATTTGTCGCGCGTTAGATCGGTCGAGCTCTCCTTCTCTCTCCGGACTACCAAACGCCAAACTAAACTTTGTTCTGCTTCCCAAGGAGCCACGTCACAACGCTTTCGAAATCTCCCTTTATCCAATCTTATTATATTTAATCACCTTACTTCAATAAAAGTAACCAAAATCTTAACCAACTTTATCATTATTGATTATATTATGCTTAATTTCCAAAAATGTCAATTTTAGAAATAATTTTAGGCCAACTTTCTGTTCAAGTTATAATGGTGATGACGTTGCCGTTCGCTGGGACTTCAGCTGTTTCGTTTTCAGATAAATTGCTTCAATAAATATCGCGAAAAGATGTAGGTAGGTAGATATATAAGGGGTAATCTCCCTTATCCGAAACACTTTTCTGCGCATGGGTCCCCGATCCTGATGTCACGAGAGATTTCAGTTCCTAGCCAACTCCCACAACAAATCTAAAGTCATGTATTCGATTTAAAAAATATGAAAAAATTAGTTTTTCGACGCATCGGACGATCGTGAAAACGTACGTATCTACGGATTTAGGGATCCAAAAGATCTTTTTACCAATGAATCCGAATAAAAAAAACTCCCATCTTATGAAATTAAAAAATTGTTGAAAAAATATTTCTGCTCACGATTTTTGCAACGCATTTTTGATTTCAGGCCTATACAACCAAAAAGGATAATTATTGTTGATAAGAATTAAACTGCGGGTATATTTTGCAAATCGAATAACTTCTGGACCGAATGATATCAAGGTTTGGGGGTCGGCCAAGAATCGAAATCTCTCGTGGTACCAAAATCGGAAACCCATGTGCAGAAAAGTGTCCCGGATAAGCGAGAATACCTACCTACCCCATAAAATATATATAAGGTAGTCGAGCAAGATGTCTGGATTTTTTACTGTTCAGAAATGGAATGTCTGCACATGGCGAATCGGCGACGTTTCTTTCACCCCTTTTACCATCTACCTCGAACGCAAGTATAGTATATACTCGAAGTTTTTCTTCGTACTTGACTGAACGGATTTGGTAATGCATTTCCGATATACTATCGTTGAGGTTGTCGTATCTTTGTTCAAACAAGATAAATTATCATCCCTTTTTTCCTGAAAGAAAGAAGTCTTTTCGACCGGTAATATCGTACGCAATTAGCCAAACAAACAAGTAACTAATTTTAATGTATTAAACCAAAGCTCTCTGAATGAACGTTCTAATGAAGGAAGATCATTTACCGAGAAAAGCAGAACGTGGGATTCGGAGCGAAGAAAAGCCGAATTGAATAATATTCGAGGAAAAAAAAAAAAAAAAATTTTGAAAAAAAAGTCATCTAGGTACATTATTTCACCCTAATTAGAAATTAAATTTGATCCTCGTGATTCTCGACACCGTATGGGTGCAGTATCATTAACCGTATGTGTAGACAAAAGCGTAGATTTGCGAAGTTGAGCGGGAACGTGTTGGTGCCAAGGACTGCGTGGGGTAAAACTTGGTTAACTAACGCTTTAGAATGGCCCGACAGGGGGGAGTTAACTTATACGGTAATTAGAGGTAGTTTGGCCATCCATCCTTGTTACGTTCATTTGAATCAACCCTTGGTCAAAGTATAGGATATAGAACGAACCCACCTAACTCGACCCGACTAGGCTACCCAAAATCCCTTAGACCTCGTTTACACCCACCGCCTCTTCACCTAGCCTTTCACCTTAGGTTTCAACCCAGTTTCCAGACCCACTACCATGCTGCCGGAGCCATACGTCTTGTGCCTTTTATGCCACGGAAATAGAACCTCGGGGAAAAGGAAAAAAAAAAAAGAAAAAAAAAAAGGAACATGGGTTCATTTAACAATTATTAAAAGTTTATTCGTTATTATTTCCGGAATCAATATCGATGTTTGGACTGAAAACAGAATGTGGATAAAACGTCTGAACAAAGGGGATTATATTTGGGTTCGATTATACAATAGCCGCATATTGTAAAAACTATGAAATCGTGGAAATCTATGACACGAGATAAAAACCGATTTCCAATGTTTTCCAGTCTTTGTTTTTCCTCCCTTTTGTGAAATGATGATGAGTAGTAGTATATTGTTTGAAATAAAAATATTAATTGTTATCATTTTCACCGGTATAGTTAAAGAAATAAAAATTGTGAAGTAAAACGATCGTAGATCAACTCGGTGACATTGAGGAGAGAGGAAAAAAAAAAAAAAAAAAAATGAATTATAAATGACATTTCTTGCCTCTGCTGCAGGACTCGAGATTTTCTGTTTCACATTTTCCTCAGTCAAGTTTTCCGCCAGTTGACATGAATAAGTGAAGCCCCTTGGAATTGGCGACGGAAAAAAATATGAACCGTTACTGTTCCCGCCTGTTCTAAGACCATTTTCAATAATTATACCTGTAACTTACGACAATTAATCAACGCACTGGCGACCTACTGTCGCGAGGAGTGAAATTTCTCTGCTCGAAAATCGTCCCAGACATTCGATTAACCCGGCGGCGTCACGTCGAGAGCTATTTTCAAGAATTTTTCGCTACACACTAAGCTGTTCAAATTTTCGTATGGGAATTTTAAATTGCGTTTGAAATTGGAGAGTAGCAGCTGTTTTAGAATAATAACGAAGTTCTTTACCTACCCTCGGCAGAGAGAGAGAGAGAGAGAGAGAGAGAGAGAGAGAGCGCGGAAAAAAAAGAAAGAAAAACTTAGAGCAAAGATTCTCATGACGTACCTACATTATGAAAATTTCTCTGTGTTTCATGCCTCTGGGGAAAGACTTTTTCTTCGTTGTCATTTAAGCTGATTCGAGAAAGATTCTGAAAAAGATTTCAAAGCGATCTCACCGTCTTAATCTTCTTTTCTTTTTCTTTTTCCTTTTTACTTTTCATTTTTTTTTTTTTTTTGTTTTTTTTTTCGTTGCTTTTCTACTTTTTACTTTTTCTCCATGCTCCTTACTTCGCGATGCAGAAAAGCTGCTTTGCGTCGCAACGTTATTTCCTGTTGAATTTCAATTTATTAAAATGCCAAACGTCGTTCTCAAAACGCGGGGCCACTCCGTGTCCTCGTGACTTTACTTTTCTTCTTATTTCTCTCCTTAGTTTTCTGCTTCTATCTACTTTTCTATTTCACGTCATGGGATGGCATATAAAGGACCGTTCTGAATTTCTGAATATAAACAGCAATATTTTGCAATTCATGGCTAAGGCTTTTCATGCGACAGCAACTCACAGACAGACGTCGACCGTTACTATGAATTATTCATTTTATTTTGTTACTTCGTCTTTCGGGTTCTTCTTCATCCCTTAACGCAACAAGATTTAACCATTTTACCTGATATCACTTTAATTGGCTATTACCACTCTAGGTGCAACTCTATTGCACCTACATACGACATATACATAGATTCGCGTTATGCAAACAGATCTGCGGCTTCCGTTTTGATTAGAATCAACATTTCAAATTTACCTACCTTTGTCTATGATATCTACCCACTAGGTATATCAGCGAGCCTGAAACGCGACTCTAGGGAATCATATCCCCCGATCCCGCAAGGTTTGATGACTAATTATAAGTTGGTTGTCCCTATATGATTAGGTACTTGATAGCGGTGATCGATATTAACAAGAATGAAGGTAATTACTATCAGCAATGGAAATAGACGAGTAGTATCACAATGTTTGAGGAGCTAATTGAACTCGGGGTATAAGTGGAGGGGGAAAAGAAAAGAAGATTTTTATTCATTTGGGATTCTGATAACGTGTCAAAAATTTAACGTTCGCAGGGTATATAAGAATATTTTTAAGTATAGATATAAATAAAAAAAAAAAAAAAAAGAAATGGCAAAAAAGAGAAAAAAATTAGTTCGGTATTCGCAATTTTGCAGAAATACGTGTACCTAAGTGCCATGCCGTTGGACTTGGCCTGGAAAGTTGTAAAAGTTTCGAGTTTCTGAGTTTCAAGTTTAGTTCGAGTGTGTCGCTTTCTTCCTGCCGCATACCACCCTTTTCTTCTCTTCGTTCTCTCCCTTTTCTCCAGGTTATCCAACTCCCTCGTCAGTCCTTCTTGTATATCTTTATAGTAGTATAGGATGTATATATATATACGCAGGTACCTAAATACATATATATCTAGAGGCGCGACTATCTTTTCCATTTTCATCTCTCTTTCAAGATTCTTTCTTCCTCGCTTCTGTCACGCCTTTATTTCACAAACTTCTGTTTATTAAGATTAAAAGAAATTATCTTTCGGGATTATAGAGTTTCCTTTACGAGCGAGCTTTGTCATGTCGGCAAGAACTTTCTTCCTCTTCCTCGTTCTCTTTCTCTTTCTATTTCTCTTTCTCTTTGTCTTTCTCCTACTCATCGTTTTTTTTTTTTTCTACTTCCTCTTACCTTTTTTTTTTTCTTACCTCATACTTTTATTATTCTCATTCATGTCTCTTATACTTTCTTTCCATTCCCCTTCCTTCTCTCCTTCTAACAGACGCCTTGCGAATTTCGCATTTCGCATTTCGCACTCGTTGTCAACTCGACTCTCGCTTGGTACATAAATATTATCATCTCACTGACATGAATCGTTTTTACTCTCGGCTATATTCTCCGGAAAGGAAATGTCGCTCTCACGCCCGTGCCCGTGTCCGTAGACGTGGAAAGGAAATTTCTTCTTCTTCTTCTTCTTCTTCTTCTTATTCTCTTTTTTTTTTCTTTCTTTCTTTCTTTCTTCTATTCAAGAAACCTCTATCCCAAGGACATACTCTAGACATGGCATGGCGGCGCAAGTGATTAAGCTGAACGTTAACGGTTTACAAGAAACTCTGACTTCTCAACTGCAGCAGCTTTTCTTTTCAAAAGTGAAACAGCTCACAGGGTGGTTTAAACTCCGCAGATATTGTAGTCCAAGTTCTGTACAACAAATAAACAGTAACCCATGTAGGCATGGTATACCTTATCTTATACATTCATTGCAATTCACTAGATATGCAGAGCTTAATCCTTAATGAGAATAAGCAGGCGAGTTCATTTACAGGGTGCTTGAGTTTCACGATAGGAGTAGGTGGATACTATACTAACTACATGATGTCTCTACATCAGACAGAGGATTCCCCACCTATTTACAGTTCCATACGAGATTCAGTCGGGACAAAGATCAGGAATATTCCTGATTTCGCGCAATATTGGCGCTCATACCTTACATATATAGAATTGAGTAAGTAGAGTCGACGATGGGTTGAATTTAAATTGAAATTTCGAGCTATTTACTTTAAGGTAAAGTCAAGATGAAATTTTTTTCAAAGTAAATAACCGCAATAATAATTTCACGTTTTCAGTCTCGTTTTTAACTTTCCTTTATAAATTATTCACGTTCTTTATTTATTTCATACTTGAGGTAGTAACCGGCGGTGAATAAAACATAGAATTTTCAATTCAAGCTGATAGAAAAGTTAATGAGCTCGTTTTTTTTTTTTTTTTTTTTTTTTTGTCTAATTGAATTTATCTATAGGATATATTGTCGACGGTTTTAATTCCGCGTGTTATCACGTAGAAACTTGATTATTAACTGCATCTGTGCACCAGGAATTACCTAATTTTGTTTCAAAAACTACCGGCCGTGGCTGCAGTTATTTACGCTAGTGGAGTTCTGCGCTATCAACCCTACGGTAATTTCTATGAATTACAACCTAAGTTTCTCTACAATAATCGTAAAAAAAGGCACAACGACCACCTGTACAATATATGCATATTAGAGCGGTCCTTAATTCGGTCATATTCGAATTTCAATGTAAATGCATGTATAGAAAAATAATGTAGTTGCAACCCCTGGTTCCTATCTCATTCAAGATTCTAAGTACTGCCCCAAGCCTTTTAACTTTCCCATCGAAATAAAACACGATTTTTAGTACTCCGGGGTTATCTTTTACTTCCCATCGCATTATCGCTTCGAATGATATGGAATTCCGCACACTTCTTACCGATATTAGAAAAAATTACAGATTTTCAAATTTTAAACATGTCTGGAGCATCGTTCAATTTTATATCCGTGATCGATCAGGAAGGAGGGGTTTTAAAACTATACGTTTAATTTTTCATCGTAGGTGCACAATTTTTCCTGACATTTTTACTTTATTTTATTTTATTTTATTTTATTTTCCACCAAGAGTTTATGATATTTGCACGATTGTCGCGGGATGAGGGTGAAGAGGAGAGAGGTTGTTGATGAGGTTGTTAGTCGTTGGGTAATGAACTTGCATATCGAACGCCTCCTTACCAAGTTGAGAGACTAAAGAAATCCGGAACCTCGACCTCAAGCTCCAATATCGTTTCGCCTAATATACCTATACACTCGTAATACAAACGCGATAACATGTCTCCGAACCGATTTTGAGTGCGAGATTTTTTTCTTCGAACCGTGTTTCTCCTCCCTCTGCTCTCCTCTTCATTCATCGGGATATTTCAGTACCTATGTACTTCGCAATTTATATCGGGATGAATATCAGAATCTAGAAGAAAAAGAAAAGAAAAAGAGAAATATTCAAACTTTTTACATTGTCTTGTGATCTACTTTTTTTCTGTATCTACAGTTTTTGTTTTTTTTGTATTGTTTCCTTTCATTATAATTGAGACAGCGGATTGAAATACTGATACTGGTCCATAGATATTAGTTCAGTTGCTCAGTCAGACGTACGAAATGTAATTCTCTGTCCCTACGGTGGATCCGAAACTCGTCATCTGTCGTAGGTATGAGGATGTGTACGTTTGTACATGTGTAACGAAAATAGGCTAGCTACACAAACCGAAGGGTAGAGATGAAAAGGAAAAAAAAAAAAAAAAAAAGACAAAAATAACGGACAAGCAGAAATAGGATCCGTCAATCGGACGAAGTTGACTTCTCCAGAGTCCTCCCTAGGGATCGAAGTCCTTTCCCCTCCGATTGCTGGCGGAATACCAAACGCGAAATATCCACGAAATATCAAAATATGTGTCGAACGAAAGCTGACTGAATTATTAAGCGCGATTCTGATGACTAAGCTCCGGTTATACGAGGTGAATTCAAGACTGCCGAATCGGAATGGACATACATATGATCGTTTATAAATCGGAAAAGAGAGCTGGAACTAATCCTAACAGATGGAATCGGTGGCATGAATCTTTGCGTGGATGAGATCGAGATTCTGTAATGGCAAACGATTTCATCGTATAGAGAAGTCGTCGAAAGAGAAAGAGAAAGAGGGAGATGAAGGGATGGCTAGTGAAATTGGGGGTTGGTGAGGGTCGGCTGGAATCGAAGAGGCTGACATTTGTTTATAGAAGTGTTCTGAGCGTATTGCTCCTTCAGAGTTCCAACATATTGCAAATATGTCGCCCATAAAACGTACGAAGCAAATAAAAGCCGAGATATAACTTGGAGATGAGATATCCCAACTCGACCTGACTTAAACCCAAACGAAACGAAATTCCCACAACACACATGCCTCCGTTCCCGCAACCCATAGTGCTATCCTACTTCTTGGACGAACGTAACGGTGGAAGATTTTTCCTTTCCCTTATCCTTGCTGCAGCAGCGAACGGAAAAAGGATCGGTTTTCAAATAAAATTTCTATGAAGGTGTAACACGCTTCGCGAACTGTATGATATTAGAATGTTCAAAGGTTCTATGAGGCGACGTGTTACCGGTTACCATTGCAACCTCAAACTCGTTTCACAAAACGGAAATATCTTTACGAGCTTTTTCACGAGCTTTAAGATCGCCTGTTGAAAGCAGTAGTTGGTACATATATCTAGGTACGCGTATACATACATCATACATGCTATAGAAATCCATGGGAAATAAGAACTTTACGTCGTTTATGACTTATCATGGTCTCTATACCTATACATTGAAGAAGAAGAGAACTTTGAAGTCTGTTTTTCAAATTCACATTTCATAAAGCTTGAAGAATATAATAATCGAGATATTATTTCCATGATTATTCGAGTGTAGTCAGTTTCCGGTTGAACCGTTAACCAGTAGCGAGGGCGATAAAACGATCTCACTTACTAATCGAGTCCCGCGAACTTCACAACCCCATAGGAGTTGGCCAATCTAAAATTTCCAAGTAGAAACTTTGGCTCGGTATCAGTCTATTAGCTAAGTTCAATCAGAGGACTTCGATTTGAATTACGTAAACTATTATGGTTACATTAAATCTTCCGATTCCATTTTTCAGAAATTCCTAATTTCTTATGTACAGATTTTTCTTGACTGTATACCAAGAAAAATAGAAAAATAAAGGAACAAAAAATTAGTATATAAAATACAATTTACGTACGTAGCTTACGTTCTAATACGAAATGATATATGGATATAATAATGGACGGTCATCACTTCGTCGTAAAGAAGAGGAGAAAGAAAAAATAAATAAATAAAAAATGGTAAAAAAAAAAAAAGAAAAAAAAACAAGGCGTCATAAAACTCTTGATTACGACGTGTATAAAAATCTGTTCTAAAACATTGACCTCGCTATTCGCAGGCTCCGTACTTTGGCATATAATTTTACCCGGCTCGCACAAAATACGGGCAAAGTATAGCCGCGACGATGAGTTCATAAAGGCGATGAGCTTTCGACCTCATATTTACGAGCTTCCTCAAGAAACTCGCCCTCGTAGCTTCGAGCGAATAGTTATGTGTATATACTATATATATATATATATATGTACATACTATATATGTGAAAGATACATTTAAGCATTATTTGAGTAATATTTTTTCATGCTTTACCCGTGCAATATTCATTGTAGTGTGAAAAAAGCTCGAGTAACCGTAATAATTTTCATCTTGGAAATCGTGTCTTAGTTCTGACTTTTATCCATTTGAATTTTATCTAACATAAGAATAAATCAGTGAAATTATAAGTGGTCAGTTGACTGTTTGGCAAAGAGCGAGACCATTCGTGCATGGACGAGCGCATTGTAGATTTGCTAGTATTATATGTATATATTATATATACATCCGTGAACCTGCACCGATGGGAATATCTGGGAATAGATTATATTTGCATTTTAGTCTCCATCGAGGAATTCGGTTATTCGATAGAATTATTCCTCAAGTCGAAATAACGCATGGTATATAGTCATGTCACGATTTATTCAAAAGAGGAGCTCGAGTTACTGCACCACTCTTCGTAATGTAAGGATAAAATATACACAGGGGCTGTATTCCCTGGTTTATACACCTCGCATATTTTGATTAGATAATTGCAGCTGCAGGGACTGCAGTTAGTTGTAACTCAGGGTGGGCGCGTGTTCGTATACAAGTTTCTAACGGGATTACAGCAGTATGTCTTGGAAGCACGGAGTGTTGAGTCTGGTTTATGATCCGCAATTATTTGCGGTTAATTTTCTGATATAACGTGACTTGAAACATGCCAGAGTGTGAGTTGAACAACGACGGATGAAACTAGAAACCCGAAACTGTTTCAGTTCGTTAATTAATTGAAGAGTTTTTGATAATGGATCAAGTTAAATATTTTTATGAGTGAGAAAAATTTGATAAAATAATTAACGAGCTTGATACAGTTACGAAAGGGTAGAGAGAGAAAAAGAGAGAGAGAGAGAGAGTTCCTGACGAATTTCGACTCGGAATTAAACCAATTTATAATAACTTACACCCTCATTTTCATTTCTACTTGAGAACAAAGGCTGCGGTCTAAATTAATAAAGGTTCGAGCTCGTTAATGACGCTGGAATTGATTGCAATTAGGTTCAAATAACCAGCCGGCAGTGCTGGCTAGGTCTTGAATTTACAAAATTCACCAGATCCGAGTACTTGCTCATCAGGCACGTTGTGTTTCGGTCAGATTTACTCGACGTTACGCACGTGCTTCATCAACCAAATTACTACCCTCACGTTTGTTATGGGCGTATCATTTTTGATAGACAAATCACTCACGTTGGGTGAAAGAAAATTTTTCAAAACTATACGCACTCTGTGCTCTCACCATGTGATTTGTTCAAGATTATCAAAGACCGGATCAAGAAAGTTGTTGTACTGGAAAAAACAAGTCTCAAATTATAGATATCTTGAAAATTCCGAACTTTTATGGTTCAGAGGAATTCTCATCGGATGTGGAAAGAAATTGACTTCCGAATGAATTCCTGACTAAATTAACAACACCCCTATTTTTCGGTAAAAATACAGATTTGGTAGGTACACATGCCAGAATTGCTTGAACACTGAAATCGGGGAGTTTGTTATGTATTTCAAATCAGGTATGAAATTGCTGTGGGTATAACGTCGAAATGTTAAAAGGCAATGTAAATGTAAAGTCTTTAGGGAATTTTTTTTTCTCAATTAAGAACCAGCTCCGTTTTTTCTTCTCTGTATATATTTTTTATTTTTTTTCTTATTCTTTTTTTTCCATTTTTTTATTTTTTCGCTCTTCATCCGCCAAACTGAATGTTAATCTCTTTTTTTCTTCTTAACTAACCTTCTTCCACTAAGCAAATTCAAATGAAACTTATTCCCCACAATACAAGTTGGTTAAAGACCGTTGGTCTCGTCCAACATTAACAGATTTACTCTTTTCATTTCCTCTTTTCTTTATGTAATTATGCGCTCATTTGATCCCTCGCTCTCTCGTTTTTCTAGCATTTTCCTTTCCAGGGATTATACTCTCGATTCTTTTTACGCTTGATTCCTTGTTGCAGTATTTTCTATCGAACCCAACTTCACCGGATGGAAAATAATGAACTAACTAAAGTAAGCTATGGGACGAGCTTTTTCGTGAAAGCGTATCTTCCGAAATAATAGTTTCGTATTTCACTGATTTTTCTAAGCAGTGATCTTAAATTGCTGTAGATTCGTATAAGCATGAAATGTATTAGGACGCAAATCTCTGAAATGTCTTTGATCGTCGGTTTTAGTATTTGCTTTTCTGAAACAGGCAGCAATGTAGATACAGTTGGATATAAAACTGTTAACGAAATGTTGTATTTCGACTAAAAATTTTGCGACTGGATATCATGCGTTCCTTCAACTCACTCAAGGGAAATTGTACTCGAAGCTCGAATTATAAAATTTATTTCTTTTCAGAGTAATAAAGAAGCCTAATATATTCTTCAACTGGGCGTTTGCCATTCTGGCTTGAAATTGCTCAGAAAAATTTAATTCGCGTATTTCACAAGCTTATATTTTATTGTGTGGTTAATAATCCAGAAAATGTACACAGGGAAATTTTAGAAACCTTCTGTAACGTCATTCTTCACAAAACTCATAAGCCCAGGTATATATAATTATTATTACATCCATGTCGTACTCGGCTACAAGGGCATTCAGAGTTTCGTCAAATTTTAAATTAATATCAATATACCTTTTTCTGGGTAAAATTCGTCCGCAGCTAACTCAGCGGTAGAACAAAATTCAATCAAACGTCCAAGCTAGCTGACGTTTCAAGATAATTAACACCAATCCACACTCTCCACATCCTTGACTGACGTTTGCCAATTTTTAATCGTCAGGAACAATGCACCGATTGAAATTATAAGAATATAAATTAGTGCAACGTGAGTATAAGATCCGATAACGTAGCTTAAAGGATTAATCTTGTTTTAAACAAGACTAATCGCAGCTCTTCGTGATACATTTGATCACAGTTTGAAGAGGCATTAACGCGTTGATCAATGGCGACGTACTTGAAGCTTGAATCGATCTTTTGAAATATACAGTATCCTTGTAACGAACGCTAGAAGTGCCTCGTTGGAAACGTAGTAAATTCCTCTAAATTTTCACATGACAAAATTTCTATCGTGTCGAATCGGTATTGTTAAAAAATGAAAAACGATTGTCAATCGCTTTTACGACAGAATAAATGAGTGTGATAGCGATCCTGATAGCGTAACAGAAATGTCGCATTACACCGTGTGGTTTTTGCCCTCGAATATCCCTATAATCGTTACATATCAAATTTTGGAATACACTAAATTTCAGCAGTGCCCCGATTAGGAAATTTCTGCTATTTTATTACCGATTTAATAACTCTTGGTTTTTATTCAGTTCCCATGTTTTGAAAAACTTGGAGCTGTTCTGTGCAGGGAAAAAAATTTGAGTTTTCAACGATATTTTATTTTGATTTTAGATGTAAAGGTTTTTTTTTGTGTGTGTGTTTTTTTTTTTCACGCTCGTCGAAAATATGTCATATGCAGGGCAACGCCGCGTCGCACAGGTACGGTGCTCGGTGAAAATGAGAAACTACAAATAACTTTCATCATTTCTCTGTGATACGAACGCGTACGCAAAATTTCTGGGCTTTTATTTATGCAGAAGTATATTTTACATCGTGAGACAGACAGACAGATATGAAATATCCAACCGTGAAACTTTAGTTTTAACTCTAAACTTTCCCTGCTTAGGATATTACTCGCGAAGTAAACGGCAGTAACTTTCAATTTCAGGTATAAATTTACCTTAAAAAATGCTGAGTGATTCTGAAACTATGAAATGTATACTACATATTTTAATCTCGGTGAACTGAATTTGATAAAATATGGATATTATCGAGAGATTTTTTTGTTTTTTCTTTCTATTCTTCGTCGAGCTATAAAATGAAATGTATTCATTGACCGGATGGAATAAAAAAAACGTGATAGTGTCGTTTCAACAATTCAATTTCATTCGTTTCTGTAACAGTGGAAATGTGAGATCAGCACTTTTTCATCGAGATATATAAAAATCGTTGAATTTCACTTGACGAAATAATCACAGCTCGATGAAAATACGTCCAGTATTAATTGCCGGAAAAGAACGAAACTGGATCAACTGAATCGTACGCTATAATTGCCTATTACTATTCAACCACGTCCAGATTTCATCGAAACAGAATTTACGCAATAAAAATTAAAATAATGTACTATACTTGAAATTTTCACTACACGAAACGACTTGTTTCATTAGTGAAATATGTGATAAAAATCTCACTCATTCCCCGAAAAGAGACAGTCAGTATTTTCTTATCGTACACGTACACTGAAATTTTTTTTTAGGGATATTAGCAATACGTATGGCTGAAATAGTGACATCAAGAAAATATGGCTACTTTGGCCATACGCATGGCTGTTTCAATAAAGTGCTACGTTAGAACAGTCAAATGTTTGCCTAAGATAGACAAAACGTGATCTCAAAACAGTCATGTTTTCTAGTCGTCACTAGGTATGGCTAATATCCCTATATTTTTTTTTTTCAGTGTAAGTAGATATAAGTTTTATAAACCATAGCGTTGAATTTTCACTACCTGGCTGTGAAAAACGAATTTCATTTAAATCAGATAATCAAGCTGGTAACTATAGTCACAGAGCTCTCGTTGCAACGTACAATTGTGGGAATGAGTTTTTTGTAAAAAAAAATGAAAAAAATCGAAAAAAAAACGCGAAATTCTGCATTCTGTAGCTGCGGTTTTGCTAAATATTTATAAATTGTTCGCGACACCGTGCATCGAATTTCTACACTCGATATACCCTGCACTGCAGAATTATACAGGTGATAAATATTGAAGAGTGCACCGAAGGCATGATGTAATTAATAAATAAATTGCGTTACTTTCTAGAGTTGGAATATGTGCTTTATCTATATATTCTAATATAATCTTCTACTTCTCGATGCGCCGAGGTTTTATATTTTCTTCTCTCCAATGGTTTTTTTCTTTAGTTTTTTTTTTCATTTTTTTTTTTTTTTTTCATTTTCATCCTTTTTACTTTACTTTTTTTTTTATTATAAAGTTGGCAGCAGGAAAAGTTGAACTCGGGTCAAAGCTCAAGTCCCGATAATCCCTGGGGATAAGAGTGGCTTGGGTACTGGGGAAGGGTGACTTACCAGGTGGAGGAAGGTTGGGGTAGTAATACTGGATGAAAAGTCGAGGTAACAGTTCTCTTCAGAGTCTAGGCGGATTGCGCTAATAGAAACTTTGGAAAATTTATACTGTCTGATTACGTTGAAATAAAATATCACGAAACCACTACCATGCATCAATGTGCCAATTATATACATACTATAGTAGTTCCCATATTTTCGATACGTGCATATAATATTTCACCTACGCACGCACGCACGCACGCATATCCATTCCATTTCAATATCTATCGCATGGTAATTACAGAATCCATAATGACCGTTGTTTCAACCCGAAAAAAAAAAAAAAAAATAAAAAAAATATGACCCGTGATAATTGTGCCATATAATTACTCTTGAATTGGAAATATCGATCGAAATTAATAACCAGTTCAAATACACCGAGCGTTGTGATATTAGAGAGATTCAAAACCGCCCTAGTTTGGGGTGTAAATATTTGAAGTAATTTTTTTAACAGAACTCGCTGCAGATTTTATCAACGTTTTATTCATCGCTAGTATATATACTATTTATATATAGTATATATATATATATATATATATATATATATATATATATATACGAAAGGAATCGAGGTCTCGTTAATATTTTAATCACCTGTTGAACTTTACCTTTAACTTTTCCGCAGGCATTCTTTTCTCTCTTTCTCTTTCTCTACTTTTCTCTTTTTCTCTGGACATGGTACCTTACAGCAGTAGGTATACTATGGGGTCGAAAGCTTAGCTGTCACTGTGTTATGCTGTGTTATGTTGATGCTGTGTTACAGCTGATGTGATAACACCACGTTATTAATATAATTTACAATACCTTGTTTTTGACAGGGTCAAATTTGTCCTTTATGACAAACAGCCATGGTGCTATATAGAGACAATTATTGTTATACCATGGATGTGCATTTGCCAGTTCGCTGTCAAAGCTATCGATTTCAAAATGAGTTGATTCTACTTTTGGGGTATAGGGTTTTAGAATTATTCGACTGTCGTTTATTATTCGAAATGAAAATTCAAAATCAATTATTTGCCAGTGTTACTTAATTTAGCCCATCGACCAGCTGGCGTGAAAAGCTAGGTACATAAGAAACTCTTAATGTCAATTATTTTGATTCCAAGACTCTTGGGGTCAATATAACAGCAGTGAAATGAGCAGAACCTCGCGACTCAGCAGGCAGTTAGCTTTTCTTTGAGAAGTCTGAGCCTTTACGATGTCAGATAATTCTGGACTCCGGAGTTAGAGAAATAAGAAAGTACAGCGTCAAAGCGCTGAAAAGATCTGAATTGGTACTCTGCTTTGACAAGTATTGAATGCCTTATCCTTTGATTAAACGTAAAATAAGACGCCTGACACTCGGCTCGCACTTGGCATGAATCGTATTCTTGGAATAAGTCGCCTTAAATTACCGTCTGATTCAACACCGATCGCAATTTCTGCGAATATGACCTTTTTTTCGTCTATCAGAATAATAATAAAGGAAAAATTAAAAATCAGATTTTTCTTTAATCAAGCACTACCGGGAAGCAATGGATTTCCAATTTATTTATTGCAGTAACCCCGGTGAAAATGAAGGGTGGAATAAAAAGTAAAGGAAATAAAATTAAAAAACTGAAACGTATGAAAAATTTTGTTGTTTCTGTTTCAGATTTTGAAAACTGGGTCGATGAGTGACATCCGGTCTGTCGTTACCTGGACCAAGTGCGAGAGGGAAAATAACATTTTCGACGTGCTGATTTGATAGGAGACAATATAAACAGAAATTCCATATCCGGCATCCAGGCAGTAAATAAAATCGTTAAAAAGTTTATATACAAGTTCAGGAACTGGAAGCTTCATTAAAAGTCAATAATACATCTTTTTCGAAGGGATTACGGATTTAGTGAAAAAAAAAATTGGATTTTAGACCCGGGCGAAAAATTGAATCGACAAAATCTATCTTCAGGATTGAGGAAAAGTTTTTCGCATGAAGAGCTGATAGCTATATGTTTCTTACGACAGTTTTTTTTTACTAATAGTATATCGACAGGTGAGAACAAATGTTTCCCGAACGAAGAAGAAGAAGAAGAAGCCACGAGAATTTCTTGAGACAAATGTACAATCATTTTCAACAAAGTCTGAAATTTAAAAAGATTGTAAAAATATTTTTTATATGATCAATCCAACGGCAAAAAAAGCAGGATAAAATATCCGAAGGAAAAACCAGACTTTGATGGATTCTGTTAGCGTTGAAAAATGCTAACTCCGTTCTGCAGAATAAAACTTACGATTATCATACAACTTTCGTTCCACGTTGTACACACTTAAAACAAGGAACCTACCCCAATTAACATAAATGTAGATTACATTGTTACGTTTGTCCAAAATTTTGAATAATTCATGCCTTTTTAATTATCTCGCAGAATGTATTCGGCGCAATTTCCTATTTGAACGTGTAACTAATACTGCCAGACTCGGTAATACCTCGCTCGGTGATTTTAATACAGCTAATTTAATTTTTCATATCATTAAAACTGGGAACAAATAAATGTCAGTTCATCGACATTACTGTCGTGTAATGTAAGCGTGAAATCAAACGAAAATTCCATTCATTCAGCACGCGGTAATTACTGTCACGTTAATTAGGAATGACGTGATACGAGGCTTTCAATATTTAACTAAATTTCTCGATAAACATAAATCGACGTGTATATAATACCACAATTTTTAACAGAATAAAAAAATTAGTAACAGCATTAATGAGCCACAGAATAAAACGGATAAATTAACAAAAGTAAATAAATAAATAAACAAATAAATAAATAAATAAACAAATAAATAAATAAATAAATAAATAAGAAGAAAAATCGTCCCCTGGTAATTGGGGATGCCCCAAACGGAGAACAGCTCGTGATGTCTTGCTGCTGTTGCGGAGGGTCAGGTGCAGGGAATGGTGGAGGATTAGGAATAACTTCAGGGATTTCTGCACTGTTATCACTGATCGTAATCACGGTTGCAATTACGACTGGCGAGTGGCTACTGACCGAGGAAAGACTGCCAAAATCTCCATCAAGTAACGCGACAGCCGAACCGGACAGCAAAGTCACATACAGCGGGCTTTGGAGAGTTTGCGCAACGCTTGGTGAGTTCAGATTTCAACCCTCGTTACAACGGGTATTACATTACACGGTGTAGAGTACTTATGAATAATATGTGTGTAAACCTCGCGATGTTAGGTATGATATTACACAAGGGATCCGGCATTACGATATCAGCGAAGCTTTCAGTGCCGTTTTGGTAATTGGGCTATTCGTGAAAAAATGAAGACAACAAAAAATTGAAAAAAAAAAAAAAAAAAAAAAAAAAAGAAATGAAAACAAAATTCGTCGCAGGGAAAGTTATAATATAAATTTGAACAATTTTCTGACAGTTTCCGCAGAGACATGGGACATTCTACCGCAGAAAGACGTCTGTCATTTTATAGTTTTCGGCGCAAAGTTTCTATAATTTCCGATTCTTTTTCTTTATATCTGAGTGAAAAACCCATCCGGTTGCTTTTAGTATAGATTACCTTAGCAACAATAGATTTCATTCGTGGTCGAGGAAATTCAGAAGGATGTATACATATACATATGCGATATAAACGCGGATACACAATTTCCATGTGCCTTGGGGTAGTTTCGTATGATGTATACGCTTTCGGGCTTACGTAGCTACGTCCATGAATAAAATAAGTGAGATATCGTCTGCGGCTTGGCCTAGTGGCAAAGTTCATAGGCACCCCCGGAACCCACGAACCCAGGAAACCAGGAAACCAGGAAACCAGGAACCCAGAAACCCAAGAGCCCAGGAATCCCACTCCACTTCAATGCGGCTCTATAAATTTCGCCCATCGCTTTAGCCGCGGGCCATGAATACGTATAGGCACACTGCATTATGCAGGAATCTCGATCATTTCTAAATCACACGTCGATTGCCACGCCTTTTGTAATATAAACTTTGAATCTGACTAAATTTATCACACCTAATTATTTTTGAATGATTATATCTATGAAAAAAAAAAAAAAAAAAAAAAAAAAAAAAAAAAACAGCTAAGAGAGTAGTACAGGCCAATATGTGGTCAGCCTTAGAATAGCATTTGCAGAATTGACTTTAGCCATTGGTTGTACCTATACGTAGTACATCGTATGACGATGAGATTAAAGTGCACGGTAGTACTGCCGGATACAGGTGAATTCAACACGGGTATCTATATGCTGGTATTAAATTGAACTCGTAGATATAGTTTCAGCCGTGACATTTCTGACGGAATTGCTAAATTGATACTCACACAGACTCGCAAGTTTCACGACCGCTTCGTGGCAAACCAGTCAGAGCAATTCGGGCAAACATTAAATCGTATGTCTACGTATGGTTTTACTTGAGGGATGAGACCATCGGCGAGTCAATATGAAGTACAGAATCAATTTGCGTATGCATATATGTATAGGTATTAATTTTGCATCTCGGTTCTTCGATATATTCCGACAACTTTCATTTCGCAATTCGTGATACATATTAATATCGCAAGCCAGGGCTTGAAATTTCGATTAAAATGACGATCGTGGATACGGGATTGACATCAAATAGCTGTAATGAACGATAGGTATTTCCTTGATTGGTTTTTTAATTAACGAAGCTGCCTTTTGAAAAAAAAAAAAAAAAAAACATTTTTTCAATATAAACATGTGGATCAAAGGCTCTGCAGTTTTGAAGAAAAACTTAATTTTGCAGGATTCATATTATACCGCAAATTCACGATTATTATTTCATAGTACTATATGAATAGAACTGCATATTTTAATCGCATTAATAATTCAAACGAAGCTAGGCGCATGGACGATTTTAGCAATCACGGATAAGTGATTTAAAAAAGTAACTAGCCAAGAGGGTAACTCATCGAAAGACGATTTTTAGCTGGGTTAAAAAATAATCTCCCAAAGAAATTCAAAGGGTTAATTAAAGTCTAGACGTGCCAGACGACTTTCTGCAAAAGCAATCGATCTCCCTAGAGACAGAACTGTAGAAACGAAAACCCATCAGCGTATCGGGGCACTAAGAAAGTCGAGAGTCCTGTTAAGTTCTAGTTTAAAACAAAAAGTAAAAAAGGAATAACGAAAATAGAATACGTCAAGCAGAGGCTAACGATTGATCAGTCAGCCCTCAAGATATTCTCATCTTTGTTCGTTTCTATTTTTTTTCTCTCCTTTTTTTTCAAAATATACCTTCACTCGAAATTGTCGGGGGTGGGTTGTAGAAATGTCTACGAGACGGATACGGGTAGCTGGACCCACACCTGGGTACCAAACTTGAGAGCATTTCTTTGTGATCGTAAGGTCCGTAAGTGAACGAACCTTACTACTTGTTACCAAGGTTGACAACTACTACAAGACGTATCAGGATGAAAGATTCATTTCCGACATTATGCGCTCAACAAATTTATATTTATTAAGAGTTTTTATTAATTTTTTGAAAAATCATATACGTACATGATATTATACGTGTATCTCATGGAAGACGAGAACCGTAACGATCCAGTAGTCATCCTTTCCAAGAGTGAAGAACAATTTGCCTTGGAATTTGCGGTACGTTAATCGTAGGGTTCACTAGTTAGGTTTGAGGATTAGAGACATGCTCTTCAATGTTGTTATCATCTGGTAACAGTCCCAAGTAACTATGGCGATTCGCTTGAATCCTGGGGATGGTAGTCAAGAGCTAATCAAGGTCGACCAGGATTCAAGGATTTAAAGCTATCTGAGTCTTCATCTTTGATGTTCGAAGTTTGAAGGGTTGATTTATGCTTAAAATTCAAGAATTTTCATGATTAAAAAATAGACGAGCTATCAAGTCGTTCCAAAATTAGAAACGCTGAGTTCAGCTTGAAATTAAAATCAGAGAAAGTAGATATACTAAGTAAATGTAAAATTTTTGTTCGACCTCAATTTCGATCGAAATGAATATGGAAGTACTGACTGGCAGTTGGTTTTATTTAACCGCGTTGTAAATCGGTAGTGAAATTGGCAGAACGTTTAATGAGTAAGTATCGCTAAAATTTATGGGGGAGGATTTTACCATTCTACGATTCAGCGAATTACTGTTCGGTAGCTAAAGTGCCTAACAATAAAGCCGGGAGATGAGACCAATAAAAATTTCTATCAAGACCGTATATAGAGTCGTCGGATTTTGTCGGGCTATGGAAACGCGGGTATATAGATAAGAATTCGCAATATTATTACGCCCCGGGCTCACCGCGAGAACGAATAAGGAAAAAAAGACGTCCTATGTGAAATGGCCAGATCTCGCAGGTCAGTCTTTGTAAGATTGAACTCGGTTTTCTTCGCCCCTGTCACTGCTGTCAAAGAATATCTTAAGGTTTAACTTACCGCTTTTATTTGACCACGAATATAGGAGAATACAATCAGCTTGGATCAGTCTGGAAATCAATATGAAATACCTGATATTGGAAAAGGGATATACGGGCTCTGAGTTCAACTAAAAGAGCCAAGGACTGACCCTTGGAATCACACTCGTTCAATTGCTTTTCCTCTCTTTATTTCTCTCTCTCTTTTTCGGTCTTTCTCGCTTTCTCTCAATGCCGGCTCTTTACACCTTCAACTCCCTTGTGCTCTTATCCTTTACATTTGCATCTGAATCCAAACCCCTTGGCGCCTGGTGCCTTTGAGTACGATTTTCATCCGCACAGGTATAGATACGTATCCAACAGGGATTCGTAGGAGATTCAAGATATTGCAACTTTTTTTTCTTCTTCTTCTTCTTCTTCTTCTTTTCGCTTTCATTTTCTTCACTATTTTTAAACTATACCCCCCAGGCCAACAAAGGACATGGTTCATAGCGTGGTTAATGCTGATGGGTGCACGAGACTCTATGTGGACTCTGCAAATATGTTACTTGTGGCTAGCTAGAGCAAAGGATTTGGGATCAAAGACCCATCCCCTATCTCCGACGTTTGAACAGAAGAAGCTAGCTAACTTCACGTATTCAAGTTATCGCATTCAAGGATCGAAAAAACCGCGAAATCCGAAAGGGATGGCATTTTTCATGAATAGGATAAAGAATTCCACGGTTTTCGCTAATTCTTAGAACTTTACACTCGAAATGGTCGATCCATCAGTTTCGTATGCTGCTCTACCGCCGCGTAGATGATTTAGACGTTTGTTTATGACGGGGCATATTTTTCTCAACATTGCATTAGCTTCCGGAAGGTTGAATTCAAAGTTGGAAACGGCGCTCTCAATCCAGCCGCTTATATCCTGTGGTCTGGTATACACGTTACTAATCCATGTATGTATGTCGTCTGAAAATAGCAGTCCCATTTCCTGTATAAAATCGACTTCGTTCCCTAGATTCTGATACAGAATAATTTAACCCTGAGTTTTGCGGATCTACGATTCATGTATTGTAAATCCGGGAATCGCGATTCTCAATGGCAAGGGTTAGTCTCCACGAGTTGGTATCGGGAGTTGGTATAAATCGCTGTGGTGTTTTATTCCCAATTGAATAACGGTAATTTTTGCAACCTGTGACATCACAGCGTGCCTCAACACGGAATTAAATCCACTCTCGAAATCTCTGCACGGCAGCTTTCACTCGTTTCTATTTTATCATCGAAAATTAGTTCGCGTGGTATACGCCAATTACAAAACTCAGTAGCTAACTCTATTGGATAATTGAATTGTCAGACGCAATTGAAAACTTGAGGTAGTCAATTTCGGGTATCCTCTTCAAGACTAGTACAACGCTTCCCTAATTTTTGACTAAAAGAAAGAAAAAAAAAAAAAACCAATTATTCTCATGAGCTGAATTTTCGAGCTGGATTTTTGTCCGTCTGACCGCACTGCTCGACGAAGCTTAAACCCTCTGGACCGAGCCGATGTAATACCCACAGGTATATAGCTTTAGTCGCATATTGGAGTCTGCGGGGTTCTTAAGGGGAGAATATATTGATCTGGGTGGTCAACGGGCCACGGTTACGTTCCTAAATAATTAAGTTTCTTCCTAGGGGGTCGAAAGAAACGTGTAAATTGTTGGTTGTTACCAGTTCTAGATTCTAGATAGTATTAGAGAGTTTGCTCCGAGCCAGCCAGCCCTTACGTCGGTAAAACTAGTGAGCAGAAAATGGTTTTCTCTTATTCAAACTGCAACACGTTTTGTGCCAATCCCTCGATGCTCGCTTGTTTTATTTCCCGTTTTCTCATTTGCCGTCTAAGTGGAAGCACCTATACCTATTCTACGATCGCCGTACCTATACTTCCGTCCGTTCCGTTCCCAAGGAGGTCTCTTTACGACTCGCTAACGGAAAATACCGTAAACGTCTCGAACAATCGAAAGCTTTAGGAAAATTGTTGTTCTCACCAATTTAGGGACTACCTTTCTTCCGATATCTGCACCGATCTACTTTGCTCTCGAAATTTCCGCCTTTTTATTTTGATACATATAATACCTACCTATACGTTCAGCACGGACCAAGGTACTGTCCAGGAGTTATAACTATTGGATACTTTGAAGTGCCTCTCGACTTCTTTCCACTGCAGTACTACTTTCATTCGTTTCAATCTAGAACCGTACTATACGCGATGCTTTTTTCTCTACTTATCGGAAAAGAGAAGACGAATTCTACCCGTCATTAGTCTTTTGCAGAAAATTAACCCCCGAGGACCGTATAGAAGAAATGTTCACTTGAGATCCTGGAGTAGGTACGAGGACGAGAGGTATATCTGTGAACCTGCAGCTCTATATTTCAGTGTGCGGATGTTCTGCGAGTAAAGGAACCATTATGGGAATATTTCCATTACCCCATATTTTCATACATTGCCGTATTCTCATTTAAATCATATTTTCGCATACAAGCGGGTAATGTGAATTTACATTACACCGCGACGAGGAGCTTGCCTCTCCACAAAATTTAAATTATTTCTTATTACCGTTCTGGGAAATGTTATGCACGCTAAGGGGGAAATAAAATGTTAGCGGGGGCAAAAATTTCAACCGTATATAAATCATCTCCGAATAATTACATCATATACCTTTTTCGATTATAAACGATGCATCGAGTTTCGCATGCACGAAAGACACAACAAAATATCTATATCATTTTGTCACCATTTTAGAACTGCCTCCATTCTACATTATATGTCACATTTTTATCATTTAATGCAATGCACGAAAGAAAGCACAGGTGAAAAGCAGTAAAAGCAACCAACGAATAGACCTGGAACGGACAGACTCGAAACGAGTACTATTTACCACTGGCCTTGTTGTATAAGATCACTATCCAGCATCCGCAGCATTGCTGCTTATCTTTTTCTTTTATTTACTCGGTTTTTCATTTTTTTTCTTTTCTTTTTATTTCCTCGTGATCTTCCTCGTGCGATCTCTGTGACTCGAAGAGTGAACAAAATTTCTTACACTTATTCGATTTTATGGCAGAGAGCTTTCAAATTAAATACATGGTAGAAAGGGGAGAAAAAAGAAGCAAGGAGGTTGCTGCTGGGTGGATTTCCGATCGTCCTGCATAAGGCAGAAGCGAAAGGTGTGGGAAGTAGAAACCAGAGAGTAGATGGAAGAGACCACAAAGAGTGGCGATGGTAGAAGGTGGATGAAGTAAAAAAAGAGCCACCATCTTAAAAGGTATTCCAAGCTTTTCAGCTACAGAATTGCATTTAGGCGACGCTGAAACCTAATTTACGACCATTTGCCCGATTGCGTCTTCCGCCAAATTTTCTTTTCCTTTTTATTTTCTGCTTTTATTTTTATTTTTCTTTTTCTTTTTCTTTTTACTTACTTTTTGTTTTTATTCGGCGCGTAAAATTGCGAGACACTTTAAAGTTTATTATACCAGTAAATGTAGGGGATCGATTCCGATCGTGACTCCGACTTGAATAGATACTAAAACCTAATAATAATCCGTTAAATACAAAATTGCGTGAAAAAAAGCAAATTAGCTGCTCGAGATAAGTGAAAAGGTACGAACAACATTCAGCAGTTTATTCGGGAATAGTAGTTCATTCCATTATTTTCAATTTTTCTTACGATATTTCTCTCGGGTCTTTTCCCCACCCCTTGTGTACCTAAGTTGGATCCAAAACGGAGATACGTTAGTTAATACCAAATGCAGTGATCCTGATTGTTTTATACCACGGTTTAAAGTCAAGTGATAAATCCGTCCAACGATCCAATAAAGAAAAGCTCTAGATATACTATAACGTGCTCGTAAACCTGGCCCTGACGTGTCTATCGTAATCTTTCTTCCCTTCCGAACTGGAAATTCTGAGGTAAGTAAATAAAAGGGCAATTACAAGATCGTTTTTTTAGCTTCAGACCGATTATAAGCCAGCGACAGCAAAATGTCCCGGTTTAGAAGATTTGTGTAGGAGAGCTATCGGGCTAATTTGAGTTAACCGAGCAAAGCAAATTAAAAGGCTTGTCGGGAGGCTCCTTCGGGGGATTGAATTAGCAGGCCTAAGTGGCCGTTTGTGGTGACGAGCCCTTTTTAGTAAACTGGTACAGTTTCCCTACTACCCCCTTCGCAGCTGCTTTTTTTACGCTCTCTGCCTTTTTTGCGACGGTGCTTTCGACCCGATCCCATACTCCTCTTCTATCGCATTTTGGATTTTGGCAGTCAGTCTGGCCTTTCATGTTCCACCAGGTGCTTTTTTCTTTCTTTTTTTTTCGTTTTCACCAGAATTCAGCTGGTTGTGAGAATGGGAACGAACGATTATATACACTGTTTATAGCAACGGCAATCAGGTGGATCTGAGCTTATTTTTAATGCCTGTATACTGACCTTTAGCTAGGATAGAATGGCTCACCGATGACCCTAGGAACAGTGCTAGAGCTTAGTGACTCGCGTTTATAAGACCGCGAGGAGTGAGTCTGGGACAAAGTGACAATCTCCCCGAATAAACCTGGATTAACCTGTACCCCGGGGCTTTGACAATTCCTGAGGGGAAAGTAGGGTAGGGTAGTCTTTGCACACGAGGATTTTGAGACAGAAACGAGAAGAAGAAGAGGGAATCTGTACCTCGACGCAAAGGGCGTTTTGTATAATTTAACACTCGATTTTGTTCCGCGGTTATAAATAAACGAAACAAAATTTTCTGTTTTCCCAACATTTGCGAAACTTTAACATCGTTGGATAATTTGATTTTATTAATTTTCACCGTATCTACTTCGGGCATAATGAAATTTAGCAAACGTATAATTCTCGTAAATTAAACTCTGACCCAGCTAATTATCCATAAAAGTTATTAAATAAATTCTCAACGGTTAAACTTGGTGTAATTTGACCTCGTCGTAGATTCGTAAGCGCGGTTGTCGCGGGTCATTGAATTTTAATACTTGTCCAGTTTCTGAATTAAGGGAAAGGTTATATAAACCCCCGAGCGAAGTTTGGTTCACCTCGGAATTAAAGACAAAGCCAATTATTGCAAGTAGCTAAGCTAAAGGGGGTTAAATTAGGTTCAGCGAGTCGTACAAACGGATATACCTATACATATGCGATGAGTACAGTGGGGGCTACCGCCAACACGACGTATGTAATCATGTCAATTTCATTTACACGCATATAGCTGATTTTTTCATCAAGCAGACGAAAACTGACGAAATCATTAAAATCAATCATTAAAACGTTGTTGGAAGTCTGACGATTGTTCTTTAAGCGAAAAATACGCGATGTGTTGGTTCTCAGGGGATTCCAGATGATTCCCGATGTTTTTTTTTGACAAAGATAATAAAATGAATGAAAAATTGAAAGTAATTAATTAATTTTACTAGATAATAAGTATATTCGTTGTTATACAATACGAAGCTGTGCTAGTCTGGGAGGGTTGCGATTTGTCAAATGTCATGTTTTGCGACTGTGAAAGATTGCGCGACACCGGACAAGCTTGGGGGTAAAGAAGTGTCCCGGAATTCGTGGTCTAACCAGATCCTAGACACATGCTGTAATTCGTGTTTAATATGTGACTCCAGCTAGGAACTGCACTGATTTATAATTGCCAGCATTATCTGTGGCTGAAGAGAAGGCGAAGGGTTGAATGCAAAAAACCAAACCGACGATATCTGCGCTTCACCTATGCTAATAAAAACCAGTATAACATCAAGTGAGGCGGTCGATGTTAAATGCCAAAATATAAACGACAGGTTTTTCGAAAAATAAATATTAAGAAATAATGAAAATAATTTCTTACGCTCAACGAATAACAAGTTGACCTAATTAGTCAGAATTAAACTGCTCTTCAGAGTTGAGCAAAAAAAAAAAAAAAAGTGTCACCGACGAGAACAGTTTGCTAGAATCAACAGGTACCAAAAATAAAAGACTGTTTCAATTATTTAAATTGATTGTGAAACTGATTTTCAAACTTAAGCGGGTTGAAATGAAATTCAACGAGTAGTACAAACAGATTCTAAAACGCACTGAGTACAGTGGTCACCGATAACGAGCTAATTGCACCGAATATCGATCAGTGCGTCATCTAGAATGTCGGAAGAAGGTGAGAAAAAAATTTGATCCATCTTACGGATCGCAAAATTAGTCCATTGGAATTCGTAACAGTCTCATACCATAATATGAAGATAGAAGGTAATTTCGTTTTATGATATATATATATATTATATATGTTATATGATCTAATAACGGAATAGACGATATACTCAGAAACGGAAGAACTGCGCTTTATGCTTTCATTAGAATACGATTTCTTTTTTCTCAAGATAGAAGAACGATACGATCATATAACATTGCATAAATACAATAAAGGGATCGATAAAGAAGAATAGGATCGTATGGTATTACGCAAATACGATAAAAGGCTGTCGCAACGATCCAAGTTAACGTTTGATGAGCTAAAGACATCACCAAGTCAATCTTTGATGTTAATGCAGTAATTAATATCCCCAGATTTCAGCCACAGAGCCCTTTGTGCTTAAAGCCACTCACGCGATCTCCGAATATCGTCATATAGCTAGGTGGATCCTGGCATTTAGTATGATTTTAGTTAATGATATATAATGATCGAGCATGTGATTTGTAACTTGGAAATTCAATATATATTTTCAACGTTCCAAAAAGCTCGCCACGTAACAACTCGCGCAACTGTCTTGACGTTCGTTTCAACCTATCTTCCGATTATTGCAATTACTGATAAAGTATCACTAATAATTGCTATCGTTCGTTACATCTATCGCCGTAATAATAACGAGACTCATATAACTGCCAAGATAATCCAGTTACATGAATACGCCCCTGTTGTCTTTCTTACGCTGGTCTTTCGCAATACCATTAGTATCGATTCATTTATGTTTATAGAGAATTTATCTCAACTTTTCCTTGGAATCAGTTGACAATAATTGTAAGAATACAACCCAACGAATGAAACTGTTCACAATATCCTCAAGATTTCTTGGAGAGTGTGGTGATCATTCTTCATTACAAAAGAATCCGAGGTGCTGGTCTCAAGGGGGTTGCTAATTTCCGATATTTTTTTATGCAGATTAGAATAAATAAAAATCACTATAAAAGAATTAATGCCAGCAGAGAATAAGCAGTTGTTATTATGTTATTATACGTTCGGTTTCAGTACTTCTTTCGGAGGTTTGCGATTTGTCAAACGTCGTGTCTTGAGACTGTGAATGATTGCGCGAAACTGGGTAAGCCAGAGGGTGAAGAAACTCCTGGATACATGGTCTGACCACATCCTAGACACACATTTGTAGAAATTTACGTGACCTAAGCCAAGAACTTTACCGATTTATAATTGCCTCGGTTCACCGTACAGCTGAAGAAAAACTTGAGGAATGAATAAAAAAATTAAAAAAAAAAACTGGAGAGAAACGAACCGACCATTTCATATCCACGTCTTCAATAGACCATAGCTACTCCTTGTTAACAAGCAATGAAAAATCCGTATAAGCATATAAAATTCTTTTAAATAGGATCGCCAGCGATTTATGAATTTATAGTACATGAAACTGGCCAGTAGTTTAAAAAGTTTAAAGTCAGATGGTCAGATCCACGGTCGAGTGTAGTACAAGTTTACTAAACTGTGCGCTGACCGGATCGGTTTACAGCGCCTTACTGCTTGGCTCTTTCAAACTCGTTGTCCATTACCTAGAATTTCTCTTCACTTATTCTACTACTCTATCTGCCTTGCGGTTTTACTCGCTCTATTTTCCTCGCACCCCCAGACACCCTTAAGATACATTCGTCTTAAAAACTATCCGTCGACGATGGGTGGTCGTTCAAGTAAGCACTCTTGAACGGTTTTTTTTTTTACTTTTCATTTATTACCTCGACAGAGAAGCGGTTTCGCGAAAATCTGAGCTCCCTTATATTCGCAGCCATCACTTCTATCGAGGGCTATCAATTCCTTTCACTTAAATATTGACTTAGCAGCGAAATTTTCTTACACCTTTTAGATTTTAGGGAAACTATTTATATATCGATTCGGAAACGAAAGAAACGATTTGCAAAATAATTACGAAGGCACGAAATCTTTCTCTTTTTCTATTTCTCGGTTTTTATCCGTTTTTGTCTCGGACTCGGAGATTCCGATTCGTGGTCGTTGACATAGGGAAAGGAACGCACGGTTAGGGTTGCGTTGCGTTATAGTCGTGACAATAAACGATATTTCAAATCTAGCGTGCCGGAGCAAAAAGTAAAATCTACGTCAGCGAAGGGTTGGAGGTGATGAAGGCCGACTCGAGGCTACTAAAAGTAGAGCGAGGGGGATGCGAACCGGAGCCGTGTAGAACGCGGAGAACGGGGAAGTACATAAAAAAGAAAAACGGCCTGCGATAAAGATGAGGCATGAGTCGCGGATTCCCTGGTAAAAGAGCAAAGGGACGACAGAGAAAAATTGAGAAATGAAAAAGGACGGATAGAACGGACGAGGATGGAGACCAGAAAGTAATCGAGTCCGCGCCATCCTTTATTTATGTCGGAAAAAGTTTTCCTCGTGAAATCGTCATGCAGAAAAGTCGGAAATTAATTTCATCGCTATAAGAGAATGAAGAAAGGCGATCGATGTCGAGGTTTTTCCAAGCCTAACGCGATAAATTTCAACAACAAAATGACAATTATTTTCTTACGCTCGATAAATAATAATTATAATCAATTAGTCAGAAGTCTTTAGAATTCGTGAAACATTTATTCGACAGCAAGGAAGGTGCTCGAATCAACAGGTACCCGAAAACAAGAGAGTGTTTCAATTATTCAGAATAATGATTGTAAGCTTGATTTTGAAACTTCGTTAAATAACAAAATTCTAAAAGCTTTTACGACAGCAATGAGTTTTTTGACGCATATATATACAAGAAGCTGATTTCACTTTTCTGCCATCCTTTATTCTGAAAAATTGTATGTTCTTTTTTTTCTCCTTATTTTTGAAAGAAACTTTTTTCCCTTTACCTCATACGTACGAGTTTCCTTTGAATAGAATTTAAAATACCAGCCAGATGTTTACAGAAAAAAAGTTTTTAACACGTTCTCGAAAAAGTATATAGATTTTCTTCCCAAAGAATTCCACCACGAATGAAACAAGATTGACACTCCGAGTGGTCTTTCTCCCAACAGCGAATGTCCCTCAATATTATCAAAAGAATGATAGAAATATTGCAAGCCCACAAGCTCCGGCTTCGCTACGTTCATTCTTTATAAGTATATGTATTATATATATATCTACGTATATATACTCGAGTACCAAAAAATAACAAAACCTAATTCACGCGAAGAATAGGTACAGTTCGCAAGCCCATCGGCGCCCCGAATTTCTGTTCACATTGACAGATATTGAAACTGAAAAATTTTTATCACCAGCTTTTCAAAGAGTGGGCAAAAATCATTGAACCGAGTAAAGGAATCGACGACAAAAATTATATAAAATGATAAAAATATGAAATAATAAAGATTCTGGAATAATAAGGACGCCTACACGATTCCTGCCTACACCCACGAAATGGAAGTAAGTTTCAGTCAGTTCTCTCACCATGATCATAATATATACGCGGGTTGCAAAGTTCAAAGGAAGCGCAACTTAGAGTTGTGAGATTGAGTTCCTTACTAGCAATTAGAAATTTGTCGTTATAATCGTTCTGCCAATATTTGACATCCGCGAATTAGGTATAACTATACGACATGCTTCAATCGTCAGAATTTTTCCCATGAATAGAACCTCGATTGATTTTTACGGCCGTCATCTTCATCGGAAAAATAAACCTCTTCCGCGTAAAGTGTGTCGATCGGATTAGTACCGCAAGGACATGATCGTCTCTCGAAACCCTGGAGTGTATGAACTTGTGAAAGCAGGGCTTTGCCAGGTGACAGCGATCGTCGCCTCCTCCTTTCAGTCACAGACTTCAAAGGCTGCTACGTATATATCGTATCAACAGGGGTGGTTCATTTTCGGCATATACACCTCTAGACTTCATCTATCACCCACCTTACTCCATACTCGGTGCTTACATTCCGACAAGGGAGCCTTATGATGCCTGGAACGACTATATAATTAATTTTCAAAGTGTCTGAAGCGCTTAGGCGACACCATCCCCAGTTTCTAGGAAACTAACTTTGATAGGGATAGTCAGCTATAGGAGTGCCTTTACTGCTTGCTGATGTCAGTTATGCACGATTCGTATCTCGGTGCAATTCGAGTAGAAATTTTCGTCAATTTATACAAGAGAAGCGACGAAATTCTATCGAAGAATTTAACATTCGGTGAGTTCTTGCCGAAAAATCAATGGCCCCGAAATTCGTGAGATCGAAATTTAACGGTCTATTTAAAATGCAGAATAAATTTGTTCCTCTCTGCCGCGTATAAGCTGGCGCTCATTACACCGAGAAGATTGAATTGTTATTGAAATTCTGTGAGATTGTTAATTATATTCGCCTAAGGTATATATATAGGTACGTATAGTACCTCATACTGTACAACGCCGAGTTATACGGGCTTAGGGTAATTTAAACGCCAAGTAATTGGATGTCTTGTGGTTTAAAGTTGAATAATGTTTTGGTAATAAAAATGAAGCTATATATATATATATATATATACACAAGTTCCGGTATATTCAATCAGAAAATTATACCTTTTCAACAAATGTAATTCTGCCATTTCGCGTTAAAGTAACAAATGCAAAAGCAATAACTAAGCCGATTTATTCCATAAACGCGAGACGCGCCTTGATACGTAAAAGCATTTTTACGATGGCACTGCACAGTGTTTCCCTATGGACTTATGGGAAAAGACACAGCCAGCTATTAACCATCGTCTGAATCTTATGAAAATTCATATCCGTTATTCAATTCCTTCATTGTTTTCATAGCTTTATGGCTCATCCGCCTACATATCTGGCTTTATACGGTTTAGTATTATACGGATATGAACTGTACCTATACTATGAATTATGGCTCATTAAAGCCCTTTGTGAACCGAAGACTTTGAGTCATTATAGAATCTGAAGATACTAACGAAGCCTTTTCGTAGAAGCCATTTTAGACTATATTAATAATCAGGTCTGTACATATAGTGTTAATTAGACGTTCTTCACTGATTACCTCCCTTATAAAATAAGTAGATGATAAAAATGAATAAAAATCAACATAGGTGCTAGAGTGACATTTTCTTTCTTTTCCTACTTCATACAGTGAAATTTATTTCTTATGTAGTAAAAGTATAGGAAAGTAAAATTGTCTGTAACGCGAAAATCCACTCGCCGAAGCACTTTGTTGTAATGGAAATAGGAATGGTGAAAAATATAATAAAGTGAAATAACAGGTTATTTCATATAAACTGACAATGGAATGTTTTCTAGATGTGGATTACTATCTCAATTCGCGAGAAAATGCCTGGTGACTAGGGCTTTAACGGTCACCATCTGCAGTACTTGTTCGGTACACCGTATCGTATAAATGATAATAGCACCAGCTCTGTCTCTCCCTTCAAGACCGCGTGTCCAACGAACCAGAATCTAACAGTTTGCGAACTGTGTGACCAAAGCGGTGGAAATTCTTGCAAGCAGGAAGATGGACGGACTCCTAACAAAATTGGTGATGCGGTCCTTTTGCGCTTCTGACACGCGGTGCGGGTCGCTGCGACAATGTAAATATGCACAAAGGGTACAACCCTGTTGCGGGGGTATGGGGTTGGCAGAAAGGGACGAAGTGGGATGAAGAGGAAACGGGGAGGAAGGCTTTTTCCTGGACAAGGACCAGATCCCTTGGCGGACGCACGTTGACTACCGGACTTTGAGGATGAGTGAGTTTTAGCTCACTTCTCTCGGACCGAACATCCGCCGCGACTCATCCAAATGTCTCTTTTCTCACGCAGTTTCCCTCGTGTCCATAAAGGTGTTTGCAGTATACATATATACACATATATTATATATGGACCGAAGCTTTCAGCTCCGTTAAAGAGTATCAACGATTGCGTAAAATGTTGTTCAATATTGCAGCCACGAATGAATCAATTTTTTTTCATCTTTCTCAGAAATTATGTTTCTAATCATTTTTTCCGACTATTTTCTTGCATGATACACAATTTTAACAGCAAGAAATCGAGTCGGGGAAATTACAGAGAATTTTGGGCACGGCGTCGAAAGCGCCGAACCGATGGGGAGATTTTTTTATTCTTCAACTTTTCACAGCATCCGGATCATGGACGGGGAGCTGGATAAAGCTGGAAAATTGATACCGGGATTTCAACGTATTTTTACATCTTTACCCTCGTCACTTGTCGGCTAATACCCAGGCTACCAGGAATTACGTAAATAAGCACCGTGTATATTTCGTCGGATTTTATATCACGTAATCATATTTAATCCTAGACTATGAAATGAAACTCCCGAAACTTCACTATGACGACAATAATAATACGCAGTATATTCAATAACGATTTAGTATTAAGCTTTTACGATTTCGATGCAGTTTATATCAATCTGATTAATACCCATGAAATGAAATTAAATATCCAACTCTTTCACAGAGTCTTCTATACATTCCGGACTACGCGACGCGACGCACCCCTGACGCGAAGTGCAATCAACGACTCATCATTAACAAGATTAAACCATTTGCTAAGTACTTTCGATACATGTTATATGTCAAGATTGCTTCTAGTTACTAATTGCTTGTAAGTTCTGTCGAGCAGGTTCGGTTGGTTTGAGTTTAATAGAGACAGGAGTTGGTGCGCGAGAGCGAAAGAGACTTTTGAATTCATACAAAGCGTAGATCAAAGGCTTGTTATTCAAGTCAATAACAATAATTAGACTTTCGTAGAAGGAGGACTGCCTTTTAAGCTCTTCAATATGAAATTCTGAAATTGCTTTAGACCCTTACCGGTGACGGCGAGGGTGTCTCTTGAATTCTGTTAATATATGCAAGCCTTTTACGTAATATGTAGACACATGGGGTCGTATAAGCTTGCGTGTAACGCGGTCGTAGATAATGTCGAAAAATCCCTGCCAAGAGAATAGACGTTGTTTTTAGAGCCACAGAGAGAAGACGTGGAGCAAGGGGAAATATTTCCCTGCATATATGACAAATATTTGCATTCAACATTTTCCCGTTTTCACTGACAGCCGAAGTGTCGGGGAACAAATACTCGCCCCTCGCCATATATACATGATTATATTTGAACAGTATCACGCTCCCTGCAAAAGATTGATGGTGAATTGCAGATTTTAAATGGTTATTAATCGCGAGTGATAGTCTAGGAGCGGTGTGATCAAAGCCAGTTGAATAAAAAATAGAAATGACAGAGGATCTCGTAAAATTGGTAGAGATCCAGGAAAAGTTGAGCTCCAAAATAGCCTGTATAATTTTATCCTGTACCGGATAAGTTTGGAGTTATAATAATACACACTCAGCGTTTTCCTAGAAACTTCTTAATGTAATCGCCGTTTTACCAACGAACCGTCGGGGTGTAGTTATTTGCATAAGAAAACCTTAACGCCGCAACGCTCGGTGTTGCAAAGAAAGCTAATTAAAGCTTCGAAAAATGAAATCAAGTCCTGCGAACACGGAGGTAGGAAAATTAGTCACTTCCTCAGTCCAGGAACGGCATAGCGGTTGGAAAATTTGCTGGCCAAGGGGGCTACTTGTTAAAGAGATAATTTGATTAATTCTAGACCTAATGGAAACTAAGTGGCATTCTTACCCCCTATCTTTCATCAACCACCCTATCTTTCTCTTCACTGAACAGTCTCGTAAACAGTTTACAGTTTTTTCATTAGTTAGTTAAAACACAGTTTTAATTTTCGCTGTAATTTTAATATCTGAAATATCAATTAAACCCACCCCACCCCTCGCCGATGTATGATGAAAATCGTAAATCGTTTTCAGTATTGTAAATTCTGTATTAGAAATATAACTCGATCGGTTTTTAGATTGACGACCCGCACCGCTGTGCCAATAAAACTTAAAAATTTTCTATGATATTGGTTCTGATATTTTATTGGCCTGAGAAGGTTATTGGCATCCGGTTCTGTACCGTGAGTTAGAACACGGGTGAGAACACGAATGAGAACTAGTCTGGCGACGTTATACGAGCTAGGATTACGTTGGCAAGCGTGGAACAGCCATTTCCGGATCACGCCGGAAGTCGGGGGCATTGCTTCGCTCCGATATTCGAGAATCAAACGAGCGATCATCTATGCGAATTGCGAATCCTCATGCTCAACAGGAATTATATTTTATCTCAAGTTTCACACGAGGAGAAAATTCTGCTCTAACATAGGTATTTCTATGTTCATTCTATAGGAATGAAAAATACTTCATTTTTTATTGAAAAAATTAAGGGATGATTATCACCTGACGAATCATATCATTCGCATTTGACTAACGGAAAAAGCTGAAAGTTATTCTAGTCGCATTGATTAACGTTCGGCTAATATCGCAGTTAGAGGAAAATAATTTCGGTTCTAAAATGTAGGAGTAGGTATGTAAATTAACGGTAGAATATTTTTGCGTGTTTCTATAATTACAAGAAATTAATTCAAAGTCTGTTAAGAACAGACGTCAAACACCCTTTTTGCAATTATTAACTCACCATTGTACGCCACGGTGTATATAACTACCCTTAACAATTTATCTTGGTAATAATTAATGTTATACTTTTCGGCGTATATAGAGCAACAATTTTCACAAAGCTTTGCTGCAGGATAATTAATTTTGTCACCTCAAAACCCCAGGCTAATTTGACGCTCGATGAAAATATACGCCATTACCATCATGGCAAATCAATATAATATGTCATTCCGACGTGTGTGTATTACGGACCCTGCGTGACATGGCTTCGTGTAATCAAGCCATTGCAGCTACTGCGAGGGGAAGTTATTTCGTTATGTAATACCTCAATTGGGTTGCAATATTTGACGCTTCGTAACTCCCTCTTCGGATAAAAGCAAATTAGATATGAGTGAGTTGAAAATGGATTGTTTTATTTTTTTCTAAGGTGAAATTCGCGCGCTGATTTTTCGGTCGAAATTCGGTATCGTGAAAAGAATATTGATGCCAAATTTGGTAAAGTCGACGACGGACTTAAGATAGTAAACGGAGACGGCGATCTTGGCTGCCACGCAGTGCGATCTTACAAATTGCACGTATACGTAGTATAACTGTAACGTTGAGGCAAGTCATGAAAAGATTTAACGTTCGCTGACGCAGTCGCCGCGGTGAAGATATACGACTCTATGGGTTGCATTGGCGATACATATATAAAGCAACGATCGTACATAAAACTGGTACAAAGTTGTGTTCCTATCTATAGAACGCTGATTTATTCTTCCCTTGACAAATCTTTGTACATATACGTGTAAGGACACACGAATACTTCAGACGCCGGTGATATTTTGATAGGAGAATTCTTGTGGCCATACAGAATTGACGCCAGTCAATTTTCGATGCCAGATATTCTGCTCTCTCTCTAGCTATGACTTCCTGTCGATCCTAAGGGAAAAGAGACGACGCTAAGGGCAATAGAGCATGGCAAAAGCTGTGAATCTAGCGGTGAAGTAACTCGCGAAGAAGCAATCTTGTTCGGTGATTCTCACCTGACAATCTTTCATCGAAATAACCCCGCAGAGAAAAAAAAATAAAATAAATCAAGGAAGGGATACACGAAGGAAGAAGAATTAGATGTTGTATATTTTTGTTGAGTTTATTTATTTACTTATTTATTTATCTGTTGTCTTTACGAAAATTCGATGAAGTATCAATGCCGCAGATTCTTATGCATTATTTATTATTTCTTGATGAAAATTTCAACAATACCCAATGTGTAGCAGAGCGAAAGGCTTGGTAGAAATTCGTTCGATTTCTTCCTTCCCGAGAGGCTATCTCTCCGACCCTACCTTAAGCCTGAAAAGTGAAGGGATGGCTGGAGGAGAGCGACTTCCGGTACGCAGGGTAACGAGTCATTTCCTCTCTGCCTCAACCCCCTTTGCGAACTCTTCGTCACCCCGTCACCCCATCATCGCCAGTCCTAGCTCGACCCCATTCCTCACCGGAACCACTAAAGCTCCTCGAATATTACCGGCTAAATGGTGGAGCTGCTCTGACTGGCTGTGAAACTGGGAGAGTGTAAAGCTCGAGTAATCCTGAGAAAAGCGTTTTTGAGCTAGTCGCAGAATCGACTCGCGTTTCAAACTGGGTAGTTTATTTAGTTTGCTTTCCTCACTTTCCTATAAAAAGGATAATGAATAATAATTCCGCATTTTGAATCTGCATTATTCAGAATCTTGTTACGCAAAAAGCAGCCCTTACCACGAACTGTCATTGCGAATGGAGACTCGATATTCTATTTTACAGTTAATATCCATTACCTATAGCGTGAGCTGTATGCTATATGTTTGGTTATATTCAAGTTAAGAGCTTTTTCGAAGAGGCTGAAATATATGCGATCCAAAGAGATGCGAGAGTGAGGAAAGGATGGCAGAAAAACGTAAGAAGGCCACCGCATTAAGGGTGGAGGCACTAGAGCAGGGTCGCTGCACGTACCATCTGAGCATCAATATCTATAAGGCTTCTTTGTTATTCAAAGTGAGGAAGAAACTTGCCCAGGACCGGGGTAGGTGTAGTAGGTGGAGGAAAAATTCCACCCCAGTTTAGACGAAGTGGAGAACGTTGCCTGAGATAAATTCATCTTCATTCAAAATGCTTTTAGTCATTTAGTACAGCGGTTTAGTAACGGTGGTCTTACGAGTGTCTTAAATTCTACCTCCGAGTCGATCGTTATTTTGAAAGATTTTTCTCTGCCAAAATTGGCACGAATTTTAGCGATTCATCACGGCGATAAACTATTTTTACTTTTACCAAAATATTACCCCAACGCTCTGTCCAATTTCGTATTTTTTTCGTACCAATGGTTTGACAAATCTCAGACAATGGTATATCAGACGTTCCACCAGATTCAGCCAATTACCGTCGCATATATCTACGACGTTTCTGCTCCAGCATTCAAGAAACGCAAGGTACTCGCTGTTCAAAGTCTACAATCCTTAGAATTCACGGTAACAAGACGATGCGGATGGATCTTGAGCTCTGAGCAGTGAGCAGTGAGTCTCTCTAGGTTTGTGCTATTAGCAAGCTTATGGTGGGCATAGCAGAGACAGACTGAGTGACAGGCTGACAGACAAAGGTACATAACGTACAAATTAAGTAAATCCAGGACTATCTTAGGCAAATGTACGCACACAATGGAGAGAGAGAGAGAGAGAGAGAGAGAGAGAGAGAGAGAGAGAGAGAGTGAGAAGGACAGAGAAAACCATTAAGCACCAGGCAGTGCTAATAGCGTCTAATTATGTCAAGTTATAATATGATTATCACCCTTTGATGTTACTGATAGTTTAATTACGAAGCAATTTTTTAATCAAGATACGGTTTTTTGATCAAATATTAATTCGAGTGTCATCATCCTGATATTCATAGAACGAGTATTACTTTTCTCTTATTTCTGTACCCGTATCTCTTTTTCTAAGGATTTATTTCTAGCTTGCTCTGAAACCCTCTAATTAAAGTGAAGCAACGTTCAGAATCCATTAATTTCTCCACTGCGCTTTAGGAATTGGAGATTAATTCTTTTTTCGTCTTAGACGTTTTATAGTCAAGATAGGTATATTTCAAATATTGAAGAGACCCAACCCTGGCACATTGTGCCATACGAACGAAATGACGATGAATTATAAAAAACAGATTATCATATACGCGAAAACTGTAAAGAATTACAACAGCCACCCTTATGTCTCGCAGAGAAAAGACATTGAGACTTTGCCCTGCTTCTGCTGAGCAATGGCAAGAAATTTGTACCTATAGTTAACCAATAGACGAGTACGTGTAGCCGGGTAAGAGTAGGTGAAAAAGAACTCAGGGTATATGAGAGAGAGAATAAGATGAGAACGTGGATTGCAAGGATTCATCCTGCGACATTGGAAATTAAGTTAATTGCAGAGGAAAAGCGATTCTTCGTTCGTTGTGGCCTGGACAAACCGATTGTCCCCGATCTCTCACGCCCAACGAATTTCAAGATAAGATTGGGCCACGTTCCAATCTGGCAAAGATCATTCGCCATTTCTCTTTCGTGGCTATTCGTATCCCATACATGCACGGAGTCTGTGAGCGTCGCCGTTCTTTATTTGAACTTCTCATTCAGGGGGTTGAATAAAAAAATCATAAATCCACGTACATATGTATATATACTAGGGTGGTCCTTATTTAAGGCTCTGACGAATTTTTTATCAGACGCCCCCCAAATCGACTCCAAATAATTCAAAAACAATACCCTAATTTTTTCAGATTTTTATCTGGACTCTAACCCCTCCCACCGAGAGGGTGGATTTCCCCATTGGAAATACACGTGTTTTGGCCATATTCTTAGGATATATTTTATTCTAAAATTAAAAACTTTTAGAAAAATCTGTAACTGCGAGATTTTAGTGTTCATTGGTGCTACTATTTGAGAAAAAAATCACATTATCATACGGGTCAATCTAGACGAATTGCACACCCTTTAATCTGCTCTTTTTTCTCAAATGAAGGGTGTGCAATTCGTCTAGATTGACCCGTATGATAATGTGATTTTTTTCTCAAATAGTAGCACCAATGAACACTAAAATCTCGCAGTTACAGATTTTTCTGAAAGTTTTTAATTTTAGAATAAAATATATCCTGAGAATATGGCCAAAACACGTGTATTTCCAATGGGGAAATCCACCCTCTCGGTGGGAGGGGTTAGAGTCTAGATAAAAATCTGAAAAAATTAGGGTATTGTTTTTGAATTATTTGGAGTCGATTTGGGGGGCGTCTGATAAAAAATTCGTCCGAGCCCTAAATAAGGACCACCCTAATATATACATACACACATATGTATGAACTGTCACTGATTGTAAAATGTGTCGACTGAAAAAGATGTGTAAAACATAAGCCAAAAGTAGAATAAGTATTTCGTAACGGGAAATACGTTCATTCAGTCAAGCTTCCACGGTAAGATGTATTCTTTGAAAACTCGCAATTTCTTAACGGGGAATCCTTTATGTAAACTGAAACGAAGAAATAAGAACTAAAGACTTATTTTACTTCGCTGTATAACTTGCTTCGTAATTTATCTTCATTTATAACATCCCATGGCTGAAGAACAATTCAAAGATCTGCTCTCGCCCGTTTCCACTCATCGCTCATAGTCAAGCTAGACTGAATCCAAAGGGAAAAAAAATTGTAGTACCTATACAAAATTGCTATCTCTTAATTCGCTAATAAGAATATCACCCGCGGAGGCTTAATCCTCGGTTGTTTAATAAAACAAAAGTTTTAGCCTACTTCTTCTGTTCACTTTCTTTCTCCCTTGTTTCCTGGGCTATCTGAACCCTTCATAGTGGTAGCCGAAACTCCGACCACAGTATCAACCCTTCCAACGCAAATTGAATTTTTTTTTTTTTCGCCTCTTCTAATGAAACCGGGGCGAAATAAATGTCATATTTATTCAAATTCTGTCACATTTTCAACGTTATAGTATATTCTCGCGGCAGGTACCTACCTACGGCGAAACAGTCGAATAGTTCGAGAACTTTGAAACGGCTATAGAACTACTGGCAACTCCTGAAGCGTTTCTGAAATAATACTCAACTCCTAAATCGAGTGAAACGAGACGTCAGTCGTGTCTTGATTACCACAGTGCTGAATTCATGATTTACACATCTGACATTCGAACTGTCGCACACACATGCCTCGCTATGATACATCACGTCTTTAACTTCGTAGTGCAAAAGAAGAATAACAAAAAAAAAAAAAAAAAAAAGAAGTGGAAAGAAAAACTAAAAAATAATAATGAATTTCTTCTTCAAACGCCCCTTGCCCTAATGAAAACTTTTTCTTCACCCGGAGGAAACTTTGTAACGAGGAATCTTTATGCGTCATTCTACCAAGTCCGCAGATATTAAAGAAATTCAAATTTATAGCGACTCAAGAGTCAAGATAGCGTTGTACACAGATTTTTCTCTAAAGTTTCTTATCGTATTAAATATAACGGCGATTATATACCTACATATATCTCTGTATAAATAGAATTAAAAGTTAGGCTGTATAGAAAATCAATTGCATTTCCTAAGCAATTCGCGATAAAGTCAAGGCAGCGTAAAACATACAAGGTAAATTTTGCCAAAAGAGATTGATGGAAGTGGTAACTTTGAGAGGTAGAACTTGCTGGTGGCAACTGGTTTTCCGAAAACTTTCAGTCACAGACGTTCAACTCCGGGCTAAAGAGCGAACGCGGAAGGTACATATATCCTGGGACTGTGACAGAGAGGAGCGACTTCTGAGAGAATAAGAGATGGTCGGGAAATGAAGAGAGGGATGATTCACAGACGTTGAAAATGCACTAAGCTCGATTCCGGGTGCAAACAAGTCAATGCAACTCTGAAAGCAGAGCTTCTGCAGTTACCCGCATTTGACGGAAACACCAGCGAACTTTGCTGGCTTTGCGGTTCTCTGGGGAAGAGTTAAGCAATCAATAGCTGCAGAGTATCTGCAAATAAACACATGAACATACTTATTCGGTTCCTTAAGTCCCGGATACTACGAAATCAAATTCACCTGCCAATACTGAATGAGGAGATCATCGGAGAAACGTGACTGTTGAATGGAGGTGTTATAAAATATGCTCATACGCACATACAAGAGTACCTACATGTGTTCAGATATTTGCTTTTGGAGTCGAGAAAAAGTTGGTATTAGAATCAAGAGACGAGAGTCGAATGGAGTAAGAGGAGTCCTGGCCGTAACAAGACCCTCTTCACTCGAGACATGCGTCTGCGGAGGACTCTGACAGAATTGCTGGCAGAAGCCAGGCAATTAGAAGAACTAACGTTTCTGGAGCGATAAAATTAGTGGTTTAATTAAATTCTCGCAAGCTTTTTGTTTTCAAACGAACATACCTACCTTTTGGTACATTGTTTTTAAATCTACCATGACAGATGCGTGGTCAGAGCGTCCAACGTACTCTGATTGCAATCGAAGACCGGGATGAATCTGATTAGTAAAGGATCGATGCGACCCAATCGACGTTTTTTTTTTTATTAACGAGAAAAAGGGGCTGATGCGAAATCTATTCAATCAAGTAATCACTGACGAGTAGAAAACTTATTGTTAGATTTAATTGTCTCGTGAAGAATAAAGGATGATTAAAAAAAAAAAGAAGAAAAAAAAAAGGAACGGTACCAATTTTATAGCATTGAAAATTAGGCCGCTTTTCACGTTGCAACCCCTCACTACCAGATTTATACGTATTCCAGAACAGAGACAGGGTCTCGAGTATCGGCTCTTAAGGCTTTGGTCGGAGGGTGAAATTGAAAAACCGTGGAATAACGCGACGAGAAGAGAAGAGAAGAGAAGAGAAGAAAAAAGAAATACGATTTCGAGCACAGATGGTTATTCTTATCTGTCGCGAAATTGGACAGTTTCTGTCTCATAACCATATACTTCACCACAAAATATTACGGTGGAATACCACCACGAGCGATTGCCAATAGCACATAATGTTATCGTCAGCAATATCGGTGAGCATGGCACGAGCTGGTAGACAAGTGCCTCTCGAATCTCTGTATCTGTTTTCTTTCATATTTATTCTTCTCTCTACCGTGTAGACATCGAATCAAACCAGACTAGCATACTAGCATATCTGTCAAGATAAAGTTTTGTTTTTCACTATATTAACATTTTAAAACATAAGTCTTAAGAAAGTTAATCCTAATTAGCAGCGTCAACTAATCTACATCAGTTTCCATTGGGGAAAGTTGGTTCCCCCGTTTCCTGGTGATGTTAGATGGGTTTGGTGGTTATTACTATTCAAGTCAGTCGCCGAGCTAAACGTGAGACAATTAAAGGGAAACGTGCCAGCCTCCCCTGTGATCGGGGCGGCTGTTCTTCGCCCATTCTTCGCTTCAAAGACCGTTTCCTTGAAGGGCTAGAAGCTGGAGTCTAGAAGATGAGAGAATCGCAATAGATTTTTTTGCGTCAGTGTAAGACGTAAACAGAGCAAAAGGCTTCCGGTGAATTCGGTACGGTACGCTACATTCAGCGACATTTTTATCGAACATTTTTCTTTTCTCATCTATACATTATACGACGAGAAGGAAAGTACTTTGCGCTTTTGTGACGAGAGTCGCCTTAAATTTAGTGGAAAATAGAATTTTCTCGCTCGCTCATTGAGAGAATCATCTATCCGCGTTCGCTCCTCAAGTAACAGACTCAATTTCGCGTGAGATTGACTTAGTCTCGTGACAATGCCCGACTATCTGACGTCGTCGCCACGTTCCTTCTCACATATCATTTCCTCGTGCATGATCTATACCACACTCTGTCATCCTCCGCACCTCCGTACCTCTTTACTCTCCGTCACATTGGGTGATATAAAAACATTATCAGTTTCATTCGGGAATGACTTTTGCTAATTACAATGAGTCCTTTACGTTCTCGGCCCTCCATCATCCGTGGGACATTTTAAACAGATGTCAAAGATCCGAAATTTACATTACTCGACATTCAAGTAATGGGCATGAAAAATTTCCATTTAACTTAAACGGTTGCTGCTATATAATAGTTACATGGGCTTGTAGCGGGTGATGAATAATACCGTGGAAATCCGTCTTTTTGCCTTGTTCACACCCGGACAATACGATTTATCTGTCAGAGAGAAATAAGATAAATAAATAATAAGAAACACAACACAAGATAAAGTTTTGCCAAAGACAAACGCGCCCTCGCATAGATCCGAGCTCTATGGCTAACGGCGAGCAGACTTATGGCTTATGTGTGAGGAGGGTGACGATGAAAGAAAAGATAGTAGTCAGGAGTTGTGACATATCGCGAAGGGGTACCTTGAATACCGAATAACACAAGATACTAGAACGATCGTAAAATCTACGGTCAGTTTTCAGAGGGTCTCTATAGTTTTCGGTTCTTCTCTGCAAGGTATTCTACAACTTTTAGTGCAGTTGGCGAGCCCGAAGCGACTTTGAATTTCTGCAAGCTCACTAAACGGTGCTTTTCGAGCGATTATCAAAGTCAGACGAGTGACTGCAGCGTGAAATATAATCGGACGGAAAGGAAGAACGGAAATGGCGTTTTGGTCTCTAATGTTGCAGAGATGAAAGAACGAAAGAACGAAAGAAACAGTTTCCATTAAAGGCGCGGTTAGTACGCGACGAATTGCGCCATTACCAGTAACTGCAGAGCGGCCTTAATACGGGACATTTATTCAGTGAATTTTGTTTCTTTTCCACGTGGTATAGCACTATAGGGAAATGCAAATAAACTATCCTGTAGTGCGGAGGAACGCCTCGACTCTGTACCACGGGTAGTTTAAATCGTTCCCTTAGCGGCCCACGGTAGTAGAATTTTAACATGCAAAGGGGTAACTAATAGCATAAAAGGATACCAAAAGCGAACCTGGATGGAACGGGAAATGGAAAGGGGAATCCCCGAGCCCGAAGATGAGATTCGAGTCGTGACCTAATTTCCACCCAGCTACTTCATTTATAACTCTTTTGTTAGCAGTGTTTTTTTTTTCTGCCCAGTTTTTCTCATAGTTTTTTGCTTCCACTTCCGATCGCAGCACAGCAAAGTCGAGATCAAGACAAATCTGGGATCGTTTTTTTTTTTTTTTTTTTTTTTTTCCGTATTCAACTAAACCAGATTTGTCATCTGGCAGTGTCATCAAACGGATAGTGAATCACGTCAGACCGGGGAAAACTTTTCCCGTTTTCACTATACACCAGCGACATTTCATTACCACACGTTTGGTCACTTAATCAAGCCCCTCCACCATTTCCCGTCACTCTGTCAATCAGTCTGCAAAGCGAAGTGGAGCAAAAGCCAATTTCGTTAACAGCATATATTTTGCTTATCGTCTTTGCCTTTCACCCTCCCTATACCCTTATACGTGTCGATAACTTTCTCAACTAAATATAATTTTTGGATTCAGCTCAGACGAGGCTGGATTAAGTTATGCTACATTAACTCTAACGGTTGGGGTTACAGACTGCTATCATGAAGTGAGCTTATAACACAAAACGAAATGACACACCCTTTGCGCACGTGGTTTGATAAATCAGATAAACGTGTGATAACTAATGATTTACGTTTCAGAAAGTCTGATTATCATCATCCTCATACCTATATGTATGTATTTGAATGTGAGTAGGTTATGAGAGTGTGAAAGTAATATCTCATGAGCTAATGTAACCGAAACGCACACCAAGTCTTGGTTCGATGTATGAGGGTGGTAAAATTGTGTGTCTGACTTCTCGAGAGCATGGAGAAGGAAAAAGCTTGCTATCTCTAAGAAATGAGGGGGTATCAGACTCGTACAGAGCCAAGCCATAATCCTGGATCAGCGCCAAATAACACTCTTACAATAGTCGGAAAAAACCATCCACAACTTTCTCACTCTTTATCCTTCACTGATTGTTTCCGAACTGAGTAAAACTTACTAGGACGATACGGTAAAACTAGTAATTTTCGGCAACTCATTAAATTGCTGAAACATTTCACTGCGCTCATGTCGATCAAAAAAAAAAAAAAAATTTCAATTCTGTAGGTATTCTCAAAAATTTCAAGCATTTCGTCAATGTGATACCTCTATAAGTACATACTTGTGTGCACACATGGAGTCCTGCGTTCACTGGCTCTTTGTATAAAGATATCGAATATCATCGATGATATGTAATATGGACTCTAATATACCTCGGGGACTGAGATTCACCGCATCAGCTGATTATGTTTGCCTTAAACATCTGCGGAATTTCGATTGAAATTATGTTTGAATATGGATTCTACGCGTTTGATCATGGTTCGATTAATAAAGCTAATTATTCCTACATTTGCACATATACCTATGGTATAAGGACAAGAGGACAAAGACTTGTGTCTACCATTGTGGTAAATGAAATATTGTGGGATGATGAGAATTTTCATTCATCACAAGGAAATACTGACGTTCAGAGATTTTTCTCAACTTTCTACAGTTGAACAATTTCGTCAGTTTTCGTTAACGCTCGAATTGACCGCGGTATAACGGTATTGAAATCGAGGTCCGCAATTTGTCCAGAGTCCATTTCTGAAGCAGTAAGAGAAGAGAAAACATAAAAAAACAAAAAAACTGAAAAATAATCAATGTTCTCAAAACGTTGCCAAGAAGGGAAAAGTTTTAACGAGGTCTTTAACAAACGAAGTCAGTTCAGTGAAATTAATTGCGTGAAAAGTGAACGCTCTGCGAAGCCACGGGAACAAGTAGACCAACGTGAAATTCGTGTATGAAATGCATTTGTATGCCTAACACCAGGATCGTAATTTGGCATGCAAGTTAAACCACAGAAATTTCGAATAGATTCACTCTGAGTGGCATAAACCATACGAGAAATACAATGCGGAGGGTATTCCGAAGCGAGCACCCTCTTGGTCCATAAGTACCTTACTCACCCTTTACTCAACCAACATGGGTAATATGTACAATATACATACATGTATACATCCACCTGCACCACTTGATAAAGAGAGTATAATATTTCCCGTCTCTATTTCTGTGGTTGGAAGTGAGACCTGAGTAACGATCTTGAAATACTAACAGGATCGCGTTTCACCTTGTATGAGTTTTCGGCGCGAAACCTGCAGTTTTCAGATTAAAGCTTAAATCCATAAACCGCGTAGATTTTCAAGAAAACGTCTGAACTTTGTTGGGAACGGTTCTTTCTGGCATTAAACAAGTAAGAACTAAAAAGTCAAACGATTCACGAAAAGGGAACGAACTTTGTCCACCCTCCTGTTTTATTACTTGATGAACATAACGTAGAGCCTGGTCATTTTTCTGATAAAATACATCGCTATTTTAGCTTTTAAAGTTTCAAATACTTGATCAACTCATTCCACTTCCCGATTCGAACTTGCACCTTCTTTCACTTTTCAACCGACTCCTTTACTCTTAGCTTTTCAGTTTCTTTCCTCTTACACTAAACTTGCACATTTTTGTGCTTCTTACGAACTTTGGACTGCCACAATTTCCGAGCTAACCAGCAAATCTTACGCTGTCAAGACCCAAAAAGTTTATCGAAAAATAAATCAGTTTGCCTCCGGTTTCGTAGGCTGAATTACCAGCAGAGGGATCTGATTTTTTTTTCCCCACAATCGGAGGGAATTTTCGATGGAATTGTACAATTGGTGAATAGTTGAAATACCTACAGGCTGGACATTTTTCAGATCTGAGTTTCATTGCGTGCAGATAATTTAGTGTGGCGAATAATAACGTGAGAAACTCTGGTGTCGTGGAAGAAAGAAAATAAAAAAGAAAAAGAAAAAAGAGAACTCGAGCTGGATAATTTAAGAGCATTCATTTTCCAGAACCACCAAAAAGTTGGTGGTGCGGTTGGGAAAAGTGGCTTGAGGCACATTTGAATACAAACAGCTTTTCTTCCCTCATCTTCGCCCCGATAAATCATTCCGCCTATATTAATGACGTCATTTCCTGCTCCGCCCTATTCCAATCTCCCTTCCAACGCCTTGCCTCCTCGCAGCTTGTAGTTCGCAGCTCCGAATTTCTGGCTCGTAATATTCGGTCTTCACTGGAATGATCCCAACAGGGTGCACCCCAGTTCTTCATGTGACATTCGCCGCCACTCAAATTCCTCGTTCGAACACCCGGGGCATTTGTCACCGTTTGAATTTCGAACGTTTCAAATTATCGGGAGCCGCGTTTTCGCTTGTTTTTATTACAAGGGTTGCCTGGGCGGTCCCAAAGAGGGAAAGAGGTAGGTGCTAGAACTTTATTGCCAATCTTACGGTTACCATGACAACAAATTCGAAAACAGATTCTCCGGTCCCATTTACGATTCGTATTTATTATTCGACTGGCTTCAATAAAGTGGAAATTCGATCGCTCGGACAAAGCCAATATAGTAACACGGTTAAATTTAAAGCGAGTTCAACTCAGGGATAGATAATTAAGTTAAATGGACAGTCGCCAGCGAATACAAGGAGAGTATTATAATATTTTGAAACACAAACTCTCATAATGAAACGGTGGTAGGCGTCGAGGCGACGAGGAGATGAAAAGTGGCGCGTTGAAAATGAAAAAAATACAGGACCCTTTGTCCCTTCTACCCCTGGCGGTGTTTATCGCAGCTTTCAACGGTCCCTATTAGCCCGTCGATTTAGCTCCGTCGTTACTGGAGTTCGTGACTGACGTCCCAATGAAAAGTTACAATTTCTCGACCCCAGGCACACTTTGGTCAGGCACACCCGGTGCCATGGTACCATTTGGCGCGCGGTTAATTATAACACTGATGAAATACACCGAGAAATATTTGTTCTCTCAAACTCTGAAAGTGCATCCTGAATTGTCTTCACAGTACCCTAGCTCATTGAGTAAGGAAAGGAATAATGGTAGGGAAGATATCTTCCAAGAATCTTGCCTTCATGTCCCTCTCACATTAAACGGCAATCACTCCGGCATTAAAACTTCGGTCATGTTTCTCGAATCCTTATTATACGTCGAGTATTTCCATTCAATTCGGTACAAAAGCTATTTATTTTTATCGCCAAAACTTCTAAATAGAAAAAATTTCGGCTAATAGTTCCACCCGATTGACTTTACCAGTATTTGTGACCACGAGTGGAGAGTGCAGAACTCGTATCTCTTCCTGTCTGCGAAGACCCTCGAGCTTTTTATACCCCTATACCTATATGTGTGGAAGAAGAGTAGCGATACATCTATACAGGCATACATACAAACGTATAAAAGAGCCGGGGGATGTAGCGGATAATTTTTATATCGTAAATTGGAAGATACTGAGCGGGACCAGAAGCAGTGATCTCAGAAGTTGTGAGACCTTACAGAGCGAAGCTGTAGGTAGAGACTCCAATTTTATTTGATTATCACGGTTCAGTTCCATTCGCGGTAAGCGATTTTTGATCCTGTTTTATTGTCTCTTGTACTGCTCCTGTATCCCATAGTCCTGTGGCGTAGGTACGCGGAGGTCAAACCTGAGAGGCCAGATTTTCACCCACACAAACTCACTGCACATATAGTTCTCTATATACATCACAATCGGGAAATATAGCGCTGTACCTATACAAACGTATATGTATACGGAGTGAGTGCTGCACTCTGGACCATTGACAGCTATTTCCGGTGACTTTCAACCGAGATTTTCAATTAAATTCTATCAGCCAGTTGAATTTGTAGTTGATGAAAATGCACTCATAGCACTGATAGAAACTCCAATCGCAATTCGCAACAATATACGAATCAGTCTGTTATACATGACCCATTATAAGGAGTACCTGATTAATCTGTGAAGTTAAAGGAGATCATTCATCCTTACGTAACCGCAGATATATAATATCTTGGAAAAAGTGATTGGTGGTTCTTGAAAATAATATCAGTTCTTTTTCATGTTTTGAAAATGTTCGTCTTACAACACGTAAGTCGGTCAGCAGTAACTGTCTTAATGGCTGACTGAGGCGGGCAGGAAGGTTGTCTGACAAATCTTCAAATTCTTGGTAGAGCAGTGAGCTCCATTAATCTCTTGGTATACACGTCAAACAGTTATTTATTTGATAGGTATAGGAATAAATCTGTGGTTGAAACGGGCTATTCTCATATACCTACTAGGAAAGCAATTAAATGCGATATGTGCAAGTGAAAAGTCTATCAAAGCATTGATACTGAAAGAGAGAAATACTTATGCTACTTTGAAATATTTTTTACTTTGAGACGAGATGATGAGAAAAAACATTCTTCTTTTCAGCTTCACACATGCAGTACGAATGCTTTAACATCGACTACTTCCCCAGCGAAGAATACAGCCCGGATCCAAACGACTCGACAATGGCGATACCGTGTAAGTGAAATTTCAACGTAAAATTCTCGCATGACTGTTTCACTTTCTGTATTAATTTCCGTCCTGAGTACCGACCCACTTTCCCTTGAACTGTTTCCTTTGCCAATTTACCCATATTATATCTTTTCACAGCAGAGTGCTTATTTCTATCTCTCATGCTATCATGGTGATGGTTCTTAGTTTACGCATACCAATCAATACCGGAGAAAAGTTGCCACGGAAACATTCAGACCCATCGAAAAAGCAAAAAACACTTCATCTCGGTCGTGACGTAATTCCGTGATAAGCTACGCCGAGCACCTAATCAAAGAGAACCAATATTATGTCAGCGAGTCAAAGCCGACGAGGTCGTAGTGAAGAGGATAATTCGGAATGATGTTCGACTTGGGGATTCTCTGCGGCTTATATACGTTAATAGAATTAATAGAATTACCTTCCAATATATGAGGACAGAAATGAAACGTTTTTCGCGAAATTAACATTCCGACTTATATTCCTGGACGAGTAGAACAAGGAATTGGATCGAGTGTCTATATGGCGAAAGAGGAAAAAGTCAGCCCTGTCTGCACTAAATTTCTCTCGCCACAGGTGTGACGTGACTCTGAAAGCTCATTCACCCCTCGATAATATATCACACGATAATTCCAATATTAGGTAAGGAACAGAGATGTTCCAAGTTTGTTTCCGGAACAAACCGCTGTAAGGCTGAAAGGACGACCTCGTATCCGTACCATGTATTTCCTGGGGTTCGAGAAGGGATGACAACCCGATTGATATAGGGTCGTTTCCCTCCGCTATACGCTATACGGAGACAATTTTCCTTGAATTAGTAATACGCGCAGCACAGATGAAGCATTCAAACTTTCAGACGACAAAATACCGTTTTCACAATATTTTGTGCAAATATACATTATAGTGATTTTTTCATCAACTCATTTTTCCAATCCCACATTTAATCGTGATTTGAATTATAATTCGACGTATAATTGAACAATTCAATTACAACGGCAAAACTTCGCCAGCTGTTCAGCTTCGAATTGTATGAGTAAAATTATCGTAGGTAAGAGCCGTTGGAGCGCTTTGTGAACGCGGTCGAAAGTCTGGTCGAGCATTCCCTTGCAACCCTTTAGCAAAGCGCAGTCTAGTTTCCACGGCTAACTGCGTAATAACTTTGATATGCCTGTTGCCGAGGATATGATATAATACAACCATTTTCAATATATTATTATTATATATTAATCCATTTATCGTTAGTTTTTTAATTATTCTCATCATCTGACATAACATTAACTGTGATTCCAGGGGTGGGTGAATATTTGTTGAATTAGTCCTGCGCGTACTGCGTATATTATGTTTTATTCATAACGGATCATCAATTATTCCCTATGTTTAACCGGCTCTAAACAATTATAGAGAGGTGTATACGCAGGAAATAATGAACAATTCATAAATAGAGAGTAACGGTGGGGGCGCAAGATTTGCAATTAATATGCGTAGGATAGTGCTAAAATTGAATTGAGTAAGCTGTTATACGTGTACCAAGTACTATAGCCTCCTGGGGCGCAGCACTTTCGAACTTCCGGGTAAATTTACTGTGCCGAATCACCACCACCGCAACACCGGTACGTCGAATGTTATAGTATTTCGGTGTTCACCGTCGGAAATGCTTTATGTATCCAGGGGTTGAATCCTGAGAGCCACGTAGGCCTGCTACGTCGACCGGTGTGGTGCGACCGGCTACAGCCTAGGGGATGTCGGAACGCTACGCGTGTGTCATTACACAGACCCTCCGGCGTACGTAAATTGTGTAAATTCACCAGATTAATTAGACTGTTCCTCCTAATTAGTTAACGTAATTGCAGAAGGTAATTGTTTAAATGAATTAACAGCCAACATGTCTAGAGACAACCATTAGCGGTATATTAACAAAGAAGAAAAAAGAAAATTAATGAATACACGAAAAGTCTCGTGAAATGTTACTTTTCAACGAGGTACGTGTGTATCGCTTTTTTTTTTTCCTGTGGCATTCTCGGGATCGTTATGACTCATCTGTTAATCGAAGATGAACATTTTATGCAAAAAATGAATTTTGGAAACGAAAATTGGGGATGAAATACATTAAGATTAATTATTTGCCTGAAAACTGCGTCTTATTAAATGAATAATTAGAGAGAAAGCTGGTATTGTTCACGCGTAAAAGTTGTCTTCGTAAAACAATTTCCTTACACCCTGTCAGTCAGGTTGAACCAAGGGATAATGCAATAATGGCATAGCTTTGGCGTATAAAGGTGAGCGTATATAGAAGCGCGAATATGTATAGACGCGAATAAAGGAACGAATGGAGGCGGTGAGCTGTAAAGATTCTAACGAGGTTATACATGGGTCGAACGAACTTCCATATATATACATATAGGTATATAGAACAGCTATGTGATATCATATCCATAGCTCATATAGGAGTCTAGTCTAGTTTTCGTCTATTAAATTACCCAAAGATTACAACATCTAGTAGCGTTTGAAAGTTCTTGAAATTTGCAACACCTGCACCATATTCCGTTTAAGCATTATACTAGCTCAGGGGAAAATTTCTACTATATAAGATCTTAGAGGTAATGAGATAAGAGGAATTACACATAGGATCAGGTTCAAAATAGAATGTCCAGGCGACAAAAAAGGGATGAAAAATATAGCCTTCCAGAATTTTATCCTCACGAATTTACATCGAAATTTGAATCTAGAGAATTCGTTGAATTATTATCTGTTTTTCAGAAAAGCTGAGTCTGGTTTTGCGTAATTTTGTTAGTTGCAATTTGCTGATCACGTGCAAGAGACAAGCAGTGTTAATAATCTACGGGACGCCGAGCACCCGGTGAAAATGTAATTTTCAGTAAAACCTAAGATCTAGTTGGAGGTAATACCATTTTGTCTAGTTCTATTCTCTTCTTCTGCTTCGAGGTAGAACTGTAGAAGAAGCGGAGGATACGGTCTGTGCAAGCTGCTTGCCAGTACTGCAAGTATAGTGTTACCATGTGGTACAATGAAGAGACTAGATTATTATTCCAAGTCCGCACATACCGAAAATTTGTACATCCGATTTTCACCGTGTTCGATGTACACTAAACGTAATGGATTCTGATCCGGACGAGTTGGACAATTCTAGAAACAGCCAATCGGCGCTCTGGATTAAAAAAATCCAGAGCGCTGATTGGCTGTTTCTAGAATTGTCCAACTCGTCCGGATCAGAATCCATTACGTTTAGTGTACCTCGATCTATCGATGAAATTGTTATATCATCGCCGAGATTACCCTTAAAATGAAAAGCAATATATATTTTCCAACGACGTTTCTTATTTACTTTATAGTCGACGAGACTTTCGGATCATTTGCAATCAGCTGCTGCAAAACAAAGCTTTTCTCTTTACCTCTAGCACATATTATAGTATATATATGGCAATCACTGACATCGCAATAAAGTTAATTTACCATAGATCAAAGACCAGCACATACACATACCTACATAACAGCGAACATGACACAATTCCAGTTTTTTGCTTTATGCTTTACCATCAGTAAAAAGAACGAAAAAAAAAAAAAAAATTGTCAATCCCGAATATTTCCCGCATATTTTTCAAAGGGCTACACGTGCTAAAAGGACTACCCATTTGCACGGGAATTTGCTTTAAATTTTTCAATTTTTACCACTTGTTTTATATCGCGTATACCTAGCCACTCCAGGTCTAATTTTTTTTTTTTTTTTATTCCTGTTATACCGTTCTCCAATTTTTCGTGCACCAACTGCTTCAATGTTGAATTACTGCGTAAATAGTTGATATAATGATTGAAACAATACAATATATACAATTCAACGTTGCAGCTTAAACATTGACGATTATTTATGCACTAATTATACTTGAATATACTGCACCAGGTATTACACGCTCCAGAGCCAGGCTTGTGTTAACAATTTTCATTGAACAAATATTTGCTCGAGGTAATTAGTAACAACAATTGTATTAATAATTTGAAACTCTCGGCAATAACCGTACCGGCGATTTTCGCCACTGGACGAAAATTATATACGGAAAATCCATGGTTCACATAAATCGATAATCGTAGTTATAATCTATCGCGTTACAGATGAAACGCAATTTTATTTTATTTTATTTTATTTCATTTTATTTTTCTTCATCAGCTCACTCCACCGGCGTTTCTGCGATGCGAATTGGTCGATGAAATATCAGAGGATCAATATTGCCGGTTATGGTAGGAATTTTTATCTCAAAAGCATTAAAGAATAAAAGCAGTCCATTACGGCCGGTCTACTTCGCATATAGTATATTGGGTCGCGGATTACGCGGTTGTATTATTATTTTTCAGGAAGATAATTTGTAGAAAAACAAAGGGAAAAAATTTTCACTCCCTTTTTTACCCTTTGTAAAGCCTAGAACAATACACATCCGAAAAAATATGTATGAGCCGTCGTGCAGGGTGGACTACGGCGATAGATTGGCAATATGAGACCCGTATTCGTATTTGACGATAAAACATGAAATAACTTTGAATTGGCGAGCTGCAGCAGGAAGAGCTCTTTTCATGTTTAAAGATTTTCTATATCCCAGCAAAATATTTCATTCCTACCTTCTCTACGCTCATATAACTGTTTTTACCATGTGAAAAATTCTACTACGTTTATTTTTCAATACTTGTTTTTTCTTTTTTTTTTTTTTTTTTTTTTTCTCTCTCTCTTTTTTACAGACGCGGTGACAAAGTCAACGATGTTTTTTTTAGCGGCTACACTACTCCTTGTCACAGCAGAGGTCTGTTATTTCGCTGCACACATTTCCCATCCGAAACACAGGCTGTGTGTTTTTGTAGCTGGTGTAGTCTTCATAGTTTCCGGTAAGTAATTCGCGAAATTTTCAAATATTTTACTCCTCTTTTGGTAGTAAAATTACCATTTTTTAATAGTGGTGTAGCATTATTTCTGCCAATGAAATCTAATTACGATAACGGCACTTGCACATCGATATAAGTGCATACGAAAATCCTTGTGCATAGAATAAAACTTGAACAAGTCTCCGGCTTCTCGTCAAGCAATCTCAGAAACTTTACCACAAAACTGAAGAAGGTTCTCCAGGTGAGGAGAGGATGCAGCGCGGTTAATAACAATCTCGAGGATGTTTCGCGTCTCTTTCTCCAAGGACGGGGACATTTTATCTGCGCCAGATGCACTTGCAGGCCCGGATTGAGTATAGTCACAATACCTAAGGCTACTCTGCAAAAAAGGCCGGATGTAGATCCAATAGATGAAATTCAAAATGCGGCAACGGAAAACTAAACCAAGTTCAGCCGACTCTTTATAGATTACAATTGAAAGTTCACAGTATGATTTAAGAAAAATTGAATCCTATTTTGAAAAATTAAATTTTGAAAATTGTAGGGTCGAAAATTTCGAGGGCCTAAGGCTACAGCCTTATTAGCCTTATGGTTAATCCAGGCCTGTGCACTTGCTGTCCTTTATTTTTGCAAACATTAAGCTACTATTTAGAGTACTCGTGAGATCCACTAAGCTGTTAGCTGAGCTAAGTGCCACCCTACATGATCATTTGAAATCGTGAAAGCATTTTTTTGAATCGCGAAAAAGGATCGCTTCATTATATCGAGTTGGCTTAAATCGCACTTGGCGTTCACGTAGACAGGATTTTCGAGTAGAAATGGATCCGCAATCTGTGCTGAGATCTAATTAACATCTGTACGCGTACCGACTGCACTTTACAGGTTAATTAACTGAGGAGAAATTGCATTTGCGTTCGGCAGCTACAGCCCGCTCTGTTGGAGTAATATAAGTAGGAGTAACTCGTGCGTTGGAAATTTGTAAAGCGGTAAAAATTACCGCCAAGTAATTATCCGGAATTTTTTTTTTCTTTTTCACTCCCATTTCTTTTTTTTTCAGGATTATTAATGCTGGTCGGCATGGTCATGTACATATCGGTGTTTAAGGCAGAAGTTGGCAGTAAATTGCGGACGAGATCGTCATTTCAAGTGAGTAGATAAATATAAACCATATAAAATTCGTAAAATCATTTCAATTATTTCTATACGAATTTACGTATCAGATAATCGAACAATACTTTTGTTGAACGCATTTAGTACGCTACGTGAAATGAAAGTACCTCTATATCCCCTATTTCAATAATTTTTTTTTTTTTTTTTTTTTTTTACACAAATGTATATTCATAAGCTCTGCGCTTTTCAGGGTCCACAGTTTACGTACAGATATGGGTTCTCGTTTTTACTCTACGTTAGTGGCTTTATCACCACCGAAGTGGCTGGTACTTCCGCAATATTTCTGTACATATCCTGGCACCAGCAGGAGTGGATCCGGAAGGACTCCAGACGTAAAAATTACGGGGTTCGTATTACCTTCGGACTCCTGTACCTACCATTTTATTATATTGGTTACATCTGCCGATGGTTGTGGGCCGTTACCAACGGATGATCGAACGGCAAACCAATTTGCAACCGCGAATCGAGTTTGGAAGTCAATACTTTTTCTCGTTTTCAGCGAGAAAGACCGCACAGAATTCACCCGGTTCCAATTTCAACAGCTCTATTATTTTCGCGGATGTAAATGCTCCATCGTCATATTCTGCATGAATGGTGAAAAAAAAAAAAAAAGAAAAAGAAACGAAAAAAAAAATCTCTGATCTTGCGCGGATAAAAGTGTTCAATATTTCGAAGATTTATCACGGTTCGAATGAAATTAGATCTCTTCGGGAAAAGCGCAGCTTGAATCGTTGACTTTTTTAAAGCAGACAAATCTTTGAAATTTATTATGTATGCAAATATTGATAATGTTGTAAGATATTATTGACACAAAAAAAAAAAAAAAAAAAACGAGGGCACAGTGGGGTAGTAGTAAAGCTGAAATTCAAATCGACATGTGAATATTATACGAGCAGAGACATTATTGTTTACTTTAGAATGTTGATTTGCGAAATGCACTCAGATGGCACTGCATCAACTGACGGCTTGTTTGCATTACGTTTGCTCTTCAATCCGTGTTTCCTCTCGTATATGAATACCTGCACCCCATATCTTCACTGTTTATATACAAAATAACCCATTCAACTCATATCTAAGTTCGTTGTAATTACAAAAACCATTTGAGTTTATTTCCACAAGTCTAATTTTCACTTCATACATCTCATGTAATGTACAGATTTGAGATTTGACTGAACAATAATCGACATACTGAACAAATTTTTTAGGGCAATAAAAAGAAAATCATAAATAATTCTGACCCAAAATCTTTGGTTCCTTTAATTCAGGGGGTGTATCATCTGGAGAACCATGTGCATCAACCGAATCACGTGAACCATCATAATCATGGGAGTTTTCTGTGCGAGAGGCATCAAAAGCGGTACTTCTTCGGCAGAGATTCCGTCGACGTAGATTTTGACGAATTTCTACCACCACCACCGAGTTTGGACTACATAGAATATCCCAGACAATTTCCGCGGGACCTCACCGCGCAAACGGTATGAAATCAAAAGACAATAAAAAAGAAAATTATTTCCGCTGTTGTAAATTATACGAAAAAAATCGAATTTTTGTGACAAAAGTTCAAATCACACGGAGCAGTTGATTCACCAGATTTGTGAAAACATTTTTTAAGGTCAGCACTACTGCGGATGTCCTTCAGGAAGAGTACAGCCCGAGCGCTCAGCACGAGTTTGTTACGTTTGACTTGGAGGAACCACTTCCGCCACCACCTCCTGTGAGGGGAAGCGAATGGGCACTGGATACACTTAGACGAACTACTCCTGTCTGATACAGCGTCAGGTATTTATAGATAATTAATTTAAAAAAAAAACATGCATCTTGTTCATCAGAGATTAACAAATTATTCCAAATTATGAGCTCGGGCAGATGATGAATTTGTCCCTAAATTGGAAAAAAGAAAAATAAAAAACAAAAATTGCTTAGTTGCTCCATCGATCGTACAAAGCTCAAAAGTAGACTTTAGTAAGATTTTTTTTATCAATTATTTTGTATTTAGGTACACGAAACTGGTACACGAACTTCAATCGGATGATGGAGAAGACGCAGACGATGATGAAGACGAGGATGTGGATGAAAGCGAAAGTGATGATGACTTGGATGAAATAAAGAGCTATAATGACACAGAACGTATTTTGAAAGATTAGTGAATAATATGGTTATCGTGGAATGTGTTAATAAAGAAAATGGTAAATAATTTTGCAAAAGTTGAAAATTGTGGTGCGAAAATAATGAAATTTCATTAAAAAAAAAAAAAAAAAAAAAATTGGCAAAACTATGGGTTGAAAAAAATCTTGACGTCATAAATAATATGATCCTAATATGTAACATATTAGCCACGTATGGCGTTGGAACTTGCGATAAAGTGAAACGCATTGGACTATAAAATGAATTTTATATAGATATTTATATAAGTTATACCGCGAATTAAAAAAATTGTTAATTGACTGCCGATTATAATAATATATAGCCAATAAAATAAATTCGAATAAATAAAAATAAAAAGACTTGATACCCTACTGTGGAATCTGAATACGCGTATACATTATACACATTTAGTAGATAAACGTTTAATATAAAATTAACACTGTATATCGAATTCAAGAGATGAAAATTATGCGCCATTTCTAAAAGTGATATGTCAATAATTATTTGTAAATTTTAACTGACGATGCTAATATGGACTGGATATATAAAACTGAAAAGTGTCACATACCTTAAAATTTAGAAAACTACTTTGTTGAAGAGAGAAAAAAAAAAGGAATAAAACTAAAATAAAAGAAAGATATTAATATCGCTAATATTGACATTCGATCGCTAAGTATCGCACATATAATATTAAAGATCCGTGCCAATAACCAATAAATAAAATCAAACTATAACTCGAAATCGTAATAATAATAAATGTTACTGTAAAATATAAATAATAATAAAAATATAGGCTCGATAAAATCGCTAAATCATTAATAACTCGTCAAATTGTTAATCAATCGCTTAATGGGTGAGAAAATTCCTGAATAAAATAAAAATATTATCATTATTTATATTTATCGCGTTATGTGGATTTTCTTATTCCAATTGGCGACTTAAAAATCTTTTAAATATGTAATTTGTCTAGCGTAAATTTATTATAACCGAATAGTTATTCGCATTTAAACATTTTTACATAAAATGCCAGAGACTCAAATAAATATTTAATTAATTAATCAATGATGGACGTCAGACGAGTTAACTGCTCAATATTGTATACTGCATATATACTATAATATAGTATTTCGATAATTATTGCTTGCATAATTATTATTCACATGGTTTTACTGTTTATTACAGCTATAGCTATAGTACCTAAAAAAAATCTGTGAATATTATAATTATTGTTGAATATTTTCTATCGTATATATTATTATGTTCGTAATTTTGCAAGCAAATTTTGTTAAACTGAATAATATTATTAAAAATGAAGTATAAAGAAGAAAAAGATATTAAGCAAACAAGTTATAAAATAATAATTAATTAATAAAAAATGGATTCATATCAAAGTCTAAGTTTCTTGTTTAATTATGTTTTTTTTTTTTTTTTTTTTTTTTTTTATTTCTTTTATAGTTTATTATACGTTATTTAGAATTATATTTACAGTAAATGTCTTTTTTTTTTTTATTAACAACAGATAGTTGTACGTACGTTACACTTATTATAAAGCGACAGAAAAAAAAAAAAAAAAAAAATTTATTAATTCTATTTATTCAACCTAGACAAGTATTTTTTATTTATTTATTTTTTTTTCTTCTTCGTTTTTATATTTGTTTTGTTTGAAGTTAAATATAAATAAATAAATAAATAAATAAATAAATAAATATATATATATATATAGGTATAACTATGTATAATATATAAAAATAAATGATTTTCCACTAAACAAATTATAATTTATAATTCATACATATTATATATTATATATATATATATATATATATATGTATGTATGATATTATATTTAAGTTGAGGTCAGTGTTGTAGATGAGATAGGTATATAATATTGTTGAACGATTTTGAAATCATTTTTATACCGTATATATGGTGAGAATCATTTCTGAAATACGAAATTCAGAAAATAATTCCTAGTAAAGAAAGAAAGAGAAAAAAAAAAAAAAAAAAATCAATGACATCGACGACATTTTAATTTTTCAACTAGATACCACATATAAATTCATCGAACCTTAATTTTGCTTTTTCGCAAAGACTTATACCTATAACGTGACTAGTAGTTTTACAGCTTAGGCAGGCAAATAGTTACATGGCGAAACAGACTTGGACTTTAACTTTTTTTTTTTGCTTTTTTTAACGTACAACATTAACTATGTGCGATGGCTTCAAGCCAAAATCAATTTTAATATCAAAGCTACGTAGCATGTATAATATTTATTTCAAGTCATCGCACCGAAACTTATTGTCCTATATACGACCTGCTTCCACCTAAGTGCTTCCTTTTGAGTATCAAATATTTAGTATAAACAGGCATTCGTCAAAGTTATACTTACATTTTTTTTAATACGTATACGTTAGGATACTGCGCTCCTTAATTTGATAATTTTCGAATCTCAATGCTCACATGAATCAGGGCGTTTACAAATATGAACAAAAAAATGTAGCCGAAGCCTCAGGTTCCTATCTCAATTCTAAGTAGCACCCAAAGCCTTCGAATTTTCCCATTTTAATAAAACACGATTTCTGACATTCCGCGGTTGGTTTTTTTTCTTCCAATTACAGTATAGCTCCGAAGAATCTCAAACTTGGTATACTACTTATCTGTAGTAGTAGGTATTCCATGAAAATTTGACAAATCTTCAACGATATAATTTTCGCAGCTATACAGCTTACAAAAAAAAAAAAAAAAATCTCCAAATTATAAAAAATAAAATTTTGTAGTTAAAAATCTGTACATTTTTCACGGATGCCTATTACTATGGGTAAAAAATGTGCAGAGTTTCAGATCATTCAAAACGATAATGCGATAGGAAGTAAAAAATAACCCCGAAGTACTAAAAATCGTGTGTTATTTAAGTGGAAAAGTTTAAAGGCTTTGGGGCAGTACTTAGAATTGAGATAAGAACCTAGGATTTTGATTAAACTTTTTTGCATATATTTGGAGACGTTCTGGCCCATGGGAGCATTGAAATTTGTATATGACCGAATAAGGACGACCCTAACGTAAATATATGAATATCATAGTAACATTGATATTATTATTTCTATATTATATTATAGTTGTAGTTATTTCCTCGTTATTTTAATCCTTTCACATTAACCACTGAGTACCTTGGTGTCTTGATTTGAATCGCGCTTTCAAGCTAACGCGCAAAAAAAAAAAAAAAAAAAAAACAAAAAGAAAAGAAGAAAAAAAACAATATTCAGGCAGTGTCATAGATTTCTAATCAACCCAATAGCTTCTGACTTACGTATATATCTATTCATTTGTTTTTGTTTTCTTTATTGAGTATCGACACGAAACTTTGCCCAAGTTATTTCGTTTAACGGAACAGTAAGTGAAATATACGAATAATTTTCCAGAGCTTTACATTACCGACGATGAATAAGCTGATAGAGAAAAGCTCGGTAGAACTTATATCCTGAGAATGTGACTGTGTCGGATCTCTGTTTCATCGACAAGCACTAAGTCAGAGCTTTCAAGAATTCGAGCTTTTCGGTCACTTGTTTTTCTCAGAATACGTAGATACCTACTCAACAGGATAATCAATCGATTTTTATATCTATGTACTTCCAGTGAAAAATGACCAAAGCTTTTAGCTTCCATCTGAGTTTTTTTTTTTTCTCATTTCTCCAATCGGTTGAGTACTGTGCGATGCGATATGCTATAATTTAATGTTGATAGAGATGCACTGCCCGCAGATGTCAAATAATTAAATTTAATGTTAGTAATTTTTTTTTTTGATAAATTAACGGCCAATGATCGTCGGCTCATCAGCCATGGCTATTTCCTCTGTAGGTGCCTTGTCGCGTTTTCGCTTCCTCGAGAACAGCATGAAAGCACATCCAGAAACTAAATTTCCGAAGAATACAAGCCACGCTAGAACGAACGAATAATCGATCGTCTTCACAGCTTTGTCTGGAAAGGTTTCAAGCACATTGAGTTTTTCGAACTCAATGGCTGACTGTGCTACTTGTATGACTACAATCACACACGCACCTGTAAAACAGATATATGTTTATATAAATGACCAAGTCATTATACGAAATAAATTTATCTTTCAACACGCAGCAGGCTTAGTTATTAAAGCTCTGCGAAAGAGAATAAATCATCTGACATCTCTTAAAGCCCCTAGGATTTGTCTAATTATATTTACCAGTTATGAAATGTATTCCACCAGCAAGCCTCTTGAACATGTATCGTGGGTTACGAAAGGTGTATATAGAAAATCCGAATCCCATAAGCATCACACATATACTAATGATAGCGAAAGATACCTGCGTTCTGGAATAATCTGAAAACAAAAATTAATGGTCGATAAATTTTCTACATCAAGAATTTATCTACATAATCGTGTATACAGGTAGGTTCAGTACTCACTGAGCATAGTCTTGGTCAAACTACTCTGTTTAACTCGAAGATCAGCTGGAAACATTTCTGGATAATGGCACTCCGCTGAAAATAACAAATTACAATTATTATTATTATTATTATTATTATTATTATTATTATTATTATCGATTTATATAATCTATTCGATTGGTGTAATGCTGATCGTATGTAAATTAAATAGTTTATTGCAAGTTGAAGATATTTTTTTTCTTCTTTTTTCCACCTCGTTTAAATCTGGACTCGTAAATTAGGAAGAAATATTATAGACCGCGTAAAAGTCAGGCTTCATTTATCAGCCAGCCCAAAGGTCAGCCATTTAAATTCGGCTGTTTATTTAATTAAAACAAATATAAACGTGGTTCTATCTTGCTGTAAAAATCTCTCGATTCTGTTTGAAATACTCCCCTCGAAAAAGAAAGAAGAAAAATAAAAAGAAGGAGAAAATGTTGCCGAAAGCAAAAATGAGCGAAACATCAGCCGGAAGACCTTTTCTTGCCCGTTTTTATTTTTATTGAAAATATTTCACCCTCTTACACGATGTCCGCACCGCAGGGGGTGTGAAACGCAGAAGTTTTCCCCCACACGTGCCCTAGGCGGTTATTTCAACTACACGAGTTTATTTTTTCGAACGTTTCGAAACGCTCGTAAATTTATCAGGTAATTTAAAATTGCTCGTTTGTTGGTAGGGATCTTTTCGTTCGAAATAAAAATTTGGAAAATCAATCACACCAACCAATTTGTTTATTGAATTTCAGACCTAAGGTCAAAGGCCATTATGTTCTCCGTAGAACGGCCCTTCCTGACACAAACCAGCTGTTAAGCAGGTGTTAACCCATCAATCCCACTTCAAATATATTTTTAGACCATTTTATATCTGCCTTTGGTGCAACTCCCCGTTGAAATGAGCTGTATCGAAAATTTCCAACAATCTTGGGCTTTACGACCGAACTCAGAATCGTTTTACACCCCATTCGCGGCCGCGTCACAATCTATATACGGTTTCTACTATCAGACGTATAATCCATACAGTCTTTCCACTTCGTAAAGTCATTAGCATTACAATTGGCGAGGTTGAGTATCAAGAGTTTTATAGCCAGTCTTTAAATCTAGCTTTAAAATGGTTCGAAAAAAAATTTGCTACTTTTTTCTTCTATCAATAAAAATTGGGCATAGCTACTCACTGTAAGGAATCATCAGCGTGGCGTTTTTATCAGATGGTTTAAAGCCGCTTGTACATGCCCCCCATAAACCCTGATGTCTGTAGACAAGTGTCCATCCCGTTCTGTAACCAACTGTTCCTAAAGGAAGTCCGCCGGCTGGGCTTCTTGCATGGACTGCAAACCAGTGGTCAGTACCGATTGCGATTGCCCAAATGCAGACCGATAGCCCTACGAGACATGTGCAGCCGAGGAGAACTCTTCTTTCAAAAATAACCTGTGCAAGATATGATAAATGCAGGTTTCATCTTTTGGATTAAAAGATTTGCGAGGATTATTACTATCAAAGCGAAAGAATAGGGTTTTTATTTTCTTATCTTTCCAATTCCCGGTTTCGAGTTTCGAGGCATTGTATCGGAATTGGCTATCGCATTTGAACCTCTCTCATATCCCGAGAACAATAGATCTGTTAAAATTGTTGTTCGATGATAAAGAGAAACAGAATTTGGCACTGCTAAGCTATTTGGCTAGTGGCCCCGAACTTTTCTTGGCTGACATATGCGGCTGCTATCACGTGACTGCTGATTTTCAATTTCACTCGCCACCTACATTTCTATCCGACGTTTAACCACGCTTTAAGTTATAAAATCCATGATATTAAATGATTTGACTGACTTACTTCTTCAGGGTTTTCATCCTCTTCCATTAATATATCAAGTATTTATCGGTTATTTTCTTAGCGACATAAACTATCAATAACCGCAGGTATTAAATTATCAGTGAATTATATGAACCTCGAAAAATATCATATCTAAATTTATATAATAACGAAATAACAAAGGCTCAAGTATCGAGGTATCTTTCTATTGACAACGACTTGCTATCTGTCACTTATTTCTACTGACAAGCCGTTTAGTGCACTCAAGTGTCAGTTGAATGCTTCGCTATATTCTTCACAGAGAATTCCTCACAGGATATAAACGGGAGATTTTTTTCTGTAGATATCTGAAGTTGAGAGTTTACTTATACCTATACTCCCGATGTTAACGGAGTTGATATAGATTCATTGTAATATAGTAGCGGGATGAAAGTAGAAACGTTCTAAGAGAGTATGAATTCTTTGAGATTAATATGAATCCGATCTGTAAGTTTTCCGAACCTTTGAAGAAAAATAATGTAACAATTATACCATCAGCCAGTTTCGAGTTTCCTCTTTCATTCCTGTAAGGTAGGTACATAAGTCTGGGAAAATCTCAGATCAGTGGCAAAGAAAACTGTGCGAAAAAAAAAGGGAATCAATATTTGCTCTCTTCGTGTTACGCGCCGAACCATAAAACGGCAGGTTCTTTGTAACGAGGTGAAAAGCTCGGATACACTACGAAGGATATTCAAGAATCGGGATCTTATACAATGTCAGAATAAAGTGACTGCAGCATGTATATGAAAATAAGGTATGAAATGGAACTGAGTAAAAGTTCACGGTGACATTCAACGTAATTTGTCGCGATATAGGTCACCCCATATAATTCGAATGCGCGAATTGTCGCGGCGATAAATATATCATCAAATTTTCAAACAATCCGACGAAATTATATCTGGTATTAAAATAGCATATCTATATATAATATATATAGGTATCAGATATTTATAATTTGGAAAAAAAGAAATGTGAACTGATCGTACGTCGGACGAACGGACAGACCCAACAACGCGTCAGCTGTTAAAGATTTTCTATTTTTAAAACGCTGCGACGTGCTTGCAGTTTTATTGTAATCTGGACGAAATGAGAATAGCTGTTACGATATTTTCGTTTGGGAGCGAAGATGAAAAAAGAAAAGAAAAAAAGAAAAAAAGAAAAAAAATCAAAACAAAAAAGATATCGCGATTATTTTTAAGAGCGATTAAAACAGCGCGGACCATTTATCGTCTCTATTCTAGTTCGTGTACCTATTAATTTATTTGGTTTAACGTGACAAGCTCACAGGGTGTGGCTAACGGGTTGTCCGCTTGAATCTTTTAGAGTAGTAATAACGTGAACGACATCAGGCTATTAAGGATTATGCCAGGCTCACCCCCGTGTGTAAAAATCGTAAAACCCAGGTGTGTCGTTAGTGCGCACTTGTTTTATTTTTAATTCAAAAAATGGGATAAGCTTTCTACAACGACGTCATGACTTTCATCAGGGGGTGATACGCTGCTCGACCTGTGAGGTTGTTATAATACGGATAATTTCTCATTTCACCCCTGTCTAAAGTACTGGGTATAATTTGTATACGACTGAATCGGAAATTAAAGGAATTATGTTTATTCAAGCTACAGACGTCTCGAAACGCAGAGTATAAATTCATGCGGTAACTTGCGCGCGAGTCAGAATAAGCCCGAAGAAATCAAGCGATTCATAACCCAGAGAAAATAAACAACTCAAAAGTCGATATTTCACATTATTATAACGGCTCCTTTTCGCTCGACGAAACGTTATGAAGCTCGAGAAAAAGTCTGATCAATCAAAACCAAAAAAACTAAATAGGTAACTAAAAATATGAGAAATTCTTACCTGGTTATAAAGCGACTTCATTCTGCTTCCCATAATGTCCTTTTAGGCCAAGAATAGTTCTCCGATTATCTTTTGAAGTGGTTTGTTTAATATTTGGCTCTAGACAATTTTATTTTCCTCCTTTTTATTTTTATTTTTTTTGTTTAAATATTATTTTAGCCAGGAAATATTAAAGCAATTTTTTTAAACTACATCGAATCACATTTTATAAGCGTATAGCTGATATGTAGCGAATGTTTGAACCGTTTACGTAACGGGTTTATTATTCCAATTATTGTAGGAAATTTAAACGGATATGTTATTTCCCGCCCGCGTGTATCTCTGGCGGCGCCCCCCCCCCCCCCCCCCCCTCCCCCCCACTCGAAAATAGAAGACAGATTATACACAAACGATATTTGTATTCACTCAGGCTGGTCCATAAGTTTGATAAATATCAGGTAAGTAAGCTGGTCGTATCATCGGCGATGATATTTTTTCAATTTTACTATTAGCGGATGCGAGTGTCGATGCGTCTAGCTTTCCAACTTCCTTTTGATCTTGTTCAACAAGTTTAACGAAATTTTAATTTTCAGTATCGCTTTAACTTCGGAAGACACTGACGACGTGTGTAAACCCGACTCGTGGCTATACGAAGATTTCAAATTTAGAACGGACTGTTCGCTCCCGCGCCCTGATGTCCGATCTCTATGTATTCCGACACCGAAAATCTCGACAGTCAGTTGTTTTGACCCCCGGAATAAGCGGTCCCAAGATTTCTTATACTGTGAAGAATTTTTACGTAACGGTTTAATAGCTGATTCGTTAATTTACGAGCATCGCTTATACATACGTCCGCCCCTAAAACCGTGCAACAGCATCAGTATATAGCAAACAGACGTATAGAAAATTGTCAAGAATTCGTACTAACATACGAATAATCTTCAAATGATATTTCTCAGCTCACGTGGTCGCGAGTTTTGGCTCCTTGGCTCTGAAACAGATAATTTTTCAAATTTCGTATAGTATTATATAGAATATAGAAGCCAGAACTAAGCACGAGACATAACTGTGTCTGGCTAGTAGATCGAGCGACGAAATACGAGTATGCAGAGACAGCGGAGAGCCATAATTTACATCCAACAATAAGATTAGACGAGATCACTGTGGATATTCGGTAGTACTACTGCCCACGATGCTATTAAACTTAAGAGAGAACTGTATCAATAACAGAGCTGTTTTTTATGCAGTATAAATATGTGTGGGCAAGTTAATCTTTCATTGGTTCATTTTTCTTTGGTCTAACGAGCCAATTTCAAGACGGAATACATCAGCTCGCGAGGGCGTATCGTAAGAGAGAGAGAAAAGGGAGAAGAAGTGGAGGAACAAAAAAAAAAGGTAAAAAAAAAAAAAAAAAATGAGAAAAAAAAAAAAAAAAAAAAACTAGCTGCGAGAGAATCGCTGCAGAGAAATAACAGCTGTTAACTATCAGTCAAGAAAACGATCGGGAACTTTTTTGTTTACCCCTTCTTTCCCCACCAGCCAAGAAACTGCCACGTATTTGTATCGGGAAATCGAGATATTTGGATACTGTTGGTTAATGATACAACAATACTAATCTCCTTCCCCATTTCTGATCGAGTAAAAAAAAAAAAAAAAAAAAAAAAAAAAACATTGAAGTTCTTGAATTCCAAAGCCAGATGTTGGCGGATTGAGAAGGACAACTTGTCACCGCGCCGTTAAGTCAAGGTTGAGCTTTTAATCAAACGACGTAACGGCCCACGGTTTTGCAAATTAACAAATACATAAATAAAGTAACAAATAGGAGGGTTGATTTCCGCGTATTTTGAAAATTACACCGTTCCTACCAAACCGCGTGATTCCACTTCTAGCCGGTCTAAATTTATGTATTTTATGTATTTTGTATTCTAGCTGTCGCTGTAAGTGCTACAGACATTGTCACCTCGTGAGCGTTAAATAGAAGACAATAAATTTTGGTACGGAATTCAGGGAGGGGCCAAAAACGCCGTTCTGAAACTACGTCGGGTTTTTTAAATTGAAGCTACTTTATCCGATACGAATTCAGAGCATTGAGAGCTTTTTTTTCCACCGCCGTTTACTTTGGCTGGAATATTTCTAATCCAAAAACAGTCCGATGTAAAATTAAACCGTTTCACAAAACATCCCTTACCTTTTTTAGTCACTACGAAAGTTTTCGTAACTTTAGTGCGAGCTTGCAGGCTATTCTTCGATCCTTAGCATCGTAACTACAAGCCACTACTTTCTTCATTCGTGAATAGTTTACATTTTTGGTTCCTTGTTTCGGTCGCGTTTATCCTTTCGCGGAAACTCTTCTACGTTTTGTTTTTCCTTTTTCTTTTTTTCGATCGCGCTACCCTCCGTCGATCTTACTTTCAGCTTCGATCAACCGTATCGACGATTTTTGACCGACGCAACAGTTGGACACGTCTAATTCCGTTCCAGAATTTTGTTTCCGAGGCTTGCAGCTTATGCATTCGCAGCGATCTGTAATACAAAAAAAAAAAAAAAAAGTCGAAAATAAGTTATAATGGAAACATTAGATCCACAAACATATTGTTACAGTATTTTCTCTGACGTCAGACAACTAAACAATATAACCACGGAAACAGCCGCCGTTAACTAAGCATCTGACGTCACTTCCGGCATTAGTAGATATAACTATACTATAGTATCTTTTACCTTTTACCGAAAGCACACGTGCGCAGAGTAAACATATACTGCGACAACACGCGACCTTGTCACGCGAAGAGCCGGAAGCTCGAAAAGTAAGTTTAGACAAAAAAGAGACAAAAAGTATAAACTAACATCTGGCTTATAATGCAGGCTGAAAATTAATCCCGGAAGTTCTTTCAACGGTCAAATTTTTATTCGCGATTCGTCATTTGATTTTTTTTTTTTTTCGTCTTCTTACTTAATTTATTTATTTTTTTATATTGTATTGCCGATCATTCTGGGATGTTCTAATCTCCGGATATATTTTCACATTTTCGACATTCTTCGTGACTATAAAATTATTTACAAATTTTCGCCCGATCGTCGCATAGAGATAGGTATTCGCCGATGCGTGAAGAGAAACCCTTACGATCGAGGATCGCTGACTTTGGTAATAATCCTGGAGCTGTAATCCTCTCAGTATCTATCGTCGCAAGTCTTACGATATCGTACGAAAGTAATAGTTATATCGTATAGAGAGTACGAAGAGGCGCCAAGAGACACTGTGCCATGCCAACTCTGAGATTATTCGTGGAAAACTTATTACTCGGGTTAACGCACGCGTCTAACTGCAACATCTGATCATCGTCATCATATCGTCTTCTTCTTCGTCTCCTTCTTCTTCTTCTCGTACACACCTCAGAGAGGCGCCAAATGTCTACGAAAGTTACCAGCTGTGATCCAGTATTTTAACTCGTGACGTCACGAACCGAAGAGTTATAGACGATAGTGCACACACACATATATATGTGTATATATATAATTTACCTACTTCATCGCCAGCTCATTTCGTTATCGCAATTAAAAGGAATATGATATGGAAGTATCAGGAAGAAGTTGTGAAAAAAGTTTAAATGAACGATGAAAAAGCATTTCGAAAATTTTGATAAATTTCGTTTTTCATTTGTTTTTCTTGCGATCCTTTTCCTATTTCAATACTGGCACAGACTAGCTGAAAACGCCCTGACTGAGCCCCGCCGAATGCCGAAAATTCTACTCTGTTGTCTTCGCATGGGAGATCTGCCAAAATCCGAAACAATGCCTAGTCTGGTCAGCCACACGGATTTGTAAAGCAGTCCACACAGCTGACCCACGGTTCTGATGATAGCGAGTAGGTATTCTCTGAAGCCTTAAGTCGCTCGTGGACGATGCCACTATTTTTGCGTCTAGTTCTCGCTATACGAGCCAGGAGACCACTAGCTCTAATGTAAATATATTTGCCGGTCTAACGTTATGTCTGCTTAGAAATAGCTGGCCACCACCAGTCGCAAGCTCAAACTGAAATCATACCGATTCACGAGTGGCTTCCTAAACTTTGCGATTTGATCCAACTTCAATTTCCTTCATTCGGAGTATCCGTCCCTTGGTAACACAGTAATAAGTTACTGCTGGCATGATTTAGTGCTATTAGAAGCCGAAGAGCAGCCCTTGATTGGATGTATGTACGGTGTGGAGAAAAACGATCGGAAGTCAAGGTTACGTGATTCGCTTTGCTCACGAGTTGGGTAGATAAATATCGAACAGGTTCCGTACCAGCCGGAGAAGTATGAGAAAGCAAAAGAAGCACAATGTTTTCATGACCCACGACCGTTTTATTTTTAATACGTCGTAACATAATCTTGGAAAATAATAAACAACCGACAAGTGGCTATCCTCGGGCTTTCACGGACATATCACGCATCTCGAGGGAGCTTTCATGAGCCGTTTAATATTTCATATACCAGTATTATAGCTATGGGGGAGACCACTTTATTTCATGAACCACTTGTCGTTATCTCGATCGGCTATTGCCTACAGATTTTTTTAATTTAGCCCAGTAAAATTGGGTTGAGATTATAATTACATCATGTGTCTTTGAAATAGGGGTGTATGGAAGATGATTTTTCGGTGGTGGAACCGCCGGTGCTTGACGTCAATCGACTCTCTATTGTTTGAATCGTTTAGAGTAAACGAGAACGTTTTGGAGTTGGTACAGTTGGTGGGGTTTATTTATGAACGCAGCTGTTTTACTAAGCGACCACCAAGTCTCTAACACCCTCTTATATCTACCTACATATCCCCACTAACGCATGGTTAAGAAAACGTGCATATACGAGAACTCTGCCTATAATTATAGTCGATATGCCCTAGTCCGCGATATGCCACCTTGCGATAGTCCCGACGATTCGGTTGCAGGGCTATTTAAAACCGTCAGCCTTTTTCTTCACCTTTTTAACACCACGCTGCCTTCCTATTTCCACTACTTCACAACCTAATAATAATCCTAACCAGTGCACTGACTTAATTCTGTATCCATTCGACCCGATTTAACTCATCCATTGATGTAAACACGTCAATCACACTGCCTGAACAGATATATGCTGTCTGATGCAGCATGCAGTTTAAACCACATGCAACTACAGGTAACTTGCCTCTGGTTAACAGGCAAGAAATGTAAAGAAAAATTAATAGCCTTATCAGAAAAGATGATTTTCACAAAAATTTGCAGTACCATGTCAAAAGCTCGGCTCTAAGAAGTAAGAGAAAAAGAACCACTAGGTATCTGATCGGAGAAGATTTGAATAGATTGAATCTCTAATCAATAATGCACGTCGGTGATCTAATGTGAGCTGTAAAGTACAATGAGATGTATTCTGCTTGGCTGGTTTGACGTCATGTTATGTCTTCCTGCAGTCGAGCTTGTAAATTGAGATTGGCAAACCGGTAAAACCGGGCTTACAATTCACAGTCGACGAAGTTGTGTAACAATGAAGTAAATTGTTATCCAATTTGTTGTAATGAGGGTATATTGTCTGAATTAGAATTCTGCGGAGATTGATCTAGTATACAATCATAATAATTGATTAGAGAAATTTCTTATTGTTTCAAAATTTGGGTTTTAGGTTTTACGATTAGTAAAAAGTGGTACTATTATACGTCGCGGGTTGATTACCCGGAGAAGTTTCAGCTAAAACGTTAAAGCATCAAAAACAAACAGCAATTATCTCGGGACTACGAAACTCAGATAGTGAAACGGAGCGATGAGTTATGACTACACAGCAAACAAGCATTCTGCACACAAAACGGAGGATATATATAATTCTAATTTAACTTGTATGTATGTACCTCGCGGTCGCAGATTTCGGATTGACTTCGAAGACAACCACTTCTTGGCTGAAGAAAACATCAACGATAAACAAAGTAATAGGTATTATTGCTTTAGACTTGCAGAACTTGACAACAGTTTGCCGCAGTATTGCATATAAGTATGTAAGTATATATTGTATATTACGCCCCAACCAACTGTCGCCAAATATTCATTACTATCGCAATATTTGCTGTAACTAAGCCAATCAAATATTATATCCTTTGTATGTCACTTTGCCAATGTAGGTATTAGTCTTTGGCTTTCTGTTGTATTTCTTCTTCAGATCCACTATACGGATCACCGGTGTCACGTTAATTATATCATAACTATCACGTTTGCTGGCACCTTATGAACGATAAGGAAAGCTGGAAGAAGAAGCACTATATCTTAACGAAAGTTTAATATCAGAGTTGAAGGCGACGTTTCAGCCCCTCGGACCGATTGATATTGAAACCTTGCCACTTCCTATTTGAGATGTGAAATTACAAACGTGGATTTTCGACTTTGTTGAGAAAAATACTTTATTAATACCTATACTGTGGGGCACGAAGGAGCCCGGACACACATTTATACGTAGTACATACATACATTGGTACGAAAATCTACGTGTGTTTGTGCCATCCTGAATCGACCACGATGCCAAAGTTATATTAAATTCCACAGATGTGACGTGGTAGCTTCGTAACGCTGCACGATGGCAAGACCCTTCATTCACGTAATCATTATCGCGTTCGTAATAAATTGCGATTGGATAACCAACCGGGATATCTCGATAAAAAAATTTTAAATACAGTCACTAGACTGACACCTTGATTAAAAACTATGTCATAGACGTTTCTACAGCAATGATTGATTCGATCAGACGAAATTAGTCAATTCACGATAACGATGAAGAGGGATAGCGTATACGAACACAGAGCTTTTTATTAAAGATTACAGATTTCTGGGATTAAAATCCTGCAGATGTTTGATAAAGATCAGAATTTCATATAAGACGGAATTCTATAAAGCTATTTAATTTTGCGAATGAAAATCTTGGCTCATAGCTAATAGCTTGCCTGATCATAGAAATTTCTCATGTTGATCAGCGCTCGGAGTCGAAGTCGCGAATATCAGCTTAAAGACGTGAAATGAATATTCAGGCAAAGATAATTTTCCCAGTAGCTTGACTCTGTCCAATTATTATTAGCGGAAAATCGCGCTGCCTAGATGTTGGTAAATAATATTATCACCGAAGATGGGGAAGCAGCTTTCTCAAATATTAAACTCACCCTGAGGCTGGTGCCGCTACTTAGCCTGTCACCAGGTAAACCTCATTCTAAGACCAGCTTATTCTCATCGTGTTGTCTCACCCATGACCTGGCATCATGTCATTTTAATATCATTTTGCAAAAAAAGAGTAGCTTACGATCGGCTAAAAGTGTTTTAATGTTTCAGATGTACAACGAGTATTAATAAGTAAAAAATTTTCTTGTATATAGGTATAATAATTAAGATGGTTAACTATACTGTTAACTCAATGCGATCTTGCGAGTAAATATACGAAATAGTTTAATACTGATCTTGAGTGAGACTATAATGTATCAGATAATTTATAGAAATGTATATTATCTCTAAACCGAAGATGAATTATATTCAAATAAATAAAATAAAATTACAGGATTGAAATGTGGGTGTTCGAAATGTACTATATTTAAAATATATTTACGGTTAGACCAGCTCTGCAGGCTAATAAAAATTCTATGTTTATTTTCAGTTTAGGTTTTTGTGAAGTTATACGTAAGAATTCAGTCTAACTTACCGCAATTAATTGTGTTACGATACCGGTGATTCACACCACATTGGATAACATGGATTTTTATGAGAATCTAAAATCCTACGCGTATACAATGAGTATTAAAATTATCCTAATGCATATTGCCAGCGAGAACACGAAGTCTTCGACACATTACCATTCGTTGTGTTTTCGATTCCCTTTGTAACGCTATATCATTCATCTTCATCGCTTTGAAGATGTTTTAGGATCGCGTGTTTGCGAGAGCCTTGAAACAAAAAAAAAACAAAAAACAAAAAAAGTTGTTCTAATTTGCATTTATACGATTTTAACCAAATTGCATGCTATTCTCGATCATCGTTCATCGCCATAAATCGATATTACTATTACCATTATCGTCCATACGTGCATGCATGTAAGCAGTTTGCAGCAAGATTAACGTGTGCGAGTTACGATTAGTTGTCGAAAGCTTGATAATTCAGTAATTTCAACCCCATTATATTACCCGTACCTGGGTCAAGCCAATTTCATCACTTCTTGTCTCGAACAGTTGCAACGAATTAGATTAACGTCAGCGACAGATATACGCGGCAGGCAATCTATGAAAAATACCAATTTGTAAACGAGCTGTTCTCACTGGGTGAGAAAACATTGATCACGTTTTAGGGACACGTGATTGATTTGAAATTAATCAGCTGAATTTTAATTTTACAAAATCAGTTTATGGAATGAACGTGAATGACTTTAGTTCGCAACCATTATGATTGATATTCGTTTTTCTCTCACAGAAAAAAAAGGGTTAAATAAATGAGGAAATCAAAGGGAAGGTTGACGTTCAAAGTTGGAAGGAAATCATCAAACACGAAGCCAATGAAACAACCTGCTGAATATATCTCAGTTAATTTATTCTTTCTTCGTCACTTTCGTTTAACGCTTGTATAACGATCTATTGACACGGCGGGAAGCCGATAGCCAATTGATATACAGATTGGGTATACTTACGGAATTAAAAGATCGCTCTTGGCATCTTATACAAGAACTGTTGCCAAACGATAGGGTAGTTCAAAGCTCGAATGCAACTTAATGACGACAGAAATTCCATGCTATGTTTGGTAAGGCGTTTCATACAATCGGCATTCAATGACGTTACAGAATCAACGATGCAAAGGAATTGATGAGCTGTTGACAACAGTTTCAGAAAAATTAGTGAACTTGAACAAGATACAAATGGAAATGAACGGCAGATATGGTCCAGAAATAGCGTGAGCGTAGTTTTCATCATCCGAAAATGACCGTGGGTCAATGTTAATTGGATTTCGAAGTTATTTTTCCGGACTTGAAAATATGCGAGACGAAGTGAGCGAACAAGAAGAATTTACGAACTATTTTCAACTGATATTTCTATGACCTAGGACACTTATGCCAAGATCAACAAACCGAATGACAGAGTGGGTCAAAGTTTTATTTCATTTTTATATCATCGCTGTGGGTAAAGTGTGAAAAATAATTTCAATAAATCAGTCGACTGATATGTTGAAGGGAAATATGTTTGCTGAGAAGAATGATTATAAGACCGATTCAGTAATTTCGTGATTTCTCTCGCTGTCTGATAGAAAAATTTCGTTTTTTTTTTTTCACTACCTTGGAGACAGGCTCATACCCACCTGATCATAAAGCGTTTTTATAGATGCTTGTGATTTGATGACTCGTGAAATCGTCAACTTGAAACATTTTCGAACTTCTAACGAAACAATTTCACATTGTGTACTGGCTCTTTGAGAACGAAAATCAATTTCAGATGGTTTGAAGATGTACAATCAGTTCCACGAAGTCACGAAATTTCTGAACTTTCACGAATTATTATTATCATATATTTTCACTGTTCGGTATTTCGAGTAACATGAAGGACCCGACAAGGAAAAGTCTGGAGTCAATGCGGGACGCTTATCTAGGGAATTGAATTTCGTTTCAGTTCAAGGGACGAAAAAATCGGCAGACCGTAAAGAAAAAGAGGGTAAAAAAAGGGTAGGAATGTCGGCAAGGTCAAGAGAATTCCGGGATGAAATGAGAAAGAGCTTTTCCTACGCTACTTTCTTTTGTAAGCGGTTCCTCCTCAAGGCAGTGACAGTTTTAAAGCTATTTGGTGTTTGCCGAAGGTTCGAATCGATCAGCCGGCAAGCAAGACCTTATAACTTTATCAATTAATTCAAGACGAAAGTTAAAACTCTCTTTAGAACTCCAAGGATACAAAGGCAAATAAATAAATAAATGGAACGAGATGTACAATCGTCAAAGCTTTGTTAAAGTTGCCTTTCAAAATTAAAGAACAGCAGTCGAAACCGAAGAATGATTCCTCGAGGCTTCTTGTCGTCAATCCCTAACTTCCTTCGGAGAAAAGTGGAGGAAAAAAAAAAAATTGAAAACTTATTGCTGAGAATTCCGTCTGAATAAAAGAACAGAAAAAAAGTTCAAGCGATGTGAAATGGCAAAGGAAATTTACTGAATATTGTATTCGAGATGTTGAAAGTATATCCGATGAAATTAAGAGCGAGAAGCACAGTTTTGTATTTTCTTCATATTTTTCGCAACAACTCACTTTCCAGACTTTTGCAATTAATGTTCATATTCTTAAATTTCATTAACGCTATAGGAACAGTGAATGAAATTCTCTCCGTTGGTCTATCGCTTAACGTTGTGGGATTTACAGAGCTTAAAAGCACCCCAGCTGATTCGGAGAAATATTGATTTAGGGTCTGACTGCAAATACTTCACACAATGGAACCGTGGAATTGTAACGTGATGATATCGACTCGAAAATTCATTTTATTTTTACCTAACGAAAAACAGTCCATGGGTCGTTTTTTTTTTTTTTTTTTTTTTTTTTTTTTCATGGAATTGAGTGAATCCGGAAGGATTCATTTAATTTCAATCCCGGAAATGAATTCGAATTTAATATCTGGCTTCTTGTATATCGATGGCTGGGCGGAAGAAGAGCCTATCTCAGAAATACTGTGAAGAAGAGTCTAACTCGGAAAGAGCGCGCAGAAGCGCCTATCTCAGAAAAACCGTGAAGAAGAGCTTATCTCACAAAAACATTTCGCTTTCAAAATTTTGTAGTGTTACCCCTCGAAAATACATTTATACATTGCAGTAAACGAGATAGTGGTAGTGAAGCGAACCTAATTTTTGAATAATTGCAATCGCCGCTTGCAGGGGTACCACTACAAAATATTTTCAAAGCGATATGTTATGTGAGATAAGCTCTTCTTCACGGTTTTTCTGAAATAGGCGCTTCTGCGCGCTCTTTCCGAGTTAGGCTCTTCTTCACGGTATTTCTGAGATAGGCTCTTCTTCCGCCCAGCCATCGATATTATACATGCAAATATCAACATAATTAATGTACCTACGAAAAATTGAGTGAATAAAATCGTTTTGTCGTTCGTCAGATGATTAATCTCAGAACCAAGTATCTTCCCATCAATGACCATGTGTACCTCTTATACTAGTGACATGCAATAACAAATACAGTGTCCCTGCTGAGTGGGATTTATTTTTCTTCGAACGCTGTATCAATCTTCAAATAGCAATGATATTTACAAACCAATTATACAATATGTCGAGAGGGCTAGCTGTCTACATATATAAATAATCTCACATGATCAGCGTTCAATCCTATTTAATAACTAGATCAGCAATGATTAAAATGTTCATTGATTTATCTGCCACGTATTTAACAAAAATTGATATTCAAATTCATGAGGTAAGGATCCGCAAACGATGATGTATAAAAATAAAGCTGCGAAACGTAGGATCCGACCACCCAAAAGGAAGTAACAACGTCAGAGTGAAAAGAGGGAGCTTTCGTGACTAGGAACCCTCTTTTACCCTGATGCTATATGCGGGTCGAGAAACGATCTGAGAAATTCTCATGAGACAGCCATGTGGATGTGCATACCATGAAATGAAAGGCAGGGGATATATCCTCCTCTTTTTACTGTGCTTTTTCAGTGAAAGTATTTCACAATTTTATTCATTTTCTCTCATATTATTTGACGTATTTTTTCTCGGGGAAAACTCTCTCATTAACATTTCTATTCGCTCAGTTGAAAGATATCGATATAATAAAGGAGCTCGATGTCCTCCCCTATCATTGTTAAAATAAATTTGAATCGAACAACCAAAATCGATGTATATTGTATAATTGGGGGATGTGAATTTTCAATGATTAGGTATACTCAGGAAGAAATTAATTGCTGTTAGAATTTCTCTGCGAAACTATTTTCACACGATTTAATTGAAATGGCCCTTATAATTAAGGGTGGTTTAGAGCTTCTCGATCTCGCGTCAATTACGTAGGGCAATAGGGGGTGAGGCAAGGCAAAACCTATTCGATAAGTAGCTGAACACCTCGTCTCTGATCTACGAAAGGTAAACCGTGAACAAGGTAGGTCCGATGATGATGGTTGGTTAAGAAAACAGTATGTTTATTCAACAATTCGACAGGGTTTCAACAATTGTATTTATACCACTTTAGTAAAACAGATGTATTGCATAAATTATCCTTGAAAATTGTGTAGGTATAAACTGTGTGTTATTTTCAGCAGATTCAAATATTATGACGATAGATTTTAAATATATTTATTCAGAGGAGTAAATTTTACAGTATATCGTTTAAACATTTAAACCTATAGCAGTAAACATGTTTTATCGATCTGGTATCAGTTTATTGGATTGAAATTTTCATCTCGCCTTTAGGCATTTTCTCAAAATTCAAACATGTCAAAGTAACACCTATATCATTCTCAACATTCGCCAAGAATTAGGCTCAAGAATATTAAAGACAGAAGTCATAATCAAGTTGAAAGAAACAGAGAAAAAGAAAAAGAGTGATGCAGTTTCCCTTTAATTAACTTAAGTGACACGTTCAGCGCCTGGCTACTCCGCACTCGATTTTCAACGCTAATTAGCTGATTAAAACTTCTTCTGACACGTTTTATAGATACTTTAGAGTCCTGAGAATGGCGATAATAAACTGGAGGGATGAAGGGTGGATAGATATACAGGCGTCCACTTTCTCTCGAGTATTACGTGCCACGTAACGCAGGAAATATAAAACAGATAACGTAACAACGAAAATATTCCAGCTGGAATTGATAATGGAATTTCCATTCCCGCAAATAATCATCCTGAACAAACAGAGGGTCTTGATTTTGATTACGATCAAATTTAATGAATAATCACTCTCCCTTCGTTGTATGTACAGCGACGTAATTATTCCGTAGAAATTACCTACTCTTGTGACGAATCGCTCATACGTCAAATGTGTGACGGATCGATTTCAATACCTTCAAGTCAGGCGTTGAAAATTGATTGATTCCGTCACCTCAAGTTTTCGTCAAAAATATGTATGTTGAATAGGAAAACGAAAATACTGGGAATACGCTACAGTCTCAGCATTGTGTAATTGAACTATTCGAAATCCCATGGACAAGTATATTCCCGACTTGATAGTGTAGTTAAAATTTATTCATGGTCATATTTCCATAAAGTGAATGAAAGTTTCATTATACCCAGACCGAGTATGTATCTTTAATATCCTTACGCACACCATGGAGAACTTTATCGCTGATATAACAGTATTATATTCACAACTTCCCGGCTGTAGAAGGCGCCAGTAAGTTTGTCCGTTCACCCCATAAATGACGGGTGAAAAACATGGTAAATGGAATGAGAATTATGAGAAAATCCCATGAATCGGTAGCGCAAAATCGAGGACACGTCTCAAATATTCCTTCGCGTAATTCATCCCTACATGCATGTGATAACAGGATCTTATTTTGATACAAAAACTTTTGCTTCTCAATGTAGAACAATTTTTTCCGACTTGTCTGCAACCCCTGAACTTTAGTCGGGGGTTTCGACTTCGATAGTTACGCGTTTCTCCAAGGTGAATAAAAAAAAAAAAAAGAATAAAAAATCAGTCATCATTATTCTGCTACTCAATTGACTTTATTGATCAAATTTTCGATCAAATTATCCCTCGGAAATAATAACCAATGGACAAATTGAGCTCAACTTCATTTTCCCAGACCCGCAAGTAAGAGGATAAAAATAATCTGTTGAATCAAGAAAATATCATTTGAAACAAACGAATCAAGGAAGCAAAACGGAGCAAGTCGGATTATGCTCCGAGGCAACGAGATTCTTTGTAAAAAAAAAAAAAAAAAAAAAGAGGCAAAACTCTTTTTGATTAACTAATTCTAGTTTCATTACGAACCCATAACGATTACCACAACGATACTTCTTCCTTTCAAATATTCGATAAATTATTTCTTTATAAATAAACAGTATTAGATTCTCGGTCTGATTCTGCTCTGGGTATACTATTAATTAGACTGATTGTGATCTAATAAATAATCGTATCATTGGTAGAACAGTCGACACTTGAAGAGGCTTTGAAATTGCATGAAATTGAAAAGGAAAAGTATATAAGTATAAAGCTGGCGATTTTTTTTTTTTTTTTTTTTGCCATCTGCGAAACAAGTTTATTCTGAAATATTTATTACCGCGTGCAATAACTCATGCGACATTGTAAATTGGGTGAGAATACGTATTCTTGGACTGTTATAGTGAATACAGATATTCGCAGCTGTCAAATGACATGGTGAATATGACCGGCCGAGTGAAATAAAGTTCGTGAAGTTATAAAAAAATAAAACATGATTCATTTTTTTTTACGTGCCATGTTATAATTTCAAAGGAAATTTAAAAATGTAGAGCAACTTCAATATATTCAAGTTCGTATACAAGCTTTGTAAACTAAAGTTTTGAATATCTGTCAAATCTGCTATAAACACGCGATTGTCTTCTTCCTTTCGCCCCCTTCAGTAATAAATAATTAGCGATTTCGTTTAATCAGTTCAGCATTGTGTCATGATGCAGATTTCGGAAAATTTTTAAAACCGAAAAAACGACCTGAACCAAAAATTAGAAGAAAAAAAAAAAAAAAAGAAATAAATGAAATTTAAGCTCAAAGCTAAGGCGATTAGGAAATTTTTTTGTCGTCTTGCCTTCTTTGAGAACGTGCGTTGACAAACTGCTGGTCGACCGAATTCTCGGACAGGGTAACAGCGCCAGGTCTGTCTTGGCGTTGGCGTCAGCTAAGGCGGCGGAGGCTACGGCCGTGGCGAATCCGTCTGACTCTAAACGCACACTAACTACTTGTCGCTGGCATCACTTACCGTGAGGCCGCCGAGAGGCGCGCCCGGCGCCACCGCACGCACGCCCGAGCTTTCGTACCTACCATATTACAGTACACAAACATGATAGCTGCGTGTGTACACACGCCACCCACCAACCCTCATGAACGAATCGGTATACGTACTAAATTCGGTAACTTTCGCGTGTACCGATGCGTATAACGCGTTCTGGCTCGTTTCATCAATTTTTACCACTTCCAGGCGACACTTGTAGCTCGGGGGTGTGCGTTTCCGTACATGATTCCGTGTTTCTATATATTTGTATACAAACACGATGGAAAAAAGTGTTTTTTTTTTTTTTTTTTTTTTTGCAAATTATTACAAGTTTTCGGCTCTAATTCCATCTTGAATTTTTTCTACTCCGGAAATATTGTTTTGAGAAACGTATACGAATGAGGGGTGAACATATAATATGAGGGAAAGAACATAAGAAAGTGGAGAATTTCAGGACAGGTAGAAATACGAGGCCGCAGTTAACTCGACTGTTTGGTCCGCGTGGTACCAGGAATATTCAGACCGAAAATACCCGAGCAACAAGTAGTTGTTGTGACGCCTCTGGAACGGTAACTTGGCCCAGATTTTTTCAGCCTCTCTGTTTCCATTTTTTTCTTTATTTCTTTTTTACGTTCTTTAAAGAAATTTCGAAGAATTCTCTCGAGCGTATTAAACACGTGAATATTTGGCCACCGGCTAGTCCGAGATTGCATCTTGGAATTTTTCCGTTTTCACGATTGACGAAACATGCGCTTAGAAATTATTACTTGTAGAGATTATACAGATAATTCGATATAACGACATGTCTGAAAATAAATTTCAGCTTTTTGTGCAGCCTTCTAACGATCTAATCGACTCCCGAAAGTTCAGCTGATTCGAACCCCTTCAAAATCCTCTGGGGATTTCTCCAAGTTTAGGGAGTTTGACAAAGTGTGGTTGACGAATTTATGACCGTCGTTTATCCGCGTCTGATCGTTCGGTCGCGAAAGATAAAAAAAAAGTATACGTATAGAATAAAAGCTGAATCAATACAACGTTGCTTTCCAGCCTTGTACGAATAATAAAAGTATGATGCCTATTGAAAATCCAAAATCTCATACTATATTGAAAGACACTGTATCGATACTTTCAGTGAAAATTTATCACCGGTTTACTTGCCTTTTATTAAACTCGTAAGAAGGTTGAGGAAACGAGAAAATGGTAGTGAAACCGCATCCCCTATCACTGCAGATTGCTGTTATTAAAATAAACGAGCGGTACGGAATAACTTGGTGAATTAAACTAGTTACGAGATACGATACGCCTCTCATGAGATAAATTCTATATTCTTCATTCGCGACTGTATAATGTAATGCGACTGTTTTCCTAGCTTATTCTTAAGCTAATCCTCGGTGCTCCGGAGACCGGAAATCTTGTAGTTTCCAATTTCCTGTTTCTAATTGCTCAACTAGATGGAAGCTGGTGCTTCAACAGCATTAGATAAAGACAGTTCCTTGTCTGAGGAGCAAATAAATTTGTGCAATAAGTAAAATTACATGTTTGTGTTACGTAGTTCTGCAGCAGAGATGCACTATCACCGCAGGGAATAACTCCATATAATACGAGCAACGATTGAGACGCTTATCTCGTTCGTTGTTACGTTAACGCCCTTTTGTTATACCAGATTGGAAAATCAATAGTTTGCTGGTCTACCAGCAACTCGGCAAATGACTCAAAAAATGATGCGAGATTTTCTTGCGAAAAAACTTCTCGCTTGAAATGTGGAAAATTGTTAATGCGAGCTCAGGTTCCTTGATGAATCGTAATTATGTTGACTTCCAGTCAAAAGATTACCAGGGTATTACTTAATTTCAAACAAAATTATAGCTCGCATACAATCTTCAAGAAATAGTCTTTCAAAGTTTCATTTAGAAAATAAGATTTCGTAAGAACAACACGAGATGTCAAAACGATATCAACCCTTCCCCAATTTATTTGAAAAGTGGAACACGTTTAGTAATTTAAACTTCGTTGGTATGCTTCAGATGATCAGCCAGCATTTAATTGAGTTTGCGAAATTTAATGGCGGGTAAAATACCCTGGAGATTACAAATTTTCACGTTCATTTCGGTCAAAACTAACTTGGCAAAAGTCGAAACTGACGAAAAGTCTTGCTGAAGTTTAGGGTTGAAATGAACATTGTCAAGTTGTGGCGAAAGTGCCACCCTAAAACGAAAAGGCATCAATAATTTAAGGCGATGTTTTTGTTGACTATACCAAAAGATATTCCCTGATGCTGCAGGGCCTCGGAATAAACCCCTATAATAATTGATGATAGAATTCAGGGGAGACCGTCTATATTGGCATAGCGTTTTTTACCTAGATTCTGCAATTTGGAATAAATAAAAGTGAATAAATTGTGCTAAGGGTACTGAAAAAGTATTACTTGGAAAAGGTCTTCTATAAATAATTCAGAAACTCTTCAGACATATAGTATATATGTTTGCTTAGTCTTCGGGCACATATTCTATTACGCAAAATCGTAGCGACGCATTCGTTAACGTCAAACGAAGCAATTGCGAGTCTGTTAATTGCAACATAGATCGTAATCCGAAAATAACAGTGAAGATTGAGATCTGGTTGTCTCGAGGAAATCAGCCAAATAGACTAAAATTACGAGGTAAATTTTCTTCCACATTGTACTACATACATATGTTCAAATATTCGCGAGGTTTAATTTATGTATACACACATGAATACACATACGGTCTAGAACTACAGAACCTGTTGAGCCAAAGTTTAGGTGAAATTTTCGCAAGCCATGTACGATCAAATTGGCATCTATTTGAGACAGGGTGTGCCACGAAATGTTCGAAAAGAAAATAGAAAAAGAAATCTTAAGCTTTTTGGCTGGTTTACTCGAGGGCGAATAGATGCTGATAATAATTATTACACGGCTTGTTACCTCGTTACTTCAAACCAGATGGTTTTCTTGTTGTGGAAGTAAGGACGCTTCTAAGACGATCGTTAATCATGCCAATCGATAGATAGGATAGGGGTTGAATTATTGCTTAACTACGTAAAACCCATCTTAAACCCCCCAGACTCCAAGACTTCAGAAAAGCCTGGATTTACGTTGTTATATTGTCATTCTTTGTGTCTTCTGCAGTATATGGCGGTGGACACGAATTTTATATTCATTTGACGAATATTTTTATCGCGAATTGATTACCGGACAAAAAAGGGTAGTATACATATCAGTACAGAAAATAATCGAACATTATATTGAAAAATGTCGCTAACAATAATTTTGGGAGTATAAGCTCGGTGATTTTCAATCTACAGCTTCACCCCGTCAAAATGACTTTCACAAATCCTCCTACCCAGCTTCGCGGAATTAATATAACAAACGGTTCTACCGTGACACAGCCGGATTTCTACCTAATATTTCAAGTTTTGCCTTTATCTCGTTTGCTTTTGTGAAATTGAATATAACGAACCCCGGAATCACAGTTTCAAATTACTTATAGCTGATGGGAGTTTGATTAGAAACAGATCTGTATCTCGAAAACCAATTTCGAGATGAGGGATTACCAGGAATCAGGAAAAGCTCGGGGGCAGATCGGACACTAAGAGTTTACACTGATGTTCACGGGATTTTACAGGGGACAAAGACTGCCTGAAGAAATGAACCTTGCTTGAAAATTGTGTTCTAGACGTATTAGTCTATAGTCTACAAACAACCCGTTGACCCTATAGGTTGTTTGTATCATTTCACAATTACCCGGCGTCCACTTATAGATGTCGGTTTTAATTGGCGGAAGTAATATAATGTGTATAAAATGAACAGAAATGACAGCTTGAAAAATACGATCAATAGAAATTCTGCAGCGTTAGTGTAAAAGCAAAATTTTCTTTCACGTTCGAGCACACGGTATGCGGTAGTAGTTGAATTTTCATTGTTATACCGATTTACAGAATGTGATAAAAGAATAAAGGTGAGATTCGAAACGGTGTGAATGTCCGTCAGGGAAAATAAATAATCAGATAAATGTTTGAGGTCTAAATCTTTGATCAAAAATAAATGAAATTGAAATTTATTTGATTTTGGGTTTTGAACGAATATTATTCACCCTTTGTCATCCTGATTATTTGGCTAAAATAATCGTATTTGTACACATTTGGCAAATTCCTGTTATATTAGGGACGTTGAACTGCTGCGTGTATTTATATTTATTGATTAGTTCTGATTTCGCGGAAGTCGTTTCCATACAACTGTACCTATAGGTATGGTATATGAGTTGACGGAAACAGCTCTGCTCGATAATTCAACGTGATCGAGAAAGCCTTACGCACGTGCGTCCGACCTTGGATAATACTCCAGGAGGGTTGCGTAGCCCACGTTGAAATTTCGTCACGAAAAAAAAAATAAAAAATAAAAAGAAGAATCCTGACGCCTGCGCCTACGAAAAACAAATAACATTGATCCTGTGAGTTTCTCTTGCCAGAGATACGAATTAGTTGTGTTAAATCGTGAGAAATTTTCTCTAACATCTAAAACCCTTACCTCAATCCTAGTCACGTACATAATATAAGCCGTATAGTCGTCCAAGTGGGAAAAACCAAAAAAAAAAAAAAAAAAATCAAAAAAAGTACAAAAAAAAGAAAGAAGAAAAGAGAAGTAAATTGATTTAACACAAAAGCTCAATTCAAATATGCACCCAGCTAAGACGTTCACGATCAGACGTACCTAAACTATTGAACGACACAGAGCTTTAATTGTCTGACAATTATTAAGGGCTGCAATTTTACATAAAATGTCTGGCAAATTTTTGAGAAATCTTTATACGCATTAGATTAGAGGATTTTAATTGAAAATCAGGAATAACTCGATGAAAATTATTCCGATTTTCAAGTCAACTCATTTTCCGACTTTGTCTGTACGTATAGTCGGACTTGTGATTGATATATTGCTGTACCACCAGCTTTAGGTGATAAATAAACTGTAACAAACAGTGTGAAAAATTACCAATCGCTTCGTCTTTGTGTAATCGATGAGTAAATTGGACCACGTTGAAGTGCTCTATTTCTAATTCAATTGGTGATTACTCTTAGTCGGTATTGGGCGGTCGCGTGAGTCAGGAAATCTCTTTTGTTAATTGATAATGAATTCGGAGTTACGGCATTGTAAAAATGTTTTAGAATCCTAAGTAAAGTGGAAGGATAAAATAATAATGAGTATCATTTTTGTTATAAAAAACATTTTATTACATTGATCTACGAACATTGTGGTAACATATTTTAACAGCCTTGCACTCCCATCCATCCAAGACGACCGAAAACGTCAGTTCTCTCTGAGCCCTGCTCAAAAAGGGGTTTAAAAATTTTTTCGGTAAAGAATGCTATTACCATGAAACTAGTTGAAATTCTTTAACGTCCTTCTAGCAAGCGGCTAGGGTGGAATACGAAACGACTTTGTCCTTCGGAGATGCTCCGTGCTACTATAAAGAACGATAAAACACGTAATGCTGCTTGAGATGAAAAGAAGAAAGGAAAAAGGGAAAAAAAAAAAAAAAAAAGAAAATTCAAAATTACAGATTGAACAATGAAAGGGTTAGTTAATTCGTATCTTGTGCTAATTTTAATTCATATTTAAAACAAGATTGTTAATTCTTACACCCATGAATTTGATATGTTAATGGTTAGTGAACAAATAGATATACATCTTAATTTTATAGATACTTATAATTAATAACAGATTATACGCCTTAGATTTCTAATTGTTTCAAAATATTTAAACAAATTTCTTTTACATATTCTATTATTTATCGATAACTCAAAATATCGATACTCAATATTTTATATTAGATATATTTACTTCAATTTTAATTCCATTAGTTATCTATACAATTGAAATTTTTGATTATTATTATTATTATTATTATTATTATTATATTTATCTCATAATCATTAAGTTTATTAGCGTTAGGAATTATTTTAATCGATTCGTGCGTCTTTCAAATGACTTATTAATCTGAATATATAAATGAGACGCTATTTGAGCCTTTCATACGCATATTGCATTAATTTTCATAATTTATCAATATTTATATATAGGCTATCATTATCACCTTCAAGGACGTAAGTTTTCGTTACTTTTGACCTTAGATATTATACAACTGGGTCAGCGTCCAAATAGCGAGATTTTCTACCGGGTGTATCTTAACTATTCGATATATTATATTCATTCGATAATTAATCTTTACCAATATGTTCCCTATTCACATTTCGTAGAAAATGAAAATAAAAATTATCCACGTAAGAGTGATTTCCGCTATAATTAAATTATACAACCATCCCATACGTAATTATTTACAATTGACTTAATCACTCTACATAATATTATACTCTATTATATTTATATGATAAAATCTCGGCGATAAATAATATCGCAATAATAAAATAAAACACGGCCTAACCTTGACTGCAGGTTTCGTTATACTTAAATTATCACATCGTTTCGAGGAAACTTTCTTAGGATTTTAAGTGAAATTTGAATATTTTTTTTTTTCCAATTCCTTAATAATCGCGTGCGGATTTACAGGTAAGCTTAAAGCATACAAGCGATTGTCGACCGCAACGCCTATACAGTTATAAATTTGCCATTTTAATTCACATCTCATTAGAAAAAAAAAAAGAAAAAAATAGTAAAAATAATTAATACATATAAATAATAAAACTGAGACCATGCATAGGCAAACGCTCTCGCTGCTTCATCCCCCTCTAATTCCCTCCGGATTTGGTACTTTCGTTCATAACACTCGAGCTTTCAATGTCCGAGGCGAAGCGTCCCTCAGCCTTGACCCAATGCGTAGCCACTGCAGATACAAGACTAGAGCGGCGTTTCGTCTTCGCGAAGTTACCTAGGCGTGGAGGGAGGCGGTGGTGGTCATACCGCACTTCCGGCGTAGTAACTTCCTTTCCCAGTAACACCAGGACCTCGTTTCCTCTTTTCGCATTCTAGGGTGCTGAACGTGTTCTGAGCGATCTGTGACTTCCTCTTAGGATTTTGGAGCGTCATACTTCGCTGACTTGAGTTTGAACTTGAGCTTGTTCCCGGTTCCGAAACTCCCAATATACCAGAATGAATGGTACCGAAATTTTGGTATATAAACTGCGACTGGATTGCTGATACAGTTGAATTTTGGTGCTTTAATGTTATCGGTACCGTCTGACCAGCCAGACTATTGTACTGGGTGTCGAACCCGAAGGATGTGTCCAGGAGGCATTCGCCCTTTTCAGAATACCCGCCGAGCCGTGAATCCAGGAGTCCTTCCTTGTCGGCAAATCCGCTGAGCCTGGAATCGACAATACTTTGTTCAGTCCGTCCTGAAAACTCGGTGTACCTTGGCTCGGATCCCAAATTGTGTTCCTTGCTGTCGGTAAAAGCGATCATATTCTGCCTTGAGCCAGATAGAATTCTCGAATCCATGAGGCTTTCTTTATCGGCAAATCCGCTCAGCCTTGAGTCGATTATACTCTGTTCTGGTTTGTCGACGAATGTAAAACGCGGGTCAACATTTTTGTTGTCGGCATAGGCGGGCAACATGTTCGAGAGATCCGTTTTATCAACGTAACTTATCGCCTGAGGATTTGAGGCACAAATATCAGGTGCCGTTTTGCAAAGCAGGGAAGTCCCTTCTTCGGGCAATCTCTGAGGTCCTGAAACAGAAGTTTGTCAATAAATCATTTCCACAAATCATTCGTTCGATCAAAAAGTTGAAAAAAAAAACAAAAATGGCATTTTTGAACTTCAAAAAATAAGGGCGTCTATCTGAACTTACCTTTTGTTGCCGGATGGAATCCCCGGCTCTGTGGTGGCCCCGGAGATTTTTGATGCGCTCTAACGAGGTACTCAGAGCTAAGGCCTCTCTGTTCACGCAGTTTCCTTTCAGCTCCTGGGACCATAACCCTTACCTGTAACAAAATGACAATGTTTAATTGCGCGTGGATATTACTTGAAGTAAAGTTTGTAGGAACTCTTAATCACGCATATATAATATATACTATATATGTATATTGTATATATGTGGCAATGTCATGGCTACACGGTTTCTACTTCCCTTCACATCCGGCGATTAGTAAAGAGCAGTTGATTGAAGTGGGAAATTAAATCGATGGATAGATAACGCATCGTAACTAGAGGCGGACCGCGCTTCAATGATAATCGATATTCATGAAACGGAGCAGATAACGCACTTAGGGAGACTAGTAACAGTTTAATGACGGTGGTATTTGAGCTTCAGCCTCTGTACGACAGAATCGAAAATTCGCCTTCTCTATGTCATATATAGGTTTGAAAAAGAACGAAGCATCGATCCAATATAATATGAGACAAAGTGTTTTACCATGTCCTCGACTGTGGGAAACCGCGCCATGTAACCAGATACGGTAAGTAAAGCAGCAACTTCTGCAAGGATCAAAGCGAGACCTGACAGCTGAAGACACCACCCATACTGATATTGCGGAAGCCCATTTTCCTCGTATTGCATCCCTGGAATTGAAGGGAAAACGTACTTCCGGGGCAGTTCTAGTGATGCATCCGATAGGGCTGATGCAAGGACGAAGAGACCACCGCCAAGAGAAAGTCCTGAAATTGAATAAAGTTTTGTATTATCATGATGATGTTGAAAAATATGTATTACAGGCGAATTATCATCCTTCTTAGCTCAACCCTTATTATTTCCTAAATTGAGTTGAGTTCGATTTTGAGGGTATATAATTCAACGACAGCGCGTCTTATTCCGTTAACATCTGTATCACAGTAGCTGAGAGTGGTATTTCGCTCGATGGAATAAAAAGACGGGTAGATATGACAAAAACTCTAATGGACTTACAATATAATACAGGTCTCTCGTTTCGAGGGTGAGAGACGGGAGAAACGAAGAGGGTAGTACGTGGGGTTGGTGGTAGTAGGTGGATGAACCATGGGGGAAAACCGGAGATGAGAGACGGATTCACGAATAGACGGAGAGAAGCGCGAGGGAGGAAACTGCTATCCATCTTGGCCCCGTAGGAGACCTATTTTTTGCTATACCACGATGTAAATCTGTTCGCTACATTATTAATACAGTTCTCGGCAAAAACATTGTTTAGTATTTTATTGCTCGTGCGCGTAATTATCTCCTGGATATTTATAACCCTGGAGGCTATTCATCAGTGTTTAGGAAGATATATCGGTGAACTATTATTTCCCCAATATTAATATATCTCCGGAATAATTTGTTTTTACCCAAACTATTCAGTTGTTCAGAAAGATAATATCGATACATAGTCCAGAATACCCCATATACCTATATGTAGGTATATCGATAGATCGGAAGTCGATAAATTCATTTAGGATTGAAGCACGTGTCGTCATTCATCAAACAGATAAAGTTTATTTCTGGTAATTATACTTGTGCGATTTCGTATCGTTAGTTTTTTTCTTTCCTCTATTTTCTCAATTTCAAATATATCACGAATTTTTTTTAATGAAACTCGAAATTAGTGAAACTGAAATTTACGGTAGCGTGTGAATCAGAAAGTAATACTATTGCCTATTGCTATTTCCAAGTCACTGAACACTTTTTTCATCCATGTTATTAATTAAAGGCCATGATTCATGAAATAGAAGAATGAACATTGAAAAAAACCATAAAAATCCCCGTTTACCTGATTTCCCCTACTTTTCCTTCACTACTTTCTTAATTGTAAATCGAATATCGTATAGTATAGGCTCGTAGTATATATATATATATAGGCGTCAACTGATAACAAATTATGCCTGAGAAACAGAATATAGGAATTTATATTCGGAGCTGAATATATCTACTTGAGAATCGATGGTGCAGATATAACGTCCATAAATTAAACCAAGATTAATAATTCCTTGCTCTTTAAATCAAGGGGGTAGATACCGCAGATAAGCAGCTTAAATTATAGCAAAGCTTAGCTATAATATCAGGCACGTAGCGTAGCCTTTCAATTTAAGTACCACACAGAATTTACCTCCTGGTATAGGTAGTAGCAGGAATAGGAGTACCGATTACTAGATTTGCGGCAAAGTTGTACTCAACGAGCGTATATAGGCATATGGTATACATGTTTTAGACGACAGATAGTTAGGACCCCTTTTAACAAGCGCAACTCAGTTTAACGCGTGATATTTGCACCTCGTATTTGACGTCGAGTAAATCAAAAGACCTAAGTTTTGGGTTTGGAATTAAGACTAGTCAATTATTATGGATGGATTTTTTTTCACTAATCGGGTAGTTGACAAGAAACAGATAATTCGATAAATCTTGTGATATAAAGATTTATGAAAAAAAATTTATCGAAATTGTGAATGAATTTTTTTTTTCTTTTCGTTTTCGTTTTCGGAAGAGTGGTTATCGTAAACCTGATTCTGACGGGGCTAAGTAATTTCCAATAAATTTTTCAACGATATCCTTCCTACCTACGTAGATTGGTATCAATCCGTCGAATCAGTCATCAGCTGGTCGTTGTGTGAGCTGAATATAAATTGTTGTTGCAATTTTAATTCCGCTTGAAACGATCCGCAATAAAATACGAAAGCAACAAAAAAAAAAAAAAAACCGCCCGCTTACTCCCGACTCGATTTCCACCCCGTCGAAGTCCCCAAGAACTTTGTAGCCAACCATGGACTCGTCGACGAAGCAACTGACGCATAAAGAAGATGAAGGTAAACTCGAAATTTGCATAGGCGTAAAACGAAGCTTACGACCGAATCACCGTTTCGGAATCGGAACTAGAAATCGATCTCCTCCAGATATCATATACTTTTTTTTTTCCAACCGAGCCGTTCATTTGCATTATTCAGATCTTACGTATTTCAGCTGAACCGTCAAACCCTGAGCTATTTTTTTTTCTTTTTTTTTTTTCTACACTGGGATTTAACGGTCTCAAATCAACCCTTGAATCAAACATCATAGTTTATGCTGTACTATTTACCTATGAAACTTCCGGTTTGCCAGAGAAAGTGAATTATCGTCCGTGGTGTTAAAATTTAATTAGAATTGGTACAGGTAGAGGGTTAGTTGAAACTACAGTCAAAATGGAAATTCTGTAAGAGTGAAAAAAAAAAAAAAACCTGGAGCTCCGAATTTTTGGGGTGATATTGAGAATGGTTTTTCGGTGATGTTTTTCTGATCGTGGCAGTGGATTCTAGCAGTGTGAAATTTTGGCGTTGATTTTTTGCAATCAAGAAAATGGTGGGCACTTTCACAGTGACAAGCGCCTCGGGAATGGAAAACTTTTGGGAAACACATCCGTCACTGAAAAACAAATAACAACTGCGGTACTCGGGGCTCTGCAGCTCGTCCAACTCACCCCAGTATAAATATGGGGAGAAATTTGCAGTTTCAATAAAACCCGAGCTTTTATCTCGACTCGCGAGCGGAAACGCACTAGCCGAACCGGAAAACGCTAACTTCCAGATCGGCAAGAAAACAAAAGGATATGTTGAACTGGGGTTTGGTCCGCCTAGAAGACTCGTTGTTTCATGGTAATCCCGACGTTAGTCAGTCGAACGAACTATTCATCACATTATAACTAATTAGCAGCGAATCCATCTCTGACACACGCGTTTTGATGTGCAATGATAATGATTCGATTCTGTGAAAATAAACCAAGAAAACTAAGGCTAAACCCCGGAATTTTGAGTATCAAAACTTTTTTCTGTGATTCTAAGTTCTGAATGAAGATAGATTATGCAAATGACTTTGGCAAATGAGTTTGGCAAATGTCTTCGCAGAAATAATTGGAAATGATAATTCAGTTTAATATTAGCAAGTCACAAGTCCCAAGTGACAAATAACGACGGCGTGTAAAGCTGATTAAAGTGTTTCAGGGTGTCGCCAGTCAATTTGACCTCGTTATTTGATCATTTTGCCAGAGGGCAACGGGTGCCGCTCGTTCGCGATAAAGGTCCCCTTAGCAAACGATCCTTTGGACAAGGATCTCAGCGGTTCCCAATTGCCATAAGCTTTGTGACGTAAAATGCGTCAAAGAATTGAAAAAAAAAAAAAAAAAAAATGATGTATTCCATAAAAATCGCGAATTCTTTTACCCTGAAATTTTGTAATTTATCTAAATATCTTTGAACAAATCCGCAACAAAATTTCGATCCCATACAACCATTTATTTTCTTCTTCTATCAATTAACAGCTCACCAAAATATCTCCAGACACCTTGAAGCTTGTGATTCAAGATGGATTACACACGTGTAGTGTGTGATTCTCATACTGTTTACCAATTAGTTCTAGTTAGTGTTACGCGTGTCTCTGGTTACTGATGAGAACCAACGTTGGTTGCATACATCCTGAGGACCCTGCCAGGGTTACACAAGGACGAGGACAAGAAACGTCCAGCTTGGATAGCTAAGAGAATGAGGGTAAATCTCGTTTCTGTGGTCAGTAAAACAGTTTCGTTGATTCTTGTTGATTGTAGGAGAAGAAATGAAGGAGCTTGTTAGCAAATCTAACAAGGAAAATTGAGACATATGCCTACAGCCACCACGGATTATAAAAGGGATTAAAATGTTCAATTATATCCAATACGCATTTAATTAAATTATTACATTATTAAGGCGATAAGCTCCGGGGTAATGGATATAATAGAAATGGAAAGGAAGACGAGAGGATATATTACGATGAACAAAGAAACGTCGACGTGGGATCTATCAGCGCGGCGTGATAAAAGGTGAACGAAATAATGAAATATTGAGGTGGTATAGGTGGTTATTACGTTTTTTTTTTTTTTTTTTTTGTCAAGTCGTGGAAAAAGCTTCCTTTATTGAAAGTATATCCGTTCTGACATATCTCGATTCCCTTTTATCTTTGCACTGTTTATTTTCTTCACACGTTTCGTATATTCCATTTTATTTGTTCGTTGCCATCCCCAACCCGTTTCCTCCCCAATCTTACGGCAAATATTTGCAAGGGTGGCAAACCCCTCGACCCAACCCGACTCCGACCCCTCTTCGCTACGAGTAAATAACTTTTTTTGCAAGTCAACTGCCAGCTTCAGAATTGAGTACTTGCGATGAAGGCGAGGGTATGGGTGACTGTATTTGTTATATAACCTGGCATAGCTGCTATTCCGCGTAGGTACTATAGAATGTAGATAGTATATCTCGCTAAGTCTCGTTCAAGGGTTCTTACAACAAACTTTGTTCGTTTCTAAGGCTCTTGAGAATGATCGATCACTTTTCAAACGAGAGCTGGATTCAAGTTTCAATTTGTAGACCCTACATCTTTTTACCAACGTGTAAAAACTTGCCCAGAAAGTCGAGAAGAAGAAGAAGAAGAAGGAAGAAGAGGAAGAAGAAGACGAAGAAGAGGGATTGACTGTAAACGGCCTTCAAAGCTCCACGCGATAAGATCTTCAATTCCATATCAATGCCCGTTAATTATATTTTACAGCACAGCAACCTGTGGTACTCAATCATCCATTACTTGGATAAAATTCTCAACTCGAAGGGAAAATTTCTTCCGCTTAGCAACTTGTCTAATGATATCAACAACGCCCCAATATCTATCTTTGACGGAATAAAACTCGAATTTCCTGGGTCGAGTCCTATAAGTAAATTATCGACTACTGAGCCGCACAGTCAATAAGAGTTACTCTCAATTAAACGATAACTGGTTCAAATCCAAGTCCAAGTCTCACCTTAGATCGACTACCAGAAATCGTAGTTAATAAACTAACTTCCACAATCTTTGAGTTTCGCCGTTTCCAACGATTGTATATAAAAAAAAAAAAAAAAAAAAATCAAATAAATAAATAAAAAAATCCTCAAGTTTCAAGTGAGCGTGAAAAACACCCCACAAAGTTTTCCACTATGTAACTAATTCGAGAACACCATTAAACCGGCAGATTCTCAAACCACCTATATAACTGACGACCTAACTTGCAACTAGCGTTTTCAGACGTCTGGATGTGGTGCGAAGAGGGATGCTTCGGTGCCTGCAGTTTGTCGCCACAGATGTCATCCCTGGCTAATTTGCGGTACAAGTTGAAACACCGTGCTGGCTAAATGACAATTAAACAGAGTGATTAGTCTGAGTTTATTTTCCATCTCATTGTTTTCCTGTCCATGAAACTACGGTAGAGTTATCCTCTGCGTCATACAGGATTTGTATATTAATTTAATAGGTGCTCCGCACGAATTTCCCACGGGCAATCGGATTACGTGATGCCGTTTTTACGCGGTTTTTCAAACCATACCAGATCAAAACGTGAAGTCAAATTGGGCTAGGCCTCCCTGAGGCTGTAAATAAAAATTTTTGTTATCGTGTTTTATCAAGTTGTTGGCAAAGCCGCTCTTGTCCACGAGGCAAGAAGGTCTTGACTTGTGAATAGTAGAAAAGCAGAGCTCGTGCGAGACTGAAGATGAAAGCCTAGAGGCACGAGGGGAAATTCTAGCCAACTGATCTTGTCTTGGTTAAATCTTTGTCATTGCAGTGGTTTTGAAGCTTGCAAAGATTAACGAATAGATTCGTATTATCCGGGGATAAAGAAATAAATTTTTAATTTTTGGTTGATTGGGGCCGCCATTCACCAGCGATTGAATTATATTTGAATATTCGAATTTATTAATGAATTAAGCAATCAAAACTGCATAGAGTTACGGTTTATTAATTGATAGTGGTCGGTGTGGTTTTAATTATGAACATGAATAATTAGGTGAATTCTGCATCCTGGCCAGGTCACCAAAGTAATTAGCGGCCTCGTCGATACCATGATAAACATTGTTACACGTTTTGGAGCAGAGAGTTTCTCTTCAGCGAACTAATAAATATGGAAATATATGTGTGTACATTCTGGCTTGTCCTACTCACTAGATACAACATCATTATTCATGTAATTCCCGATCCAAGTCTGTCGAGTGATTTTATAACGACGTAGGAAGTGGTTTCCGATTATTTATCAGTTTATTTCGCCAGGCATATGCATATGTGACATTATACCCCAAACGAATAGGCGATTCTTGTAAATCAGGTACTTCGGCTGTGATCGGTTCAGTATTGTTTTTTTTTTTTTTTTACTGTTGTTCGTATCAATCAGAACCGAGTGGTCTTTTGGGTACTGGATCGATCACATTGTCAGCATAATGGTATAACAGTGTTAATTAATGGTTAGAGTATTTTGCAATGTAATTAGTATGAGTAAATTAAGTCCTGCGGCCTCATATGATTCGTTCACATATCCCTCGTGACCAGTTCATTAACATTATCGCTATCTAATGCCCGGTAGCAATCTAGAATATTATAGAAACACATTCGATTAGCTCGATTTCATATAATTACCAGGCATTAGTTTGATTTACAGTGAATGATTAGCGGATGTAGCCACATGCGCGATTAAACCGTATAATCTTATACGTATATAGTGACATAGCTACAACGTTGTTTTTTCTGCTTTTTTTTCCATTTGAATTTTTGAGTCGTTTTAATTTTCAGCGAATTGCGTTCTGTCGAAAGCCCTTCATTCACAATTCTCAATTTGCGGGTTATTTAGTAAGCCGTCAAAAACTGTAAATTTTTGTCAAACGGAGTGCCGAATTTAACGCGAATCATACTACGCGGAGGCTATCCGTGATTTATTAATGCAATGCAATATCCCAGAGGGTTGAGAGAGACTAAATGAATCAATGACAGAAATTAAAACCATTTCGCGTCCCACGAATGATTTTATAACACAAAAATTAACAATGCGGGTACAGGAATGTGAAATTCTATGCATTTAAATGGGATGACGTACAACCAAATTGGTTTGAATGAAATTTAGCCGGTATCTGGTACTGGTAGGTATTAATCAGGAAAATGATGGTGAAAATTGTTGAATAACTCAAGTGAAAAGGCATCAATTTCAAACACAAACAAGTTCGCCATATGGCTGTGTTACGAAAATATACCCAACAAATTCAACCGATTGATCCCTGAATATATGTTTGTTATACATCAGGTTGTATCAGCGTAAACATAAGGTTGAAAAATGTGAATCTGTTTTCATTTAAGCTTTTGGAGTCGATTAAAAATACTTTCACTCGAATATCGTTGAGACAAAATGAGTACAGCACGTTGTTTGTAATTTTATAATATTTTTTGACACCCCCTATCTCCCCCATGTCATATCGCGTGACGATTTTCATTTTGCGCAATATCTGTCAGCTTGAATGGATAATTTTGTTTGAAACTTTCTTTCAAACAAAGTTTATAATCACATTATCCGCATTATGTAATCACGACTTTTATCTTTTATTTTTAGACTTCAGCCTAACAGCGAGTGTTTCATGATCAAAAAAAAAAAAAATAATAATATACCTATGTATATATATCATGGGTAGTCTGAGGGGTTGGAAAATTCCCGAAATACAAGCTCGTTAAATTATTGAACACAGGATTTATCCCAGCTTGGGCGATATTCCAACAACTAAATCCGCGACGCGACGCGCCGTACGTTTTATAAAAAAAAAAATACAAAAATCGAGTCATTAATAGTGGAAAACTGCGTTGATGTCAGATAATGATTAAGCCGTAGCTTTTACCTCATAAATGAGATTGAATATTTCAAATATCGGATGTATCTAGGTATTATATAAATCAAATAAAATATTTTCCATCGTCGCAATATCAAACTTGGCACGTCGAAGGTACGTCACATCGCGTCGTCTCGAATTGCTTCTACCCTTCCATCCCAAAGTTTTGCCACCGTTCAAATCCGCCCCATTCCATTTCAGGGAGACAACTTATCCATGTTTATCCTTCACGTTTACCAAACTTTTCCATATACGTTCGCTTTACGCAAAGCTTATCGCAAGTCTCTTCGTTCAGCACATATTTGTAGCGCACGTTACAATACGCACAGTATCACGGTCTAGTAGTAAAGCTCAATATCGCGTCAGCCGCACTGAGAAACATCGTTTGAAAACCAATGGATGAATCAGTCCCATTGAGTTTTTAGTTTTTTATGAATTGGCAGCAGATTTTTTTGGGAAAATGTATTTGGTTGAGGTGCAGTTTAATGGTGAAAATAATTATTAAAGAGATTACTACGAGCCACACAAACGATGTAAGCAGTGTGAAGTTTATCATATCGCTGTGCATAATATTTGTCACGAGAAGTTGTGGTTTTTTTTTATGACATATAGTAAGATTTTGTAGACTCGTTGAGTTTTGGGACACGAGTAAATATGTTAAAGGCATAAAAAAGAGTTGGATGAAAATTTATTACCTACCGGTTTAAAGTGCGCACCCTTTTTCACGAAACTTGAATGAACCTCTGTATATGCAGAGATATATTTTCACAGATAAAGTATCTTGAGGTTTGAACAAAAAAAAGAAAAAAAAGAATTATTTGTCTCATGTTCCTCCCTGACCATGTCATTATGACACCTTATTAATCGATCCCTTGCTTGTCCGAATTAACGTTATGCTATAGTAAAAAAATATCTCGTGACGAGCTTGTCAAAGAAATGAAAGCAAAAATGCGAACCCCAGTTTTTGACATCAATCAAATGCAATGTTCACCAAAATTGATTGTTTTTTAAGCATGCGAATCTGTTTTGTTTGATTTTATCTTTTTTGGAACAATTTATCGCTGAAATTTTCCAGTATGTTAGAGTTGAACCTTTGACACGATATGCAGGTGCCCTGTTACCGGTGTCCTTTTCTGCGGTAAATAGGGGTAAGATTTACGCGTATTACTTGGTAAGGGTGGTTTTGAATATCAAGCAGCATGCGGGTGGTGGTATCTATATCTTCACCTCGTCCTACGGTGAGCCTAACACCGTGGCCTACCAGCCGAACGTTTCACCCCCTAAATCACAATATCTCGACACTTATACCCTCGGCCCTACATATATTGCAGCCCTAACCTACCCCCTTTCACCCCGTAGTTCTGCTCATGTTTGCAGTCTTTAGATTTTCTGTACATCGAAATTGTACACGATTTTTTTTTAGAAATTTTGCATTTATTTTTGCGCCTAATTAATAAACGCAGATATTTTAATTGGCTACTGGAATTGATCGAGAGAAATAGTTTGCCAATTCAATTCCAGAGAACCTATAGCTGTGTTCTCGATGGAGTGTATGGAACCATTCACATTTATACTGTCATTGGTATATTTATTTCAACGATACGGTTGTAAAAACTCATAGTTACATACATATGTACTACGTATATAAATTCACGTAGCCCCATGCACTTTTGAAATTTTTTTACAACATAGCAGTTACAATCATTTGATTTTTTCATACGACTTTATTGCAACTGGCAGTTTTTTTTTTTTTTTTTCTCTTTTTTTTCACGATTCACTCTAATAGCTCGTGTATTTTTTACGGTAGATGTTTGCAGGTTGTTTAAATATTAATGGAGAAAATAGTCGATGTATCCCAACGGCATCGGCTTATCGTGAATGATGTATGTATAACCGGCATTTCTGTATCGACTAGATACATCTCGGCGCAGTTTACATATTGACTAGGTGCTTTTACAGAATTCATCCATTTCCACTTTCGCATCCAGAGTAGAAACGGTCTTTTTCTTGGTGAAATATTTCAGCTCGATACGTAGATCACCATGAATAACGTTTCGTAACCATTTTTCTCACTCACAGTTTCGTTTACTATTCAGTCGTTTCACTTTCAACATTTATATATTTATGGATTGGACTATTTGCAGAATTCGCGCAAACTATATAATTCCCGGACACTGAACTACAACGCATATCTCTGATCTACCAAGCGGACAAACTCGTACCGATAAGTTAGTGTATACGTAGTTCGCCACCCTAATTGGCAAAAACTTGCCCCAATAGATTGAATCCTATCGGCGGTAAATGTGCCTTGCAGAAATTTTCTCCTATGAATTTTGACAAATTGTGACAATGATCAATAATACAAGATCTGATCAGGTTTTACCAGCGGTTTGTGAGTATAACATGTGAATTAGAATTCAGAGATTAAAAAAATGTATGCCATACATGGTCGACGGGAAAAGCCTTATGCTATGGTTGAAATTTTTCAAGTGAATTATTTTTCTCGATTCGTTTATCCTTTTTCATGATTCTGTATTATTCTGGTTTGTTTCTTTCATCTGGAGCCTGCTGATGTACATTATTAAATTTGTGTATTTCGACGTGTGTTAAATTGGAAGGAAGTTAAGAGCGGGTAAATTGCGGCAGTCATTATTATTTCAGTTGAATATGCTCCAGGACCAGGTGCCCCGTCTCGCCAATTATCGTCAACAACTGCAATTCGTATAAATGAGCGTATGTTTTCCCGTTTCAACAGACTATTTTTCTTCACCAGTTTTTCCCCGCACATTCAACGACAAACACTCGTTGCTGCACTTCGCTATAAACTCCAGCACCGGGAATATCGACTCTGTGAGTATGGGCTATGACAGGCAAATAATTGCACGCTCTACCCCGGTGCATCTTTTGTCGGCGATGCAATTTGTTACTAAATATATATATAGTCAACGCCTGTATACTACCAACCGATCGTGGTTCACCGGGTGCATTTATAACCAGGATGTTCAGCTTCAAAAATATAAAGAGAATATAAAAGAGCCGGCAACAGTTGATACCTATATATAATATGCACTATACCAATTCTCGGATAATAATATGGTACACATAGAATTCTCAAATTTCTCAGAAATCTTTTACGAGATTTTATCAAGAACGAGGTTTTTTCCAGAGACTAAGGTACGAAATGAGAGTCAATTGTGAAGATATAATGAACAAAATGTAATGTGTTAATTGTGATTATGTGTGATTATAATTCATAGATTACATTAGATCATTATAGGTATTTTGCTGGATTCGCGGAAGGTTCACAAGCAGAGGTATAGTGAGATGAAAGTGTGAATGTAGGTGGGTGAATAAAAATTGCGCGAGGTCAAAAGTTGACAAGAGTAGTGACAGTCACATTCAGCTTTCAACCCTCGGCCCTAGGTCCTCGGCTTACAGCCCTCGCGGCCTCCAGCCTGTGTCACATTCAATTTGAATAACCACCCTGCCCGCCACCTTTCCACAGCCCCGTCCAGTGCCACGTCAGTCATTCGAACTTTATTCAAATTCTCTACCCTTCATTCTCTTCTTTAGATTTTTCTTTCACCCCCGCATAGACAGCGCGCTTCAACCACAGAAAATGCGCTCTCTTCAAAATTCGCTACAGCTTCACAGATGTAAGAAAAAAATAAAAATAAAAAATTCAAAACGTAGGAGAGTCTTGAGTCATTGAGTATTTTAATCAACCCTGAAAGCTACCCCTAAAAACGCATCTAATTTCACAATAACTTGGCTTATGGTTTGCTGAATTTTCCTCATATTTGCTAAGGAGTATTTGGCAGCCAAGTTACAAGAGGTAAATTTCATCTCTCGAGAATCGGTAGAGTTAGTTGTCTCCCCTATTTCGCCATCGGGCAATCGAGGACTACCAATGGGATGTTTCGTTCCAGGTTTCTACCCGCGATAGCGTTAATAGATACTCTCTAAAACGCGAAGATCGTGGCGTCGAGTGGCACGTTTAAGGGTCTTCGTAAAGGGGCTACGGTATATATAAGGCAACGTATAAGGTTCGTCGCGGCAATTTCAATCTGTTTAACCCGCCTTCTGAGCTTTTGCTTTTGATTTCATTATCCTCTACAATCATACAGTTAATATATTTTCCAGGTATACATTAGGGAAATTGAAGATTTATTATTTGTATCCATTATTTCTATTCCCTTTCCTTATCCCTCAAATCTTCTTTTAACCACAGCAGGACTATCTCGGTATAATAAAGTACTTTCGTTTCATCTAGTGACAACTTTCACCGGATCAATCAAGCCGAGATTACTAAAGCTGTGCGAAACCAGGCAAGCGGAAATTAATCAAGGCTAAAGCAACGTGAGTTGCTCCTCTCTATATCTATCACCCCTACCACTACTACATACACTATCAAGTAGGGTACACATTATATGAGCTTACTAATTCTTGAAGTGGCTGCAACTTGTTAATTAGAATCTACTGTTAAAGATGCTTTGATCTTTGTTGGATCAAGTTCAAGTTCCATTGTTGCACAACATTCCGTACCATCACGGGACCTGATTAGGGACCATACGAAACTCCTGGCTCTCGTTAGTTTCGAAGTGAATTTAATCAATTGATTATATCATAGCTAAGTGAGCTAATATCAATTTCATTGAGACTAATGACATCTGATCTTAACCACGGAAGGAGAAACCGGAAATCGAGTGTAATTATAGTTACAGCAGCGGTAGAAACCATCAGGTGAATTCACCTTTGGACTTACACATCTGTGTAAATTCATCAGACTACGAAATATGCAGACTGTAAAATGGCGGTAGTCGGAAACTTCATTGAAAAGCTTGCGTAAGGGTGAACTCCTATGATCAAAGTTGACAAACTTGATTCCCTCGCCTCTTTACAGGGGGATTGAGGGTCGCTCTTGTATCCTGGGGACAGGGTGGCCAGCAATCTTACCTAATCAAACTTGTGGAGTCACAGGATGGAGGGTAGCCTATAATAGATCACGAAGAAAACAAGAAAACAAGCTTGCGAGGGTGTGAGGCTGCGGGCACCAAGCCTAGCCTATAGCTATAAGTCTGTTTCGTCTCCAGTTTTATTCCAGACTTGATTTTCCGCAAAGTCTTGAACCGTCGCGAAAATTCCACGACGCGTAAATTAGATGAGAAAAGGGTAGGGCTATAGATTTGCACCCATGTCTGGATTCGATTTACTTCTTCGAGGACCCATCGTCAGTGTCTCCGCTAAGTAATGCCCCAGTTCCATGCACCTCGAGAGACCACAACGGCCGCAGACCACGCGGTCAGTTTTATACTCTGGGGCGACGTATAGCTTTCGACCTCTATCCAAGTCTCGGGTGCAGTCGGGTACCTCTTGCCGACGCCCCGGGCTCCACTTTCCTTACCCTCTAGCCGCAGATATCTCCCAGGGGGAACCTCCTGAGTCCTGCTTCTATGCCAGACCGCAGGGTGAAAACTAGCTCTCTTGTACATAGGTATCCTACCTACCAGAGGGAAAACCTTCTACACGGTCAACGGACCACAGGACTAAGAAAACGCGAATGTCCTTCGGGGTTATTGATTTTTTCAATTTTATATCCCTTCAAGAAATTCTAAGCTTTGATAGACTCGAGTAGGGGTGTACAGCACCGTACCTTTGTCAGTAAAGGATTTGACGTTTTTTAGATTAGGTGAAACTAAGGAGTTAACAAAACTCACACACGTTCGCTTTTCATCATCGAAGACCAGGGAATGACGTAAAAAAAAAAAAAAAACGAAATTTGGCTTATCCTGGAATTCAGGTGATAGCAGCTCCTTCAAAAAACATCCCGAAAATTCTGTTCATCACTAAAACTTTCATTTATCATTCAGATCTGGGGAAAAGTCCGACCATTTATATTCAACGGTTAGTATCGATGGTTCATCTCGTTCTCATAGTATTCTTATGTGTTTGGAGAAAAGAATTCACTCCGAACCGAGCGAAAAAAAAAAAAAAAAAAAAAATTCAATTCCATACGCATTTTGACTCATTTTGGGAAATGTATTTGAAATAATATCTAGTACCCAAAAGTGGGGACCACGTTGCTGTTTTAAAGGGTTTTGACCGAAATTTGCGGTCAAGTTTGCTTGAAAATGTTGAGAATTCATATTTGCATAGGTGGGCATAATACCCGGTGGCTAATATCTCGTACCGGCAATGGAACAGACGGATGAACGTACATACGTACATATACATACGCGGGACACAAGAGTCTGCTGGGTTACGGGTAGCCGAGGTATAAATTACGTAGGCGGTGTATGCAAAGATGAGAGGCGGCAGCGTACCTATAGGCCTGTGATATGTAGCTCCTGGGTCAAGTTATTTAACCCGTGGACCATAAACTATACCGGTGTAGGGAAATTTATGCCCTCACACACGCGCTCGAGGCTCATCCACGAGACCTGATTCAAAGTTGCTGCAGTCTCATACGAAATTCATGAACAAGTCGCGAGCATGTAAATTTCGCAAAGGTCGTTCGGAAGCTGCAGGCGCTTCAGTTTCTTATGCATTGACTAAGAATCAGCAATGTATATCTTCTATTTAAAGTATCCTGAAAAGTGGAATCAAACACCTGAGAAATGAACCGGATGAACTTACCCTCTACTATTCGACGTTTGGACTTATTCCTTCTTATATAAAAATTCAACACTTCGTTTTCCTCAAATATATTTGGGGATGAAAAAAAAGCCAATAAATTAGATAGGCGTGTTAAACACTTGAGAAAGATTCAATGCGATTCTCCAAGAGGGTGCTTGACAAAGAGTACGATGACAGGAAGTGCGAGGGTGAAATGGACCCCTTGGATAACCGTCGTGTAGATCTCACCTTTATATACCTATAATTACTTATCCTTGATGACTTAGGAAATCCAATGTGTGAATTATTGACTTATAAGATCTGAAGAGTTATCGACAAATTTCATTCTTCGGAGGTTTCACGATTTTCATCATTCTTCAAAAGGGCATGGTAACTAGTATCTCGCACTACTTTCGATTTCACGTAATCATTTGCAGAGAGTTTTCTCTCGAATCTCAGTATCCAATTGTGAGATCCGAGAAATACGTCTAGCGTAGAAATAGTAGGAATTGATATTCCAGAAGCGTGATATATTCTCGTGCGTGAGAATGCTGCAAACTATTGAAATATCGTTTTAATCTTCGAAGATTATGCGCTACGAATCCGTGATGCATTCGAGAGTGAATAATTCTTTGACATCAAAGGAAAGTCTCACGTATGCAATGATGTCACTATATTATGAACTTGCTATGCAGTTACCCATAAGACCAAGAAGTTTTTAAGGAAAATTTAACGAGCGACGTATTTTAATAGTGTGAATAGATTTCTTTGTCTCTGCAAACCAAGTCTTGAATCCTTATTTCTGCATGAATTAAAGACTGATTTGTTTAATCTCATCTTTCACGTTAATCTGCCACAAAAATCAAGAGAGAAATAAAAATGAACGTATTTACTCTTGTTCAAAAAGTTTAGAGACTTTCAGCGCAATCGGTAAATTCAATTTCAATGTTGCGTGGACGAATATTTCTGTTAATATTTATGAGTCGGGGCTCGCTACACCAGCTAGAAATTCCGCAACATGTAGCTCACGACTCATAATAGTTAGCTACAATTCTTAACGAGGCATTTCATCCCTTCCCTAACGATACAAGAGTTCTACTTCTGCCCTCGCGCATGGAGAGTAGGCAAGCAGGTAATAATAATAACGAAGTCTCTTGGCACGGGATTGGAGACTCCTTTGCCCGGCGGTGTTACGCTATCCGGGTTGTAATTAGTCAACAAACTTCTGCACCCTCTCAGGATGAGCTAGCCGAGCTTTCGCTACTTTTGGTCATAGATCTACCGCCTCAACATCTGCGGTTCTTTTTTCTTTTTTTGTTTGTTTTTTTTTTCTACTTTTTATCTCCATCGGTTGTCCCCTTACCATTTTCTTCAAAATGGTTACCTATATCCGTTTTCCGGTGAACGATTTTCGTACATCTTCCAAGATATGGGAAGAATTACGTTCGCATTGTCGGATATCGTATGATGCGGTAAAAAGTCTAACCACTCGGCGACCATTCATCACTTCCTTTTATTGGCAAAAAAAGCAAAAAAAGTAAAAAAAAAGTAAAAAAAAAAAGAAGGAAATAAAAATCTATATTTTAAAAATAAGTGGGACGTGATCGAGGCCAGATTTCTACGTCTTATACAGCCTGAACTACCATTTGTTCAAAGTACGAGGAAGGAAACGATTGGATGCTTCAAGAGGCATCCAAGTGTGCCAATGCGGATAATAACGTGTGTAACCAACCGATGAGCCACCCATTTGCTTAACAAGCTTTCCTCCAGCACAAAAGGCAATATACATTAGCTCTGTTGTACCGCAAAACTGTTGAATTTTAATAGAAGAAAAGGTTCCCTGCAGAGTTTAGATTTTTTTTTTTTTTTTATTTCAAAATAAAATTGCGAAATGGTTTGACGTTAGAAATGAAATGAAAAATGAGAATTGATTAGTACGAGTTCACGAGTTGTTTGACTGTGAGAGGAACAGCTGTGTCTGACATCTACAGAGTTAAGGAAATGGGCTTTCTGTATAGGTTGAATAGCCTACCCAGGCACATATAGGTATGGTGTGTTGCTAGCTGGCAAAACTGTACTACTTATATTTTATCTCTTTCCTCTTTCGAAAAAGCCAACATTTTATTTTTCACGTGATAAACTCATGCGCAGCAGTTTCTGAAAGAATATATATATTCCCCCTGTGAAGAGTTGTTTTATTTCAACCCAAGTCTTGCATTCTTATTTAACACACCACGCCGCAGCAGTTGCTAGAGACAGTGTAGGGCTTAGGTATATCGATCATCGTTATGATATACCGGTGGCAAACACCGCAATACGGAAAAGTCAAAAAATAAGAAATCAAATACGAAGAAGAAGAAGAAGAAGAATATGAAGAAGAAGAAGAAGAAGAAGAAGAAAAAATAATATATTAGAGAGGGAGACAAAACCAATTGGTGGTTCCTCGGGAGTACCGGGCCAATATGAAACCCCTGGATTTAACATTTTAATAAAAGGCTCCAGTTTTGTCGCCGGCAACCACGCCGCAGAATCCCAGTCTGGGTCCATGGCACACTGGGTAAAGACACGCATGACGTTTACGCTGGTTGGCAGGAAACTACCAAAACTTTGGCATCGTGTGCCCTGGCCTTTTTACGGAAATGAGCTCCCTATGCTAAGCAGGGCTTCTTGCCTAGTCTTCCTTTGATTGATGTGGCTTTTCGGCTCCGTTTACACTTTTATTAAATCAAGATTCTCATCTCGCGTTGTCTCAACTTTTCGTTATTATTTTTCAAAAATTATTTATGCGTAATTATTTTACGCTTTTTTTTTTTTGCTATACTTCTATATATAATATATATAATATATATTTATATATATATATGTAATATATAAATATCAGGTAAAAAAGTTACTTCTGATCTTTTATGTTCGCTTTGTAACGAGGCTATGTGGCTTTCGTATAATTAAAAAAGATACCTTTTCAAATGAGGTGAATTATTCTTCTCGTTTATTTTTTATTTTTTTTTTTTTTCTTCATTTTTTTCACAAGACCTGTAAAGCTCGTTCGTGCTTCCCATTCATTAGATACGTAATTATTTGGGCGTAGTTTGGAAAAGTAATAAGTTTCAGAACAAACAACTCGAAGATCTTAACATTGGCCAAAGTTACCTAATAACGAAGTGTACGGGGTAATTAAAAGATTTCAAAAAGTCGAGACCATGGGTTTCTGTCTCACACTGAAGTCGGAATAAAATAAAGAAAAGCGAAAAAAGAAAAGAATATTCGCATTAATCAAGCTTCCATTCGTTGATTTTTATACGTGGTGGAAAAACATGGACCGCAACCGGGAGTGAAAATATCTTTTATTTTCACGTTTTTTACCCTCAACCCAGTACAGTAAGAATGTTCAATTATGCAGGAGTGAGCCGAACTTCCTTGGAAGCAGCGAAGCGTCGGCTTAGCCCGGTGTGTTCAGAACTTTAAATTAATATTCGACGCCAAACATTGTAAATCAGGTAGCAACCGTTTCTCCACATTTTTCCGATACAATTTTAAAACTTTGTTCGAATTATTGCCGGCCGAGCAACACCAAACGGAGGAATTCTTTTGGGCCAAAATTAATTATTGATCCTTGGTAACGCTCCTCCTACGTAACTTTTTTATTTTATTTTTTTACATGTATATATAGTACTATATTTTGTTTTCCCCAATCTTTTGTATCCTCGGCCGAAAATACCGTCGCCTAGGTAATATAACTTTATAAAAATAAAACTTTTTTTTCGTAGGTATTTTATTTTCACCATTTTTGATTATTTTTTGCTTCTAATTACTTGGAACTTTTCAAACTCTGGTATAATTTTATCGGCTGGTGTAATTGACAAGGTAGAATTTTCATACGGTTCAACCTTTTCAAAGAAAAACTATAGTATAAGGGAGGAATAAAGGGGAGCGAGAGTCACGGCCCCAAAAACTTCTCCCTCGCGATTCTACTCGCAGAGGTTGAAGCTAGTTTTTTTCCTTCCTTCGGGGCAGACTTTTTTAGCTTTCTTCGTACTTTATCTCGCCGTCGTAGACGCGAAGCCCTTTTGGTCCACTGCACGTTGCTTTTAGAGACTCTCCCTCTCTCCCTCTCTCCCGAATCCCCTTACTATTACTCCCTCGGTCCCTCCAGCCTCAGAGCTTACCTCCACACCTTCGGGCTCGAAGAAGTTACACGAAACGCGTTGTCCGCTTTTCTTAGCTACACACTGTGCAAAGGGAACGGACGTCATCTCCGTGAACACTTCTGCTGCAGGGTGTAAGAGTAAAAAAATAAACCTTCGACCCCTTCGCGTTATTTCGCCCCAAGGTCCTTCAGCAGGTCCTCTTGTAGGTACCTACCCGGGACTCACAACCAACGAAAACGACAAAACCGACGATTTAGACATCGACAACCCTCCGGACGGTCCTCAGCTCCGCACTTACCGAGTGAAGAGAAATTTTTCCACGCTATCAGTTATAGGTGAGAAATTTTTTTCCTACCCTGATGAGAAATGTGACAAAAATAAAATACCAAATTTCTATTAGGTATTTCTGTATTCAAGATATCACGATTAATTCGATTTTTCAAACCTTGATTATTGATAAGAAATTAATGAAAAATTAACTCGAGAAAACTTGCGACTGTGGTACAGCACCGCGATGTTAAATTGAAGGCATTACTGTCTCTCGCAAAACGTCGCAGGGTAAAGTTACGCTGTTCAAAGAGGGCTATAAAAAAGGGTGCGGACTTTATTAAGGGCTTGACGGGTGGGTCTGCTTATTACGATGACTTTGAGGTTTCTGAGGCCTAGTATACATACACATACACGTATTCACGTATATCGTACATAGACACAGCCTACTGGTCTTAATTGAAAATTTTTTTCTCCAGGAGTCTCGCATCTACATGTAGAAAAATTTTAACGCCAGGAGTGGACTGGTAAGTAGATAAGTGAGTCGCTTCTTACATTACAGTATTCACCAGGCTGAGCTCACGACGATGAAGTTGTGTAATAAATATACCGGGATTGTTATGTTCCGGCTTTAGAGATTCCGAAAAGAGTAGCTTTCCTGCAAGGGTAGTAAATAAGAAGCGATATTTTTAAGACTTGGCTCAAAGTGTATACGAGACTCTTATCTGGCTTTGACAATGAGTACCGTATGATATATCACGTACCTTACTGTCACCAAACCGCAAACAGTGGAGAGAAAAATGTTCACCTTCACTCATCTCGGATTATTTTTACCTCACAATTATGGAATATCGATTATCGATTATCATTACACCAGCTGAATGTATTCAGCGTACGACAAGTGATTAACTAGAGTACATATTTTACTTGTCAAAATCTGAATTAATCGAATGTTTAATGTTAAATCACGCGCTTATACCACACGCAGCTTTACCCAGCCTGATTTAAAAACGGCTATAATCTGTAACCGATAACGAAATAAATTTTACATTTCTTTTTTTTTTTCTGCTTCTAATGTATAATACATTGAATCCCACGTAATCGAGGATAGAAAAGATTTATTATTTCTCGGTTAAATTACGGACGAAATTTTGTTGAATTCGTTAGGTCATGTCGCGGGGCTAGTCATTTTTGCCGAGCAATTAAACCCGTTAACAGAAATAAGTATCCCCCTGCGTGTGTGCTCGCTCATGTAATACACACGTACTACATGATATATACATGTCTAGATACACCAGGTCGACGTGGCTTGCTCGGGCCTGAAAGCGCCCCGATTGTTTCGAGGGGTGCCGTTTCCCCCGTGAGTTCGAGGCGCGCCCTTGTACATGTGCGAGTGTGTAGGCCCCGAGGTTAATGTACCAAGAAGCGCATTACCCAGAGTGCTCAGCGTGAGGGCAGAGTGTGCGAGACGAATGGGGCGAAGGGATGGGAAGAACGTTGGGGATAGGGGATGACAGGGACGGGCGGGTGAAAAGTGAGGAAAAAAATTGGTAATGACTTCGCTCTAAGATTAACCGAACTACGTGAGAGCTTGTGCTTTCGGGTGAAAAACGGTCCCAGTTTAATGAGCAAGTAAACGTGCGGTGTAATCGTCCTGGAACTTTACTGCACCAAACAAATTCTATACGAGTACTTCAATTCTTATCGGAGATCGATACCTACCCCAGGTATTGTGTGTTATATATATATATATTATATGGAGTATTCTCGCTTATACGGGACACTTTTCTGCGCACGGGTTCCCGATTTTGGCACCACGACAAATTTCGGGCCTTTAGCATCCCCGGAAAACAAATCTAGAGTCACACACCCTGGAATCAACTGTTTCAGAAATTATTGGACTTGCAAAATATGAAGAAAAAAAAATCAGCTTTTGACCACACGGGACGATCTTCAGACGATCTTATCTTCGGATTTCGGAATCCGAAAAATATTTCAAACCAGTACTTAAGTGTCAGAAAACTCCCACCTTTTCCCGCCGTGAGACTTAAAATTTTCGACAGAAATAATTTTTTATCACTATTTTTGCATTTTTTTTTTTTGTTTTTTTTTTTTTTTTTTGTTTTCAGACTTGCAATTGAAGGGCGTAATTCTTCTCGCATATAAATGATTGAACTGCAGGTAGATCAGCACCTGGGTATAACTTAAAGAGTCCCTGCAATTTTGAGAAGGGCGTTTGGCATCGTTTTTGTTTAAATTATATTTTAAGTTTTCCTTTCTTTTTTTTCCCAATTAAATCATGATTTCTTTTCGTTACCGTTTTTTCTGTGAAGTAAGTTCTTCAACTCCTGCAACTACCCTAATTAGCAAATTACACGGTCAATAAATCTCAAGAAAGTTTATCGCCAAACTATTACGTTTGTTAATAAAGTGAAATCGGAAAGCACGAAGATTTTCATGTTTGATGAAAGTGGAGCAGCGTTTTACCATAAGCATCGTGTTTCTTAATTAATATTTGAAAAATTTATTAATATGGAATAAAGTTTCGAGTCTGCAGATCATTTTTCAGGGGTTGGGGTTTCCCGACGAAGTCACATGTATTCAAAAAGAAATTGTATCAGAAAGTAAAAGGAGGTCGTTGAGCATAGAAATTATTTATAAGGACGAAGCGTATAATACCGGTGGTAAGGATTAGCGCATAAAGGAGAGAAATCCGAGGGACGAATCGGACCGCTGTGGTTTCTATGGTTACAACTTCACCTTCTACCTTTTCTCGTGTTTTAGCCCACCCGAATCTACAGTACTCCAAACTCAAACGAATTCTTTCTTATGATCTCCGGTTCTGGTTTTCGGTCACTTATAATCACGTGACAACTCCACAAAGCAGTTATACACCCGCTTATATTTAGGTACGTATAAATTCTTGTTTCCGGTAAAAATTCTTTAACTTTTCCGGAATTTTGTATTTCACAAAAAATACAGCCTGCACTGTTGAGAAAAAACAAAAATCTTCTCAATCACATTATATTTTCGCACGGAAGATTAGAAAAGTTCGAAGCTTTTCTGGTCAACTGTACCTAACCAGGTAATAATTCCTACTATCTCCTGACCAAGCGGTTTCGCGCAGTTATCTGCGAAGTCTAGACTCGAAAACCTGGACCCCTGGTGTCTGCACCGTCTGCTCGAGCATCTACACAGAATAAGGATCACTAAACCGCACCAGGATTCTCGTCGACACCTGCCGCGCACCATTCAACCCCGGATGTCATCGAATTGTCAAACTATTTGGCTTCCTTCATGCTCACGTTAAATTGGTAGGATATAAAAAAATCCGAAAAATCATATTGGCGAGTTTGCATTTTGAAGAACAAGAAGATTTCGCTATGTTGGTGGTTCTGCTTGTCACGTTTCTAGATTTGAAAAATTTCCTATGATTTTTTTCTAGCCTTGAGTACTTGAGGGGGGGAAAAGAAAATTTGTGAGAATCCATTTGTAACGTGTGAAGTCTGTGGTCAGCTGTTACGGTCCAAGGAGCGAAAGCAGGAGAAATAATTCACCGAGTTTTTAGAAATTAATGGACCGTGATCGTTAATGATCGTGGGGCGGGTTAAATGACAGCGAAATAAAAAGTAATCAAGAATAGAATTATAACGCTGGAGGAAATTTTTCCTTGAGGAAAAATCTCGTCGAGGACTTACCAAAAACCGGAAGGAAGTTCAACCGGACGTAATTTTGCGAAGCAAATAATAAGTAAGTACTTCTTTTGTTTAACTTTATTTTTGTCGCAAATTTCACGCTAGTTCGTACCGTGTCGGAAAAAAACTTTTTTTCAAATCGCATCTGCCACAACGAAATTAATATTGAACACATGCCGTTGACATTCAATCACAACTGTTCACCTCACAGGAAACCACTAACGTTAAAAGGCTAGCAAATTGCACATAATAACATGACGATGCCACATACATCCCAGAATCCAATTATCCATTACAGGAAATGAGTTTTTAAAAAGTAGACAGGCGGAAAATGACGACCGCAATATAACGTAATGAGAAAAAAATATGAGAGAAATGAGTAATTCTGAATCGTTAATAGCCACAAAAGTTGAAAAGGCACTAACAATGATCTGGAATTGTAACTGCACGTACCTGTTCAAAAACTTCTGATCGTATATCAGCTACGAACGAAATCGCTTTCACAATCCAGACACAACGATCTATATACACACATGTGTGTGCGTGTGTGCGTGTGTGTGTATAGTATACGTCACGTCTGCACATATGTGTATATACCTGTACCCGTAATTTCTCTTCGTAATTGAATTGCTGGCTGTTTCTATTTTCCCATCTACTTCGGTGAAGGAATTACATTAACTGGGAAAAAAGTTTATCCGAAAAAAGAAAATCAGTGACGATCGAGGTGACGATATATATAGGGGTTTCCACGTCACATTTACGCCTTTTGTACTTCACCCCCTTCGATTTGGATAATTTTCTAGTATGATGTTGCAACCGACCCAAAAGGGTCTCTGAATTAATTTCAGATTTTTCCAACCAACGGATAAATTTTAAAAAAAATCGAAAAGTCGATTCCGGAAACGCCATCTTTAAAAATCTGAAAAAATTCATACTAATTTCATAATTTAAAATATGATTTGTAAGCATCACTCGATAATGAGATCTTAATATTTACTATTTTTTTCGCAGGTTTTCAGGTTTTTCATGTCAGAATTGGAGTTTTCATCTTTTTAATCCATCATAACTTTCTCAAATAAAAATGGATTTTAACTTCTCTAAATTTCAGAAAAATCAAAATTCATTTTATTTGAGAAAGTTATGACCGATTGAAAAGATGAAAACTCCAATTCTGACATGAAAAATCTAAAAACCTGCGAAAAAAATAGTAAATATTAAGATCTCATTATCGAGTGATGCTTACAAATCATATTTTAAATTACGAAATTTGTGTGAATTTTTTCAGATTTTTAAAAATGGCGTTTCCGGAATCGACTTTTCGATTTTTTTAGCCGTTCGCTGGAAAAATCTGAAATTAATTCAGAGACCCTTTTGGGTCGGTTGCAAAATCATACTAAAAAATTATCCACATCGAAGGGGGTAAGATACAAAAAGGGTAAATATGACGTGGAAAGCCCCATCTACATATAAAGTAAAATTATTCTGCGATGATCGAAAGTCCGAAAATCATTTGATCGCAGATAATTATGACTCGTAGATACGTAGTTTGTTTGGTTATGAGATCTGATTGCATTTTAAATAAAATACTTTCAATAAAGGAAGGGATGAAATAAATAATTCTCTATGGGGATGAGGCGTCGTTTGATTTAGAATTTCCGTGACCTTGTTTCGTGTATAATTTTCCATTCTTGATCGAGGTACGTCACGGTTGAACCGCATTCTGAATTTCCTCAGTAACATTATTACGGGCAGCTATTAGAAGTACGCAAACAGACATCAATTTGGCGTGACCGCACTCTCGCGCGAAATCAGCGAGACTCAACGGCGTACAACGCCTTCCCACATCGCCTTCGCACCCTTCGTAGAAACAATCGCAACTATGCTAAAACAATTTATAATTCCACGCCTCAACCACCGCCCTATGTCGAGAGGTGCCCGGCTAAGCGCTATTACTTTACCCCGTATAGATATAATTCCGCTCGTTTCTACCGCCCGAGTTTCTCTCCGCAACTGCAGACAAACACACACGCACACACTTAAACGTATAAAATTTGTACAACTATAGCCATTAATCCGTTTGGCAACTAATTAGTATCGGGTTTTGATATTAATGTAAAATAATGAAAAACAATATAAAATATGTATGTCGTAGTGAAAAATTGAAAACAATGATTAAAAAATGTTTTTTAAAAATGAACGAGAAGGGTGATTATTAATTATTACCTCGTAGCTCTTAGTAGCTCCGCAGTTTACACACTCGACAATGAGTCTGTAGTTAAATTTTTTAATACAAGCTTTGACGATTAAGCATGGAACTTGGAAAGCTCAGTGTACACGTGTAGGTACTTTGCGTTTATTACCCTCAGTACGTGTGCACAGCTCAGCGAGGGTATGCAATGGCCTCATGTACTCGTCATACTAACGAATAAGCTTATTAGCATATATATATATATAGCTTTAGACATATAGTATGGACAGCATACGGACTTCTATTACAGCCATATTCGTACATATATATACGCGGTATACATTTTCTTGGCAATTTATTCAGCGCAAAGTACTGCAGTCATCGTTTAAGCAGACGATAATAATTAGATTTAACAGTGAGAATGAGTAGCGGTGAATGAAATTTCACGTTATACAACAGAGTGTGTATGAAGGTGGTGCTACAGTCGTCTGATCAAGAATCTACTTGACGGTTAGTCTAGAGACCTGACTGAGAACAGAATGAAACATATGGGACCTGGCACATATGTTGAACAATTGAGTAGAGTGCCCTTTCATCGTGTACGGATGTGAACTGCACTCATCCCATTCGACTGGACCACATTGTGCGCTAGTGTAGTACGACAACGAAGAGTTCGCGGTAGCATTGTGTCCTGCAGGAGCAGGCTGGCATCCAACGACCAGAAAGACCAAAATAGTATACAGGTCAACTGGAAAGTTATAGTTATCTGCAGATAAAACTGACTCCCAAGTTGCACCCTACCGTTGCGCCAATTCTTTCGAAATCGTAAATTTCTATCCCCGCGCACCGCGTTTCACTTCTCGCGTCCTATTTCCTCCTCTTCCATCTTTCCCTTATTTCCAAAGTTTTGCGAATTAATGGAATAACAAGTATTCACTCAAATTTTTGTTGTTTTTTTTTGGTTTAGCTGTCTTCTCAGAATCACAAACGATACCAAGTTAAGGAACGCTCCTCAGTTTTCAACGACGTTAGGAAAGTTTGGTAAAGATGATTTTCTGATTTCAAGAAATTAGACAGCTGCAGATAGGCAACGTATATATATATATATATGCGTATTGTGTGTTCCGAGATAATTAATTCGATGATTCGTTTAACGAATACTAATCGACTTAACAAGGACAAATTCACCCTTTCATATCCCTTAGGAATCGGTGAGATGGTTTCTCCTGGACGGGGGATTCAATTAGGTATAATTTCACACTTCTCGAAATTCGCATGGCTGACAATTTAGAGAATATTTCTCAGCCTCGTTCCTATTTTAGTACCTTATTTAAACACACTTATACCCACGTATAGCCTTCGTTTAGTCGACTGTAATTTTTCCCGATGATTAAACTTGCAGAGATCAAAAGAAGGGATGAACATTTTTTTTTTTCTATTACAGTTTAATCGATACGAATACGTTAATATATTGAGGCGGAAAAATTTGCCTGGATTACACCACGTACCTCATGTGAAGAATATGAATAATAACGAGAGAAGGCGAGAGAGAAATTAGAGAGACAAAAATAGTAGTGGGAACAAAAAAGGAAAAAAAAAAAAAAAAAAACAGATGAGAGACACAGCGCGAGAAAGAGAAAAAGAATTAATGAAAACGTTCGCGTTTATCTTTGGTCCGGAACATTTGCACATTGAAATATATGAGCTCAAATGGATGGCCCAAAGGGGGTAGTTCAGCTACGTTTTCATGGGGATATAAATGTACGAAGAATATCCTCCTGCAGGGTTTTCTAAATATATTGTAATGCGAAGTTATGATACAAGGTGATTTATGCACAGGCGTAAAGGGTAGTTCTTTGATTTCCGTGAATGCCATCCCCTTAATACTGGACTAGCTTAGCCCGAGTAAATCCCTAGCTAATTAAATATTTATACAAAACTCATCCTACAGTTTAATCTTGAAAACTTTCACAAGATTATTATCCTTTGTTCTTTTGTACAATTTTTTTTTTCCCCCTCTGTTTCTCTTCATCTAAGAACTTATCGAACAAGTTTTCCCATCCAATTACCAGATCATTACAAGTCTAAGATTTTCGATACAGTTCCGATCACAACCCCGCAGGGTGTCTTCGTAATTATTTCTCTTGTCGGGAGCAAAGATACGGAAACTGGACTGTATCCCAACTCGGATAAGACGGCGGGGCTTCGGCCGGTCTGATTTATATCAAGCTTACCACCCGCCGTAGGGGTGGGTAGAGGCGAGTTAAGAGGTGGCTCCTTCCCTCGGTTCTCCCTTCGCCCCTTTGCTCCCGTCCGCAAGAATTGTGTCCGAATTTCTCGGATTCCGAGGATTAACTTTATCGAGTTAGGTAGGCACTCCCCCATACCCTTTCTCTCCTTCGCTTTCTCTCCACCCTTACAAAACCTCTTCGGACTCCACACAGCTAGCTCAGACTGAGGTAAGAGTATTTTTTTCACTTTTTTCAAACGACGATTCTGTCTGGTCCAAGAAACTGCGGAATCTGAGTAAAACTTATGTTGACCAACTACGTCTGTAAGTTGTGTCGTAACATCCACAAGTTTCGGGTGGACTCTTGTACTTGAAATTCTTCGGGATTTGAATAAATGAGATGAGATAAATTCTTGAGTGAGTTGAGTTGGTATTCCTAAGGGGATAAGAAGCAACGGTTCAGGAAATACGGGAGCGAACATTACCTGTTCGAACGAGGTCGTTAATCATTTTATTGAAGTCAATGGAGAAGACGGCACAGCGGCTGCAGTTCCGGGGTGAAAAATTCCGATTGAAGAGATTTTTAATTCCCACTTATTCGTCAAGGTTTCTCACCGCTCTAACCAACCGGCGTAATTAGGCTTGGTTCTTCTCGGATGATTCGTGGCTTTACTAATTAAACGGAACAGGTAAGTTTCCACGCGTACACATAAAGTGATCCCGGATCGTTAAATACCGAGCAAGCAGCAAATTGAATCCCCCCCCGAAAACCCCTGAACCTCTCCAATTAATAATTAAACACAATTAGCAGCTTAGACCCGTGAAAATGCCAATTGCTCGGTTACGTCACGTCTTCCTAGCCCGTCGTTCCTCTTCACATATAACAATAATAATTAACCCAATCCTTAATTAACGCACATTGGTAACAGGGCCCTGATCTACCGTGTGGCTCATCAAGAAGATCCTTCTTCGAAAATCAACAGAAATTTATTCGAAAAATTATTTCGTTCATCATTAAAGGTTGAAGAAGTGTTTCTACTTCCGTTTCTGATCCGCACTATCTCAGAGGGTTAACTCAGGATCTATTGTACGGGGGTATGAGTAGTAGACCATTAAGTATTGTTCCTTGGACTTGAGTCTACGTATCCTCCACCTACATCTATGGTCGTAAAATACACACGGACGTTTCACGCTCGCGGACACAACATAGCATACAAAAGAGTATAGCTACACGTATAGGTGCGAGATCAAGTGTTGTATTGTTGCGGCCAGAACTGAAAGTGAGGCTGATACAACGCGGATCGCTAACGGGGGTTGGGTTTTAGCAGGAACGTGACCAGAAGAACAACGAGCTAACTTTTTTGCTTTTCACTTCGCTTTATATTTAGTTTACCTACTTCGTTTCTGCAACGGATATGGCAGATTTTTTTTTAATCTTTTTATGTCGTACCGATGTAATGGCTGACGGCTCTGATGGGATACTGCGATTTCTATTTGCATTGTCGATCAAATAATGTCACGGAATATATACGGACCAGAGAGAAATATCATCAATCAATTGAAGATGACAGATTTAGTTAATCGAGAAGTAGATTAATTTTAAAATACAATCAGTTGTTTAAATTTTTATTGAGAAGTATATAAAATTTGTTCTGTGTTACTTACCACCAAGAAGAAACAGACCACAGGCAATTAACGTTCGATGATCAGAGTAGCAGTGACCAATAAGGGCGAAAATACTTCCTGCCAATACCATAGCGACTGCTACAACTTGGAACGGTGCTGATAACCTGCGGAGAAAGAAATATTGAGAATATGAGTTTTCCAGCTGCTATGTTTTCTATGGTACATAGGTAAGATATATGATTATGTTTGCATCCTCTAAAAACAATGCGACACGTAGGTATGCGGTAATGAACTTTTTTACACCATCACAGAGCAAAGAGTAAGTGCTCGAGGGACAAAAGGAAGAGCGCCCACATGCCAGAGCAATAAGCTATAAACGCCACGTTGGCCTCAAGTCCATCCGGCTTCTCGTTCCCCCATTTTCTCATTTTCCATTTTCCATTTTCCATTTTCCATTTTCCAGTCTTAGGTTCTTTGCAGGGAGTTTTCATATTCTAAAACTCTACCGAGCGCGTCATCTCGCGTCATGCTTCCTGGCGCACGTAAGATGGTGATAAATTCAACTTAGACATTTCCCCCTGGCTTCTCCACTCTTCTATAAACCATCATGGACACCTTATACGAGACGAAGACCTAACAGTTGAGGTTGAGGTCGAGGTTTTTCCCCAATTCAGATGCGCGAAGAGAGAAGATCAATCAGAATTTAGCTGCCGTGTATGTCCTGCCCTCTCACCCCGAACCCAACCCTATGCCAACGTCAACCCAGAGCCAACCATACCTTCGGTCGTCGCCCCCACAAATCTTGATTAACCATCTCTGCCCTCGGCGTACTGCTGAGAGAATCTCTGCAGAGGGATTTCAGAAGGCGAAGAGAGGGTGAGAGAAAGTGTGCCTATAGAGACTAGGCCGATGTACTCCGGGAAATAGATAATTGTTGTCAATTCAGAAAACTGTACATTGTCAAGAGGAGAATAGAATACGGAAGAGAGAAAGAGAGAGAGAGGGCAGAGGGTTTAATTGAATAGCCGAAATTCCGATTTTGGTTACAACAAAAAGCCATTACAGACTTATTTAATCTGATTGGATATTGTTACTATGGGAAAATTCCGAACAGTTATCTAATAAACCTAAGCTCCGCTGATACGTCGGAGATAATTTCTGCCTCGTTATACTCTCGCGGGGTTTTTTGCACAATGAATAAGGGAGATAGGTTTGTGTTTTTGTTTATCCCGTGGCGAAGCAAATCACGCATGTATTTTCTACACGAGTCTTTGACACAGTTTGGTGAATCCGTATATGTATTCCGAGGCGTATGTTTAACGTATATGTTTGTGGAAGTAACGCGAATCACCGAAAGATCAGTCGATAGGCCAAATAATTACTCAATTTATTAGAGCGTAAAATTATCGAAATATGGAAACGAATTCATTATCAAAATACAATCCAGCTAATTGACTTTTTAATTATCTGACTGTCTCGTGAAAAATCTTCACAGGTTTGTAAAATGAGGCTTACGCCCGGTTTGACGTAACATTCATTTTCACCTTATACACACATATAATGTTGTTGGATGAAAATCAGTTATACAATAATAAAACCGTATCGTTTTAATTGATTTTATCATTGCTACTGAGAACTTTGGCGGTTATCTAATAGCTGGTATTCGTCATCCAGTCGAACCATTATTACAATAAATTATATTAAAAAGCATAAAGTCAAGGTGTAGGTGATTCGTGGTAGTGCGATTTATGGCATAAAGATTTCCATGAAATCAAGACTCGCCTTGCTACAAGGTGAAAGATATATATCTGCGAAACCGCCCGGGTATACTACATGCATGGTAGATTATAGGTACATAGATACATATACATGCAGAAACTAGACACGCCACATTAAGCAAGAACGCCACGTTGCATTGCTGCGGCGTTTACGTATATACCTAGTTGTATATAGGTATACTCATAGATAGGTATATAACCAAACCATGGATACATACGTTTACTGCCTACTCCTTAAGCCGGTATATATACATATATATATATATATATATATATATATCTGGGTAAATTCTCAGACTCTGATTATATGTAGCAGAAATTTCGATGCTGAGGATAGAAGTGCGAGTGGAACGTTCAGAAGTAGTAGCTAAACAGTAGCCATGAAGATTATGCTAAAAGTTTGTGACATCGATGAGCAGTTTGGCAAAAAAAAAAAAAAAAAAAGAAAGAAAAGAGAAGAAAAGTTGTAGGTATACCAGAGAAAGAATATCGAGGTTTCTATATCTTCTTTCCATCTATATATTTTATATATTATATACTATATATAGAGAGAGAGATTGTTTGGCAATAAAAAAAATCTCATCAAAGTCTACTTCTTTCCGAGAGATTGAAGCAAAGCACTTACCCATCGATCCCGCGACAATAGCGGCTGATTGCGAGATTAAAGTCAACCGTAAACAGAGGCAGAGTATTTCTTTTTTTAATATACAAGAGTTCCCCGCACGTTCATTCACATCGGAATCGATTTTTATATTTCGATAAACCCGGAAACCTCAAGTAATAACGATCACGAAGTTTAAGAATCACGTTATAAATAACGAGATTGAGGTTTCTGCAGATAAAATTGTTTTTAATTATAATCTCGTAAATTAGTTTCAAATTACTTTCTCCTCTAACTTGGTTCATTAAAACTCGAAATGAAAAAGAAAAAGCGCAAGGATAAGATCGCGACTTCTTTTCAGAGCAATGCTGTGTGATAATTATAGTAGAACCACTGAGGTAGAGAAAAAAGTCGTCTTTGTGGGATTTCAAATAACGAGACATTAACGTAAACCACGGTAAATTATGAAACACCTTTAAATGTCAGAATCATGAATACCACCAAGACGTGGTGTATTATCTGTTAAAATAATCACGGGTCAAGGTAAAATTTTCTATCTAAATAGAGTTGGGATTAAAAGTTAGCGAAGGCTTATTATCTCCCAGTTGATGAGAAGGTAATTTTCATTAGCTGTTCAATTAGACGAGATATAATTCATTTCACGTCGGGAACAGAACGTGCTTTTCCTAACTATATCTGGGTATTTAAAAGTTTATAACCAGTCAACTATAATGTACACAATGGCTTCATTCAACTAAACTTACTTTCAGCCCGTAACGGTGCTAACAGTGACCAATTTTACGGAGTTTTGTCGTTAATTACAAGGCGTCGTAGTAAATAATAATAAAACTTCATTAATAGGACAGTTACCAGTGTTGGATTGCAGCCAAAAACATACCACTACCTTTTACCCCTAGCTGCTGCAGTCGTTGACAGAATATATAAACGTGAATGCACTCCTATACGTAACCGCGTAATGCATGGAACAGTTATGCAGGGGTTACATATTACCAAAGCACGCATGGGTAGATGGCTATTGTTGAATTATCGTTGTTCGACCAACTTTTACCTCGGCTATATTTCTCTCCGCAATTTCAACCTGCAAAATGTTTCCCTCTGATCTGGCTAGTGACGTAACTCTCGCATTGAATAACTCAGAGAATTTATACCGGTCAATTTTATCGGACGAAGTAAAGATTGGTCAAACAATTTTATACAATTATCAACCCTGGTTTGTTCTCTAGAATTTTTTTTGTTTTCTAATTTCCAATTCATTAATTTTTTACACCCACACATGGGTATAATATATATATATATAAATATATATATATATGTATATAAATATATACGTATATGTGTGTAACCCTGCGTACACAACACTCATGCTACAGAGGAGAGAAATAAAACGATCGGAAAAGCGCGACAAGGGAACAAATCGAGGGTGGAATTTATCCTCGAAAAAGACCGTGCAGCAGAGCCTTGCGATAAATATTGCTTCACGTGGATTCGATACTAATCGAAAGGAAACAAATCGCAGCGAAAAAGTTGCCAGAGCAGATAAAAGAGCGGATAATAAAACAGATACGCTATAGATCGTTGGCTATAGTCGATAATGTGGTATACGGCTTTTGGAAGACCTTAAATTAAACCCATCTGATGAAAATTATTGAACTTAGGATTAGGAGGAAGTTGAAGAAAACTATGGTGAGTGACATTCGCCGAATCTGGGCAGAGCCTGGCGTATGCCTGAATTCACGGTTTATTACTACTAAACAGGCTGACCAAGCGGTATATTACTACTGGACAGGTCTGATGTATTACCGTTCGAGCTGCCAGGCCACCAGCACGGTGGTAGTCACTGGCCAATATCCATACTGTGAAACTACCAGAGCATGGACGTTCAGCTATGTTCCTTGCTCGTGAAAACTATTAATTTTGGCCTGCCGGCCATGTTTGGTGCATAATTCAATTCTGGGACCAACATTGAATTAGTAAATAATATCGTTGGCTGGCGGGGATGTGGTTTTCCCGGAAATTGGTTCGTTGACCAACGCGGTGTTCCCCAAAACGAACAAATTTATCATTCGTGAAAATCTCCTCTCTTGTATTATTCCAATTTTCAATAGTCCGAACATACCCCACCTACATTTAACGACGTGGTAATCAATATTATACCTTCGCTTTAAGAAACGCTGGTAAAACTCTGTTCAAGCAATAAAGTGCACGGGGGAGCTTTTAGCCGCGTTTTAAAAAACGAAATAAATAAGTTAAGCACAGCTTTTCATCCGGCTGTGATATAATTCACGCGCTTGTGGTAGGGCTGAAAAACGTATGAGACCACGAAACCGTAGAACAGGCCTGGGTGTCCTCAGCTCCTAAAACCGCAGGGTGGTTGGTTCTCTTAGGGATTTAAAAAGCCGTTCAAATTCCACCCCTTACCTTTACGGGTACCTGTTATCTCCCTTCGTTCGTCGATAGATCCGATTTATAGGAGTCTTTGTTTGGTCTCCTGCAGTATTCAGAAGTCGAAACAAAGTTTCTTTCCATATCTCTTTTCACCCGATAATTAGCGATTTAATTAATTATATTTCACTGGCTTAGAATTAGTTTGCAGTTTCAAGTCGGACTTAAGCCAACGAAATAACAATTGGTTGCAAGTGGAATGGTGCAGAACGTGCACCGGCAATGAGGAGCACATAGAATGACCTCGTAGTAGCTCAGAATTCTTGGCAATGAATAATGTACGCGGGAAATGAAAGCAGCTACACAAGACGACTCTGTGCTGTATACAGTTTACAGTTGTCTACCTTGCTGACTAAGCTTCTCGGCACTTGCACAGCCCCGTTTTGACTGTTTCAGAGAGAAGAACGAGATGATTTTAACTCCTAGAGCTACTTTAGAATCCCCGTTAAACCGAGAGTGTTGTCACACACAAATGCTTATAAATATATTCAAGGAGATCCGACAAATGACAAAGTTCCGTTTACTTTCAAACATTCTCTATACAGTTGAACCGAGAAACTGACAATTATTTGGTGATATACAGGGGCCAGATTATCCAAAGCAATATATTATATGCTGGAGTGGAAATTCTACACCCAAAACGATAAGGATAAACCAAGTTTGAAAACAGCCATTGTCTCTCGCAAAGCGGAAATAATATCATAGAATTTCACAGGCACTGTGGCAAGTCCGTTTCTCTGCTATCTCTTAAGTAGCCGATTGAAATGCATAGAACTCTGCACTTGGCTACAATCTCGAGTTCAGAACATGTATGTACAATTGCCCACGAGCCCGTGAACGACGACAAGACTCGCTACTCAACATGCATAACACCTTCGGGCTCGTATATTTAGGCGATCTACAAGTCCCAAAGTGATTGGATTTTTAAGATCTCGTCGTTTTTAGCCATTTACAATTATATCACTCTCCACACAGTTCGGGTTCGGAAATTATGTTCAATCTCTCAAAGAAGAACCATTCAATTTCTGACGTAGATCCAAAAGCGTATTGCACACATATTCACGCATATTCGTAAGTGGAAAGTTGGGGAAGAGAAAGAGAGATGAATTTCGAAGGGTGAGAAGAAATGGGAAGGGTAGATATTTCGGGAGGAATCGGGACACGGTACGTTACACATGGCCACCCCTTTTCTGTATCGCGATGGGCAGTCTAAATGATAACGACCTCGCAATTGAATCAAATATGAGTGAGCTGGCCCCTGGCCCTCGGCCCCGAGGGTTGGTAAAAAAGTGGAAAAAAGTTACAGCTGAAAGTGATTAAACGAAATTTTGAGGAAAGTCCTGTTAAGGTTTCTTCAATTCCTCATATTTTTTTGGTTTCACACTTTTTTGCACTAGCAATTGAAAGAGGCCGTGGCATAATCCCTAATATTTAACAAGGGGCGATGCATTTTGCAATATATTTTTGACATCGTCAACCCGAAGAGACGCAGGCGCAATGACGCGGGCGACAAGTTAGCAACGTGAAATTTATGCAACCGTGCATTTGCCACGGAGCACTAATTCGAGGGACGGTTTTTATTTATTCCCTAGCATATTTCGCCTCTCTTCTGAAAACCCCATTGCACCAAACCACGGAACTCGTTCAGTTTCTCTTGTTTCGTTTTCCTGTTCGGTACAGCCGGGACATTATTTCCCTCTTTTGCGTTACACAGGATGAAAAACAGCTGAAACTACCTATACCATAGCTTGCAGCGACAACTTTGTTCAGTTGTTATCCGGCGAAAATCATTAGTTAGTTTTCTATTATTATAGAAAATAAATTGACAGACTACAAAAAGAGAGAAAAAAAAAAAAAAAATCTGTCGCGTAAGAGTGCAGAACAACGGGTAATACGCGGTTATTCCGTAAAATCCAACCTGCTGAAGGAATAAAAGATGAATTTATTTCATGCAACTGAACCACCCTTCAGGCACGATGTGAAAGAAATTTTGCTTCCAAAAATATAGCAGAGAAGCAATTTAATATTTCCACTCCGGTAATAACGTATTATCGGGCTAAAGGGGGCTGGGAAACGAAGCGACGCGACGGGCCGGCAAACTTTTCCCTTCAAGAGCGATCCGGCCAAGGATTTTTATCTAATTGCACGAAATGTGTCCTGTTACAAGGTCATTAGCCCCCGTCCCAACCGATTGCAATCGATTTCCACCAATAACGAAAGCAATTTCGTTCCGCAAAAACACGGACTACAGGAGGCCCTACGCCTGCGTCTAATGGGGATCGTTTAATATTTTCACCCCTGGACCTTGGCGTGGGAAAAACTGAATGGGGATTGGGATGGGTTAGTCGAGGCTGGCTGGCTTACCCAGGTCGAAAAGCGGCCACGGCGTGTGCTGGCCAGAAGGGATGTTATGAAAATTCAACACGCTTATCTCAAATGCTCTGGGATAAGCGAAACGATTAAGGGATGAATTTATTAATAATTTTAAGATGACGTCTGCCCCCCTGGGTTACGCCACCCTTAACCGTAGGTACTAAGCCGAAAACTTTCTAAAAATATTTTACCTCGCTTTTCATATCCGACCTTTTTTTCTTCAAATATTGTAATTCGGTGCCAATGCATGCATCGTACGAAATCATGGACTCTAATGTGGTAATGAAATTAAAATCGTTATAGCCCGAACAGCATTTGGGTCATTACAGTCATTTGCTGATTGTTAATTGACGTTACAGATTGCGCCGACTTTTAGCCAGGCTATGTTTTATATTCAACCCCTGTTTTCAATCTGTGTCAGATTAAATGTCTATTTGCATGAACAAGCAATTACGAACTGTGCCAGTTGATTCGAAATACATTACTATGACGATTTTCGAAAATACGAACAGAAGATAAAAACTTTTCAAACCATTTTCCATTTTACTTTTTCAATCAACGAATATGTCCACAGAATCTTACGTTCCAAAAACAGCAGCTGATTTATACGAATTAGTCCAATTTTTAGGTTGACCAGTAAACTTTTTTTCTACTCTGGAGCTCCTCGACTTTGCTGATAGTTATCGAATGATAAAAATTTCCGATGGATTCGTAGTGGTCAGCGGTTTCTGATCAAATCATAAAACAACTGTTTCATAAAATTCAATTTTTTCAATTGATATCACGAGAATTCTGTGCCCTGGTGGAATAATCTGCATAGTTTATTTCCATTAAAGCATTAATTATCTAGTCAGAGTGATGTTCACTGTGCCCGAAAAGCCCCGGGTCAATGATTATTATTAATTTGTTACATCTACCTGTACTATTTGATTAAACATTGTAATCAGAAACGTAATTATCGAGTTTGACATTGGAATATAATTAGTCAGAGTTACATATATTATTGCGATCACGCAATCAGACTCTCCTACAGAGAAAATGATTTCTGTCCAAATACGTAATTAATACTTGAGAGAAAATTATACTTTCGGTCGCCCTCTCAATCACAATACACCAATCAATTACCCATTCCTCGCTCTTCTAATTATAATCAACGTTTCTCACTGTCGTTGACCTACTGATATCTTATTCACTTCTCTCTATCTCTCTCAATTCGTAATTTCATTCAAAATGGCACACATCATGTGTCATTGATTGGATGTATAACAATGGTCATGATGAAATGAAAACGAAAATTTATCCCTCTCGTATGTCAGAACAGTTTGTGGATATTTTTTCGGTCATCATCTCGTCAGCCTGATCTTTCCTTCGTCACTGACAAGCGCTAAGCTTTTTAGAGATAAGGGTGGTTAACGTCGCAGTTCTTGTCTTCTTTGGTTACCTCAGTTAAGGACTAAAGATGTGAGGGTATAGTATAGAGAAAAGAAAAGATTTCTTCCGAACTTTGAATGCCCGAAAGTTTGTTGACCGTTTTATTGTTCTCCATCGCGAAAAACGAGGAAAGTTAAACAGTTAAGTTTTTCGATCTGAAAATATTCAAGGTGGTATCAATTTATTCAAGTGGTAGTTTATTGCAAAGATAAACATCCGAGTTTTACGTGCAAATATTGTCTGTGCAATAATTTGCGTATATGTCAAGAGTAAACATTGATTTTTGCGCATGGCTAATTTGACTACGAAGTCAGTCGCATAGGTACATGGAATAGTGAGATACATACCTTTGAGAGTTATCTCAACTGAATCTAACGGGAATAGAGGCAAAGGGCGTATTTATGGCAACGGATATCTCACGCGAAGCCCATAATCATGTAACAACTACGTAGATAGGAAGGAAGACGGTGCCTCCTTGCTGCAGGGTGTGAGCCCTTCCTGTCTTCAATCTTTTTTCCACTATATGGTTGATAAAATTGAATGTAAGATACTCGTACAATGTACATAGAATTTTGATGAAAAATTAATAATTAACAGTTGACAGATTTGAGTGAGGTAGGAAAGAGAGAAGAAATTTTTTTTTTTTTTTAATTCTGCAATAAAGAAAATAAAAAAAAAAAAAGAAAAGAAGAAACGTGAGATGAAAATTAAGCAGCTAGCAATCGTTAAACGCGCCTAATTGTTTACTCAAAGTGTCAAGGCTTTGTTACTGTCACAAAGTCGTCAGGTTAATGGTGATTAAAAACGTACTCGTTGAAGTTAAAGTACTTTTAATTTCCTTTACTCCAACGTGTCGTACCTACCGTTTGCAAAGCTCGAATTTTCTCGTACTTCAATTTTATCTCAAAAATGAAAACATCATTCCTGCAGGACAAACGGCTCAGAATAAACACATGAATCATATCCACTGTATACACGGCATTGAAATTAATTGTCTAAACTATATACATACATGCACGTGTGGTATGACTTCTGTTTAGACATACCCTCTCTGATTAAACGCGTTCATCAACAAGTATTTGCCAACAGTTTCCACTCGCACTTCCGTTTCACCATATTGTAAATCGGATATTGGAAGTAATGAATCATTGACCGGAATTTGGGACTTGGAAATAGGCGTATACCCTATCTTTAGTCTCGTCGGCGCTTTTGCGTATCGTATGGAGTCTGGAGGGCGTAGATTCAGCCTATTAATCATTGACGAAGCACTTGAGTAGCCGACAATCGAGATGTACGATCTTTCGGGAATCGATTCGCGGATATATATTTAGAGATGAGACGTTATAATGAACAGTGAACCCCGGGCCTGTTCTAAGCTCGTATATATTCTTTGAACGAGTGTAAACAATGCAGGGGGAGATACAGAACAAAAGTTCTTCCATCAAGAAATAATTGTAGCCGTGGGGAAAGAGAGAAAAAAAAAATAGGCTTCAGAACGTATTTCGAGAGGCCCATTCATTTATTGAACTTTCTTCTGCCCAGTATTTTTCATATTTCCTTTCTGCTTATTGTTTAGGTAGAGATTTCTGCGTTCCCAACGGAACACGGCCTTTCAGAGCTCAAAAATCGTATTCATCTTCACCTCCTCCTCCACCTCCATCTCCATTCCCATCTCCACCACCTCTCGCTTATTTTTCCGTGAAAATAAATGAAAGAAGCGGAAGGTATTTCTCTCGAGAACCATTTGTAACCTCTTATATTTGATAAAACAAAGATGAGTTCATTTATGTATCATTCACATGGGCCCCCCTATTTCCACCAGACTTTGTACATAAGTTTCTTGGGAATTCTAACGAGGAGCGATAAGATCCAAAGTCGGTATTTTGGGGATAAAGAATTAATAGATAATTACTGATACGTCACAGGAGATTATTCACGTTACTACCCCAGTCTCTGATTCAAAAATAGATTTTCAACCTCCTCTGTATCTCTATTTCCAAGCTGAAAAGTCGGAATGGGAAATTGGACGCGTGTGAACGTTATTCCTCATGATGAAAACTACGAATTAGACTCGTAACACGATATTTGCCACCAGTCAAAGCGGGTTTTTTTACCTATTTTTTGCCTAACGTCAAAACTTCCGCATTTACAGTTATATTTTCCCAGTGAACCGAAACGTGGAATACCCTCCGATGCAATTAGCGTCAGGATGCACGCTGCTGCAGTCTGGTCATCATCACATGATGAGCACGAAATCGTGCATCCAAAACAGCGCACAGAGGGATCAAGATCCAAGGGTGTATATTCCACACAGGGATCAGAGTGGAGGATGAGGTTTCCAATAGTGGAACACTCCCAAGTGTCCTAGTTGTCAACCAACCTTTCCTGACCTTCCACTTAGCGTCCTAGCACCGTGACCCAAAACATCACACCCCAACTCAGGGGATGCTCCAAACCCTGCCTCGAATCTTCCACATTTACAGACAACAGGAGTACGGGAAATGAATTTTTGGTCAACTAGGTGAATTGAAACCCTCAAATTTATGGTATCTATGTTCTAAGCGATGGGAGGGGTGCATTCGTTGTTAATTCTAATTGGTATTTGATACGAAACTTTTGGGCCGATCATATAATATAATATAATGTCATTGTTTCAAGTATATATGGGAATTCCCTGCAGCTTCGCTTACGGATAATTGACAATAAACGAATCAATTACGTGTCCCGGTTTAGCAAATTATTGGGCAATCGGTTCGTCACGGTCTCTCCAATTGCGCCGACAATGAGATGCGTGATTAAACTCGTGCAAGTGACAATTGCGGGTTTGGTGATACAGTTGAATGTCAAAGATAGGTATTTGGATACATGAGTATAATCATCCCTTACCTATACCCGACCCTATTCAGTTCTGATTTTTTTTTTATTCTTCTTTTTCATCCAACTTCATCCCCTTTTGTAAAATTTGAACAGGAACAGGAGTTCTCCCAAGTTGCTTACCGGCACGCGCGAGTTTAATGTTGAGATTGTTTGCTGGGGTGGATTCCGTATGCTATTCACGGTCTAACAGGCGTTTTCGGAACTGCGTAAAGTAGCGCGACGACGTGACGTTGCTGGTTCATAGTACCTACTCGCGACGTAGTGGCTTAATTAGTTGAGTTACGAGGTTTCCACGAATCCACAGTTTCCAGGTCCTTTACCGCACCTTAGTTGATGGTCATACCATAAAGGAGCCCTATCTACGTCGCAATGTACCTATGCTCACCTACCTAACTCCACAGGTTATGGTCAGCCCCGTTTGAACCGACCTCGAATATCCTGCTCCTGATGCGATAGCTGTATGTTAGTGTAATATATAGACATAAAGCCGAGGTAAATGGTTAGGTAGGTACATGTACTTATTAAGGACTTTTTATCACACTCCATCATCCCTGAAAACCTCTTTTACAGAATGGCAAAGAACCAGGATATTCCCTGGGGCATATCTAGTCTATTCTAGCACTGAGTACCCCACATCCACATTTACACCCTCTGCTAGCTAGGGTATGGCTAGATTATTGCACGACGAGACTCATCATCGACCTGAAGCCGGTTGACTGCATCTATGGCCCAGTCGTAGTGCTGGTATGATTCTCTTCTAGGCATTGTCTCGTCGACTTCATTGTCTCGGAAGCCTAGGCACGGTCGTGGTATATGATCGCCACCTGAATGGAAACTTGGAGATGGAATGTCCTACTCTCAACTGTACATACATAACTACGTAGGGCATACTGTGTTTCATTCAAACAACCTAGCCGGGTGTAAAACCGGCGGTAAGATTCCAATCAGGGTGTGAAACTATAGGAATACGTTTTTACATTAAAAAACTAATTATTTTTTTTCACTATCGCAATGAGCCCTTCCTCATTTGCAATGGTCCTACATGACTTTCGATCTTCAGGTTGAATGATCATGTGAATCGTTCTGGAAATACCTTCGTTAGTTATCAAGATAAATCCTCCTGCAACCATAGCATGGTGAATAACTTTTATGGAAAGAGTCTGAAATGGATTTCATGAACGCACAGGATCCTGCCTTTGGAGTATTTGATATATACGATACCGATACATAAATAGGCAGTATTGTACCGTAGATATAGTGTAAGAACCAGGTCAACGGTTGACTATAAAATAATACCCCCATATTGATTTAGAGCCAGAGGGCCACGCGGCGAATTGTGTCGCAGCTGTTGCGCCTCAAAAACGATCTGGTATGGGCAAAATTATTACGAGTCTGCAGCTTGCCTGGATCCTGGTTCTGCTTGCTGAAACATTTCGCTGCTTGTTATACGTCACTGTTACCTATGATTCAGAGCTGACAGAAAATAAAAGAAATCAAGGAAAAAAAAAACAAAAAAAAAAACAAACGTTGTAATGAATAATCAGGTCTTGACTTTTGTCGTACGAAATATTTCCACCATTGATAATTAATTTGGATTTATAACTTAACGTGGGCAGATATGATTGTTATTCATTGCTATTTCGAAAGTCGCATCGCGTTTCGTTAACGTATGTTGTAATAATTATACGAACGGCTCGCCGGGAATATTTTATCATTCAATTAATTGTACTTACAGCGGCGAAGCACGTTGAGATACCCGAGGGAATTTTTTGGCGCTATTTGTATATATAAAAGCGACTATAATCCACGCTTGGAAGTTTACTCGGTTTTATTAAACATTTTTTTTTCTTTCTTTCATGATTTACGATACTTCTTGTTAGTTAATGAAAGAATAACGAATGAATGGTTCTCCCTAATTTGTGATATTTTCATAAATTCCTGATGATTTGGTTGAATCTCGAACAGTTTTTGGTTTTTTTCAAAATCGATATTCAATGTTTTTCTAATATCTTCGATCTGGCGTGGGCCTGCGTCAGCTGTGAAATATTCGCATGAGACTGAATGTAGGTAGTACATATATACATATATGCGTGTAGTAGGTACGCGATGATTAAAAAAAAGTGATCATAACTTTGTCAATATTTGCAATACACACATTATGGAGAAAAAAAGAGGAATAAAAAATTACTGAAAATTCTAGAAGGGTCTTTTCCGCGCTTGTATACAAGTGAAACATGCCTGATGAATGTGGAAGTATAAAATTACAAAATGCTCAATATTGAGCAGCAGCTTTACCCTGAATTTATTACACTTAATACAAACGTGTGAGAGAATATCACGATTCACATTCGCTACCAAGCTGCATTTCTGCACGTAGATACACACTACGTAGTACCAGCTTGTCTGGTTTTATGGTCGATGCGAATACTCACAGCATATGTACCACTTTGATGACACCGTAATCTGGGACACAGTGCAATGTTATATCCAGGTAGCCATACATATGTATATGTACAGTGAATCGCCTTCTATCTGGATACAAGGTATAATATTATAAAGAAAGAAAAATGAATGAAAAGTACAAGACAGCCTGTTCTTCTGACTTGGACAGAAGTTCAATATAGTCGCGGTTGAATTTATTTGTTGTACATCAATTCTAGTGTATTTTTTTTTTTTTTTTTTTTTTTTTTTTTGTAGAATCGTTTTTGAGTGACAGAAATCCAACGGCAAACTGAAGGGAGGTAAAAGGAAAACGAATTTGGAAACATTTTCAACGTTAGGTTATATGATATAGGGATGAATTCATTTTTCCAATTATTATCCTCTGCCTGGATTTTCCTTATATTTCTGTGATATTTACGTACGTGACGGTTAGGCAGCGTCCAAAGGGTTGAACGATATTTGAAGTTTTTTCTTTAAAGGAAAAGCTTCGCTTTAGGAAATTTTCTTGGGTATTTATACGGTGTTAAAAATCGTTGAATAAAATTTTCGTGAAGGGTTTTCTGTTTTCACTTATGCGATGTAAAGTTTTAGGTGAATCCGAGTATCCTCGTAAATATCAAAGTATGTCTGGTTTAATCTATGGAGTACAAGATCTCGGAGATTGAGGACCTGGATTGTAGATAAACTTTAAGAAAGAGGGACGTGGGGTGCGAATAATAAAAAATTCAAAGACTCACTTCCGGTGAAAGTTAAGAGGTAGTATCGTTATAAATCGCTTAGAGAACATAAAATAGATGCGAGAAGCTTACCTACCCACCCTTATACCCACCGAACCAACTGCCCGAAACGAAAAACAATTTTCGTTTATACCCACCTACCTACCCCTCTTTTCTGCCTCGAACAGGTCACCCTCCACGAACCTCGACCGCCATATAACAAGAGTTATTGCCACACAAGCCGATACACAAACCGATCGGATATTTCGCGATCTATTTAAACGATACCCCCGTATAAACAGACCCTCTTCGATTATCTCCAAGCCATCCTCCATTGTCACGCCTAAAATTTGATAAATATAAAAAAAGAAAAAAAAAAAAAAAATGAAAATCACATTTGATATTTCAAATTCATATTATCGTCAACCAGTTTATTCATGATCATTGAACATTCATGATACGAATTTAGCAATTCGATTCTATACTTGCAGATGATGCAAGTGATTTCATTGCGATTTTCGTTAACCGAGTGATTCAGTTTTGTGATGATCGCAAATTAATTTAGTGCTCTTCAGTGTAAACGAGGGTATTCGTAACAATTGTTCGTCGAGCCGTAAACAGCGTTTAATTGCATTAAAACGTGAGTGCAGTTAGCAGACGCACATGAACCGTTGCTGTGTGGATGCTGAACTTCCAACACACATATAATGGACGGATATATAAGGGCGTTGGTCGGTGTAAGCCGACAGGACATAAAATTCAACTTTTCAACATATTTGCCGGCCAGGAACCACGGGGGTTGATGCATGGCCAGACGGGACTCCGAAACGGAGCACTGGAGTCCTTATACCTATACTATACTATATCCTCATATCGCAACTACTTCCATCTGCATACCTATATATATATATGTATATATGAATTTGCGTTTGTATATGCATAACGTAGTTACTTGCACCACCGAGTATCACACTCTACAGAAATATCTGCTGGCTGGGTGCCTAGTACCTCGGTGCCCTTAGTACAGCGACGAGGCAACCTGATTAAAAAATAAACCAAGCGAAAAGAGAAAAGCAGGTGTGCAGACGGTGCCTGGGAAACGGGTGCTTTATGGAATGCTTCGAAATATGCTCTCACATTCTCAGTCCTTTCTTTTTGTTTTCTCATTTCCAAGCAATTCTTTATCGTTTGCCATTTTTTTTTGTCTCTTTTTTTTTTTTTTTTTTTGTTCGTTTTATTCTTTACCCTGTACGATTCTTTTAAACGCAGCAACACTCTTTGTTCTCCATTCTTCGAAATTTAACGTCTGCAATCGTACGGTTGCGGATAATGAAGAACAAAAGAAAAAAAATATTCATATATTTCGATTTGTTTGATTTTTTCGATCGTGGAAAATAATCACTCTGGCAAATCTACGTCCGTGACAGTTGAAACGTTTTTTTTTCCACCTTTTCTCGCTGTAATAAGAAAAGAAAGAAAAAAAAAAAGTGCAATTAAATGAATACCTTCAGAGTTGGTCTAGCGCATTCTTCCCAATGTAATTTCGAAGGAAGCCACTTAATTTAAATGCTCTACTTCCACCTCGGCAAAGCCAACCCCTATTCGCCCTTTATTGTTCCTTCGAGGACGAAATTAATTGCTTCTTAAGGAAGTAGAATTATATTTTTAAGAGCTCTGTCCTTGCTCTTTGTCATTTTAATACTCAGTACACTTAAAAACAATAAAGTAGAACAGGCAATAACCTTGGGCTATCAAGTGTACACTCATAACTACACGTACTAAAATTTTCTGCAAATTACATTCTCCAAATTTTTTGTGTCTCCAATTTTTTGTCAAATGATATAATGACTGCAGATAAATAAGCCTCCCAGCCTTTCGTCATATTTTGCGATATTAATTTCTTCACCTCAAAAGGTGTCACAGAAAATTCAAATCCTCGACCATGGGGATGCCTTTTTCAATTAATTTATAAAATTCACAAATAATTGAACGACAAGCCTCAGGAATGATTTTTTGTTTGGCGAGGGTATAAACTTCGAGAAAAGAATAGGAATGGAAGATTACGAACTATGGAGTCGTAAAGTATGAGTAAAAACTGGCCATCGGATCAACAAAGTGTTGAAGTAAGTTAAGCTCAGGAACCAAAAGACGAGATTTCGAGATCCCTGTCGTGTAAGAGGGCGAGAAACATACGTGAGTGGAATCAGAATTGCAAATGCAATCAAGAGATAAAAATTGGCTGTCATCTGACGTGAAGGCAGGAAGAAAAAATGGCAGAACTGACAGAGTGGAAAGGGTAGTAGAAAAAAAACGGGAAAAGAGTAAAAAAAAAAAAACGAAAAAAAAATACATAACCGTCAGACGCACCGCTTGGGAATCGATTCCACGTCGACTTCAATATTTCTCTCGTAGAAGTCTGCCGCCGAACTTTACGCCGGAGGGACAAAGAGGGATGAAACGGACGTAGCTTTAGCGTAGCTTTGGAAAGGAGCAAGGGCTGAAGGTGGGAAAAAATATCCAAGAATCGTTGGAATTTGTCAAGACACGCGGTACGCTCTCGTCTCCGTTTTGTTTCGCGGGGTAAAAGCACCGCGATCCTACGATCCTTTTTCATCCCCAAAAACGATCGAGACCAAGGCAACGTACGTAACGTCCGCGTCGTGGGATGTCTTCGGGTTCGTTGAAATCCCTCGCGACATAAATCAGTCGGCAGCTTAACGTGACAAAAGGACGAACTACACGGGCAAACTATAACGCAACGGGGTCTGAGCGATGGCTAGATATTTCTCTTCGTTATTGTAAGTGACACTATTGGGGTATAAGGAATTTTTTTGCTATCCTGTATAGAAAAGAATTACGATGAAAATCCACCCGCAAAAAAACCATATTATAATTATAATCAAAAGCGAATTTCTTCCCCATATTCTCTTGCCCGATTTCTTTATCCTATAAATATTCCTTCAGGATTATTCATAACGTAGCACAAGCTCGACCAAGCTAATCTCAAGCCCTCACGATTCACTTGAAAACTCTGCCCCAGGGGGGATGAAAAGTTGAATGAAGTGGGAAAAATTTCTGTCCCGCTATGATCAGGAACTTGAGATTCGAGGTGTAGAGAATTGAAAGAAAATGCAATAGAATAAAAATAAAGGTAAGGAAGGAAGATAAAATGCAATATATAAATTTTACAAAAATTGAAATAACTTGAAAGTATAATGCGAATTTCAAAGGAAGGTATCACTTGGTGCAACAGGTTCACAAATTCAATATTAGATATATTTACATCCATAGATGAGTGCGGTTACTTCGATACGTATATCTACGTGTATCAAATTGTCGAAGAAATCTTTGGGCAATGCATCAATTTCTTTTTTCCAGAATTATTATTTTTCCATGAAAGGCAAATCAATTGATTTCTAGTTCAGCTATTCTTCGGTTAGATAAATGGATCAGCCAGTATAGCGTTTATTCATTTTGATATAGTATTCGCCTTTACGATCTCGTGCAGGCTTGTGTTTTATCAGCAGATGGCACACAAAAGGTTATCTTAAGATCAAGAAAAGCCATGTGTTCGTTGTATTATATCATTCTTATCTTTCTGAAAGCTTTACTAAAGTAAGAACGAAATATAGAGGATTGGGCGAGACGATAAACGAAGAGGAAAATATAACGGTGCGGAAATGGTTATGGAAAAAATACATTACGGAATACAATACCATCAAGGTACGAGTATCTGTACTCCGGAATATTGAGGACCAGAGAATATATATATATATATATATATATATATATATATATATATAAGATGTAAAAAATTTGGAATTCAGTCTCTTTCTGTTAAACTCAACAATTTTGTAGAATATCTGCTATATATCCACCCTATCGACGCACGACACGAAATTTGCTCTTCGTCTTCTTCTTCTTGTCTTTGCGCAAATAGCGACGTCGCCGCACGTCCCATAGCCTATACCCATATTTCACTCTCGCTCCTGGAAATCTCTTGGCCACAAAATAAACTATATATATATATCCCAACATATTTCTTACCAGGCTACCCTTAACCACCCGTATGAGGTACAAATCATTGAGGTCCAGAGGTGAGGGTAACTATACGTCTTCGACCGCTGTCCACATATTTCACCACCAACAGCTGAACCTCCTTTTCTTCACCTGAATTTTTTTCGCTCCTTAATTTCTACACTCAAAAAATCGGTGGTGTTAATTATCCGGAAAGTAATTCGACTGTTTGATGGAAAAATAACTGGTAGGTACACCAACATTTTTGTTGGGGATCACAGAAAATCGTCAGAATTTTCATTCGCAATTTTTCGGAATCGATATTTCTAGTCAGATTTCGGCTCTTCGAATCGCAACTTTTTTATCTTTGAGTATTTCCACATTCAAGATGCGTGCGAACCATATTCTACGGTCCCGCGCCGCTGCTATAGGGCTCTAAGATCCACTAGAAAGTTTTGCGACTTAAATTTTTTTTCCCTCAGCGAATCAGAGGGTTCGAAGTTGCACCCAAAATACATCCTACCTAAATCCTTTTATCCTTTAATGCTATGGCTTCAATCCCACTCTCTCGTCCTTGGCTACCCTTCTCTCCCATTTTCTTTCCATAGATATACAAACGTGAAGCGTAGAAAAGACATCACCTTGTGGAAATGAATATACGAGTACATTCAAGCGAGCCAAAGAACGGAAAGAAAAAGGTCAGGATTCGAGAGTAGATTAGAAAATTAAATTTTATCAACCGAACGATTCAGAGAGTTGGACATTTTCCAAAGCTACGAATGGAATTAAACTACTCCAAGTTGTCCTGCCATGGTGTAAGAGGTTTCATTCCGAGATGGCCTATTGTTTCAAGATTTAGGATTTGGTATACTTATGAAATATTCACGTTCAACCAAGCTGACACAAACTGAGATACTGAAAATAGGATAAAAGCTCAAAACTGAGTGAGGCAGAGACAATACTGCTTTAGTTACTAATTTAAACCATCAACAACGCGGCAACCCTTTCATGCGTAACTATACCCCACTGTCTATCCGTCTGTTTCAATCTAAGTTATAATATTAAAGTACAGAAGAATGACAAATTTTTGAAAGATAATTACAAAATTCAACTACTCACTTGTAGCTTTACTTAAATTGAATTTCATTAACTGATTATTAATTACCTTATTTTCGAAACTACTATCGGCGCAAAATCCAGTTGAGGAAAACCCAATTCTTGGGCCTTGATATCATCGGTGCTGTTATATCTGACGTTGCTACATGACGGCGTTGGTATATCTGGAAAAATGAAAAAGCTTTATTTATTTTGTTCACTTCAATCATGTGTAAAAGGTTGTCAGGTAAATTGATAGGAATTATTAGTTCGGAGAAAAAATTTTCTGGTTTTGATATAATTATTTTTAGAAATTTTCTTCAGCTGCAGGTTGTTAACTTGAGACCCATGCTCTGAATTCGACACATGGGGTAACGCCTTGCAGGTCGTTATTTATAAATAATTAGCCCCATTAATACTGCGTCAGGCCCGCAAACAGAATTTAATTAATATACGCCATAATTTCGTTCATATACGCAGAAATTTGCAATAAATTGTTCTAAAGCCGTTCCGTTAATATCAAGTATTTGACACCCTGCTTTGTTCAGGGGTATAACAATAAGTGAAAATTGATCGTTTACCAAATAATAAAATCTTTGCTATTATTATAGGTAGGTCTGTAATTAAAGAGAATCATTATTCGCTCTAAAAAGCATAAAATACAGAAAATAATAACTACGGTTCAGTTTCTACTTCCCGAATCACCTGTAGGAATGCAAACTTACCAGCAATGGAATATAGATATAGTATTTATCCACGCAGGATTTGATATGTAATATGCGACGTTCGTGTAATCTATTTACCCAGCAGGGATGCAAGAAGTTGGATATAGAGCAAAACCGTGGGGCAAAAAAGGCTCATATTGGATAGAGGGAGAGATATTGGCGAGGCAGACAGATTGTATGAGAACGTGTATTGCACTCAAATACTACGTCAAATATTTGCACACATATATGTATATATAATATGAGAGGAAATCCATATATGTATTAGAATATCATATATGTATAAGGGAGATTCGCGATGGGCAGGAAGATGAGACGAGCTTCCATCACGTATGTCTTGAAGATCGGGTTAACGATTATGTCAGAGGTGCAAATTTATATCTGAGGAAATGGAAAAACCCTTTTCTTGTGGATCTCGAATCTGACGAAGGTAGGCGCCGCGCTACCTTCATCGTGAATATATATTTATGTCTTTTTTTTTTACTATTTATTTCTTTTTCAATACTATTATATATATATATACATATGTAGACATTGAGACAGCCTTTCAGAGTGGATGTTACTCCCCAAAATTGAGACTGACACGTATTTGAATAATCGACAATTGCAGACACGTTCGCGAACCGTCAATCCATTAAGCTAAAATCGCAAACGAACATCACCGCGAAAGAAATTTCGATCAATACCCTGCTATCGACAAAATGATCATATTTTTTTGTCTCGATAAAAAGATTCTCATTGATATCTTTCCCCTAAGAGAATCACAACCTTTCCCAAAAAACATGTTATATATATATAGATGCCAGTGGATAATGTCATTTCAAAATCAATCAGTATTAATTCAATTCCGAAACTGCTGACTTAACCATTCTTGAAATTTTTCAATTTTGATTTTTGAAACAAATTTTTTCAGCACCCCCCTTATACGAATATTCGTGACGTACCTATTGCAAAAATCGCTGACTCTAACACTGCTCTCGGCAAGTGAAAAAAAAAAAAAAAATTGCTGCCAGGTAGCGACTCGACATGGGATACATATTCGGAGGGTACATCGGCTATCAATTTGATTCAACATTGATGAACTCTATGTCGGTTAGCCTGATTATTGCCATAGCGGAAACCTATATTAAAGCGATGTTGCGACCACATTATTGTCGAACCTCAACCTTTGATATGGTAGTCGATACTATTACCATGCTAATGCCTTGTGGCATGTGGGATGAATCTTTTCGAGAATCGGTTTCAGGTTGGTAGGCATATAGCCTATAGGCTTCGCGATGTATGCATATGAGCTAAAATAATCTGTCTTTCATTTGATGGAATAGCGGATGCTGCTTGGTCAACATTTGCGTTGTGAGAAACGATCCGCAGAAGTTTTTAATTGAAAAATAATGTAAACGATATGTTAATAATAATCATTATGTAACAATATTGCATTGCTTGGAATTTCAACAAGGCGTTCTATTTTATACATCAAACTATTCAGAGTGGTTATTAATTGTTTAGAACATTATTTCTGTGTGTACGAATTCTCAGACCACTTTGAGGCTCCGGTCTCCATCTCCAAAGTCCAAACTGTTCTCTAAGCTTTCCTGATCTAGAGCCAAGGAATTTGAGCATTGGTCAATTATGTCCTAAGAACTATTCAGAACTCGGAATACTCGACGCTAGAAACTACACGATCCAAACTTTCAACCCGAAGCAGTTTCCCTGTGAATTATTTTTACGCAATTATCATCGCTCTAATTCTGATATGGGTTCTCAGAAAGCTCCAGAATGGAGGGATGAAGCATTTCATAGAACTGGAAACTAGTCTGGCAGGTGTAAAATATAGAACGTCCAGAACTAACGAGAGAGTCAATCGCGGTGATGCGGCGATGAAAACAAAAGAATGGAAAATTACTTTTCCTCCATCCCCTAGCAGTGGCTATGGCACATCTCCCTAGGTCCCGTCCCGTCGCGTCACGTCGCGTTGCGTCGCGTCGTCACCCACCTTATTCAGCTAGCCAGTTGTAGCTGATGTTCTTTTGTATCAGATTTCACTCAGCGAGCTTTCATCCACGTCGGCCACGTCGTTATTTTCCTCTCGTGTTTTCGCTTCGTCTAGTAGCTATATACCATGCGAGTACCTAGATCTGTATTATGCATTACGCTAGTTTATCTGTGCAAGTAAATCAAACTATATGTATCTATTCTTAAATAAGGGAATTTTTTTTTAATTATTCGGAGCCGATTTGGGGGGCGTCTGCTAAAAAATTAATCCGAGCCCTAAATAAGGACCACCGTAATATATATTTCGCGATATATTCTTCGTTTGACAAGATTTTGTGAAAACAGCTAGTCATTTCAAAAGTATAAAGTTAGAAAGCTTTCGTTGAGAGTACCGGAAACTATGAACTAACATCGTTCATTTCAAGCCCGCAGGAACAGCTTTCCTCCAACAGAATATAAGATGATGTACATCGTCAACCGACAATGAGTAAACCCTAAAGCGTAATTTGAGTCAATGTCAGCTACTTTGATGTCTCCAGTCTGCTATTACGTGTATTCCTGGAAGCGAAGTTGGAAGTTCCTAAAGACCGAAATTCTCTGATCTTTGCTTTGAAAATTTCTTAAATAAATTTCTGTAATTAGAGATCTGCGTCCATTTCATGAAGCACATGATCATACAATATGATTCGTGATTCTGTGATGTCTGACAATGAAATTAGGTTGGCCTGATGACACTGCGAGAGTCTGGTCTCCAGACCCTAGACACGTCAAAGCAAATTTCATTATCTAATTGAATCGAGGGTATAGATGATTAATTATTCCGTTTGTTGGGTTGCGCAAGCTGCGCAAAACTGCAGGTGTAGGAATATTGTGGGATTGGGAATTGTCATAGTCAGAAATTATCCGGTACCGATTCATATAGGAATATGTAAAATATTCCATCGTTTTAATGTGATTAAAAAAAAAAAAAAAATTTCATTTCACAATGGAATTAAATGGAAACATAGCTCAGATTTGTTTTTATCACATATAGAATATCATTCCACGTAACTTTGAATTCCCGTTGTATAATCCCAAAAGATTAAAATAGATGATAAAAGGAATTGGATAATTAAAAAATGTTTATTATCCAGACGTGGGAAAATAAAATGCTTATGAAAATGCCCCGGCTGGAAAACTTTTCTGTTAGATGCGTGAAATCATGGCAGAAACCGCGCTGACAGAGATATAGGCATTTCGGTGGAGATGAGAATTCTTCGTTACCATTAGGCGACGGAGATGGGGAAGAATTGCGAGGGGTGAAGAAAATAGGCGTCAATTTAGGCGCGTGAAATGGCTGGCTATACCTAGGAACGCGAAAAACCGACGCGTCTCGACCCCAGAAGAGAAACTGGAATTTCGGAATATCGTCGAGGCCTCGCTTGCTGTAGGAACCAGGACGGTAAATTGTATTTCACGTAATTGCGAACTGCTTTTAAATTGTCACCGAACATTCGAGGCACCCTGGTTCCACGCGACGTTCGCGCCCGAAAGCTTTTATCGGTTCTCTTTCCGTAGCTTTCGAAGGCCAACGCGATTAGACCCGTACCTAACTGACAGAGGTTCTGGCACATCCACGTGTTCTCTGATTTTGGTTGGTTCTATATTGAATATTAAATCAATTTTTGACCATCCCTTATTAATTTTTCTTTTTTCTTCTCCTTCATGTATCGATGTTACTATAATAAGCGAAGAAAATTGTACCATAAGATTTTTCCCATAATCCACACGCCAACCCGAGATCGGTGAGTCGCTTTGTTTCGTTCCTCGTTCCTAGTTCCTCGTCATGCGAAAGGTGAAAGAGGTATTAATACGACGCCTTGTGGAAGCTTTATAAGAACGGTAGATATATAACGGCGTTCGCCGAGGCACGCGAGACACGGCAAAAGATCCAGAGGGATCCTAGTTGAGAAGGGTGAGGATTGAACCCGCGAAAACGGTTCTTGAATACTAAAACTTTTCTCACCAGAAGTAGTGGAGAAAGAATAAGAAGAAGAAGATGAAGAAGTGACTCAGAGCGCGGCAGTGCAGGATAGTACTCAGGATCACGTCAAGAGACCAAATATTTTTTCAAGTGTCACACTTGGCTGGTCATCCAGTTCTCCGTGTGTCGTTAACCGCTGAATTTATTCCCCCTGTTGACCGTTTAGAATCTAGACACTCGAAATTCTACCAGAGTACAGAAACTCGATATTTCGAGTACTATAATCGTCCATCTTCGAGATACGGCTAACTGCACTACTAATAAACTGAAATTGCTCGTAAGCTGGTATGATGGTACCACTCAAGATGCAATACTGCCGTATGAATATCGTATAACATTCCTGCAGCTTGCATCTCGGGTCACAGGAACCTATGTAATATACGTATACCACAAACTCTCGTGAGAATGTCATATTAGTCGAGTAATATTCGCTAGGATCGTGGCATAGAACGATTCGCGAATTGCTTTCGTTACACTCAGTTATAAATAACGTAAGGTATATTATTCCGCGTTAAACTTAGCGATAGACATCGTCTGAAGATGTAAAAAGCTCTGCTTTTCATCTACTATTATTTTTCATTCCAACTCGTAAAATTTCGTTCACATACCGGTGTAGACCCTCGATGCTAGATTAGATCGAAATACGAGAAAGGCTGGCTTGAATTAGGTACATAAGATACCAGCTGCTATACAGTAAAGAATTCAAACAATCCTCTCGGAGGAAAACTCTCATCAAAATTCCTACTCTAATTCTTAACGTTTACGGCCATTTCAGCCCCTTTTCGAAAAGCGGTACGGCAATAAATTGTAATTGAATAACGTATAGTAATAAGTCGACTTTTGGGAAAAGAAAGCCTCGAGTAAAAAATGCAAATAAAAAAATTCATCTACCTACAAAAATTTATTTTATAACAAATATATGTCTGAATTGAATTTCATTTTTTTTTTTTTCTTCACTTTTATTTTTTAGTTATTGAACAGATGATTTCAAAATCATTTATAGCAAAGCAGGTTGTGAATTCATTATAATGACAATGCGTTTAAAAAAAATTGAGTAGAATTGTAGAAAGATATAGGCATTCTTAGGCGTGTGAATCCCGCGCGCTTAGGGTTTCGGTTGAATCGTTTACGTGGCAAAGTTTAAATATAATTCCAGGACTCGGTAGAGGGTCGTGCCTAATCTTTTGGAAATAACGCATTGAACTTCTGCTAAGCACTGAGCCGTAATTTTAGGATATAAAACGCTTTAGCCGAGTAACCAGACACACGGGTACGTTTGTGTAATAATACAGACAGATATTACCGTGTAATTTTCAAAGTTTTGGAAGTAATACGTGTAGATTTTTGGTACGCCTCTGTAGTATGACATAAAAAAAATTCAAGCTTTTTTCATAAAGCTCGAGTAAGAATTAAATCGCGTTAAGGGGGTATCCCCACCTTTAAATGGGTCAACATTCTGAGAAAGAGATTGATATTTTACAGCGAATTTGAGAGTCTGATCAAATCCAAAAAAATCATGAAGTTGAGGGAGGGTTTGACCCTCATTATCCATACTTAACATTGGATATTACTTTGAGTCTAATAGTAGTTACGCTGAATATAGATAAATACGAAATTACTCGGTTGTCGCAAAGAATCAGTAGTACCGTTGGATCGATTCTGGAATTTTTGGTCCTCAATTGTTGAGAAGAGATGCCTCTATCATATGAACATAGAACTTTTTGATATCGCGAAACTTGCCTGACTCGCTTAGTTTTTACTGAGATTTTTCTAATTCTTCAATTTTTTTTCTCTATTTTTTCTATTATCTCAACCAAAAATAGTCATATCAAAAAGTTCTATGTTCATATGATAGAGGCATCTCTTCTGAACAATTGAAGACCAAAAATTCCGAAATCGATCCAACGGTACTACTGATTCTTTGCGACAACCGAGTAATTTTGTATTTTTCTATATTCAGCGTAACTACTAATAGACTCAAAGTAATATTCAATGTTAAGTATGGATAATGAGGGTCAAACTCTCCCTAAACTTCTTGATTTTTTTGGATTTGATCAGACTCTCAAATTCGCTGTAAAATATCAATCTCTTTCTTAGAATGTTAACTCATTTAAAGGTGGGGATACCCCCTTAAAATTTTCGTTTCTTTTTTGCCACAATTTAGCAAAGAGAATTTTATGCAATACAGATGAAGTATCTGCTTTTAGGTCCTGAGATAATTAAACGTCCGAGAAATTTGTCGCATTAGAAGAAACACCCAGCTGCAGTGTGATAAGCAATACTAATTATTTCTTGAAAGTTAATTAATTCCACGTGAAAAGACTCAGGCTGAGTGAGCTGACGGTGGTCTTTCAAATTATACCACAGTCTATGTAAGAATCTTCTTCTTATATAAGCTTCTTAAATTTATATTACTTTCGTTAGTCCGTGAGTAAAGCCGACTAAAGTAGAACGTATTTCAATATTTAAATGACAATTAGCGAATTTTCATTATTCTATAACCCGTAAAAAATCTATTCTATCTAAATCCCGGCTAGCGTTTTTTTTTTTTTTTTTTTTTTTTTTTTTTACCTGTTTTAGCGCAAGAAATAAATAATAAAATTTTTAGCAATATATTGTCTGTGTGTTTAATTGCAGATATTCTCGTTTTCAATTCCACCACAGGCTTATAAGTCTGCGTACGTTTATTCATCGAGAATGGCTGTTGATTATACCTGCAGTAACGATTCATCTGCTCGAGTACATCATCCCGGGCTTCACCATATTGGCTATGGCTTCCCACAGATGAATTGATCCTCGTTGATGCCCGGTGGTATTACCAGCCAGTAATAACCGCCTGCTGGCTTATCATACGCATGCGTTTATCATGGTTCTTATATTATATCCACTCTGGGATCACGCAGAGAATTAGGAATTATTGAAATACCAAATCATAATCAAGCTGGTCCGAGTTGAGATGAGGAGGAGGAGGAGGAGGAGGAGGAGGAGAATAATAAAATTGAAACGTGTATAGGGTCGAAGAGAAATAAGGAAATCCATTAGTATACTTGAAGTAAAGTGGAATTTCTAAAAATTATGTCCTTATGTCGTATCGTTTCTTTTTCGAAGTCAGAATAGGGCAAATAGCAAATAGAAAAAGAATCTGTGAATCTGTGATTCTGATCGAATCTGTTATAAAGCTATTGGTCTGTTTTATTGAGCCCAAACGTTGATTGCGATACGCTTGGAATGCTTCAAGTATACTACCATTTCGAATCTAATGAAAATACCGTCAGAATTGACTATCAATCAAAACCAACGAATTATACCATAGATAGAAAGGTGGATGAATAGTTTGATGTAAATAAGAATATTTTTCAGTATTAACCCCTGCATGGGGATAACAAATAGGTGATCATTAAAAGCGAGTATATAACGTTGTAGAGAAGCTTAATTCGCAAAGTGCAGCAGACAAAAGGTATAATCCTTGATGAAAATCACATTGAGTGGTGGGGATTTCGCAGAGTGATCTCTTGTCTCCTCTCCTGTTTCCGTCAATTCCTACATTGTTGGTATAATCCTACTCAAAGCCGAGAGTGTAAGCGGCAGCCAGGATCGTCTTATTGTGAGAATCTCTTAACTTCCTATTTGAGGATACATACCCTTGTAGGGAACCGATAAAATGAAAGAAACTACAAAGAACTGGGTAAAGCTTCTTAAAAGTTATAGCTCAGATACCTAGATATATACTTATTCATACTTTACCGTGTATATACGATTTCTAACTTCAACAAATATTTCTCGACAGTTATGGTCCAAATGGCGTGACTTAATATCGTACATCACTTTGCCCCATGGAACAAAAGTTTTTTTTTTTTTTTTTTTTTTAATCTGGTCAGGTCGAGCTCAAACGTCACTCAATATTTAATGTTCATACAACAGGTGACACAAGCTGACTTACTTATACTTCATGATCTGAAAAATTGGAAAAAGTTTGCACTCGGAATAGATTTTACTGATCCAAATTCGTATTCACAAGACTAATAATTTTCTGATAAAATATTGAAAAGCGCATTGATAACGTAGGTATAAGTGTGAGCGATAAAAAAGAAACTATGATTTATATATCTGATCAAAAAAGCTTCTACTCGGAAAATAGTAGACTAAAAACCGAGACGTATTAAGTAGATATATGTGCTGGTATATATATATATATTATCATATATATATATGCCAACGAGTGAACGGCAGGCAAAAGGGTTTTATGATAATTGCAGAGAATAAAAGCGGTGAAATGATTTAAGACGGTGATTTTTGCTCGACTTTTTTTTTCTGCAATTTCATACCGTTTTGTTCCGAGCCATGATAATAACAATTTCAGTATATAATCGCGCGTCTTGGAAGCCTGCACCAGGCCGTTTATTACAACGATGAGAAATCGCTGGAGATTATGCAGATGCGTTGCATTTTTATTCGTTTGATTTTCCTTCTTTCTTATTTTTTTTTTTTTTTCTATTGCCATTTGTCTTGAATTTAACACTTTATTGCTGCGACTCTCTCAACTCCCTTCCCTTTTTCACGTCGGGATTTTAATCGTCTAAAATTACGAACTTAGACAACAACAAACGAAGACTATCAACGTTGATCGCTACAAGATTTTGTCTCTCTGCATATATGGGGAAGATGCTTTTAAAAAATATCTCTAATACATATTTAACCAAATTTTTGGCTTTGTGTGAAAAGAGAAAAAGCTGGAGACGCTGTTGTGCGGATATGAGAAAAAGAAAAATGAAAGGAAAAAAAAAAAGAATACAGAAAAGGGATTTTTTTAGGGGAGAAAAAAAGTGCGCCTATACATAGTCAATGGCAAAAGTTAGAGAATAAATTTCACGCGCAACCTTTTCAGTTGTAAATCTGATTGTGAGCCTGGCGCTAACGAGACTGCAGGATTATGTGGCTTTCAGAAATCAGTTTTTCGCAGTCGGGTGTATATATGTATATATATATGACGTTGTAAAGTGTGTATTTCTAAGAGAATTTAAAAACCCCGCGTAGATATATATAGCGCCGTATTTCTGTCTGAAATATCGCGTCTATCGAAGTAATAAAAAGTTCGTTAACGACGACGTTCATCGCCCCTCGCGCTCGCGCTCATTCGTTAAGAATAATAAAAGAACTTTTCGAACTAATCGTGGCGAAAAAATGAGGCTGTAAACAAATAATCAAAGCCGAGGAAAATACCTGACAAGACTTGGAAGGAGACTAATCAAAGTTAAGCTTCTGTAGGTATATAAGGCCTTGTAAACTTTCAGCCTCCGGCGAAAGCCAATTTTCAGGAATGAACTTTTATATTTCTATAATTTCCAAGCCAGCCAAAATTATTGCCAACAAAAAAGTCAGAATCAACAGAGAACTTTATACACTGTGAATAAAAAATTTGAAAAAAAAAAAAAAAAATGAAAAAACAAAAAAAATTAAAATATCGTGTGAATTATGATATTTCTGAAATTTATCTCAAAGTTTATTAAACATGGTATAAATGAAAAATCAGGAACTCGTGTTAACACCTGAGTGAATCAAGTCAGGAAATATACGATCTTACGAACCCCGGGATCCTTTATTCACGGATTTTAGATTATAAAAATCGTCGAGATATTCGATCAGCAATTCTGATTAAAAACTGGGGGGGTAATATCCTCGCTGCAGCATATTTTCCTCGTAATATTAAACCACGCTGCACGTGACATATTTCTCTTCGATGAAGAAAAAAAAAAAAAAAAAAACCTTACGGACGTACCTTAATTAACTAGTTTAGTCGAATGATATACCTAATAGCTGAAATTCCAGTGGCTAGAGGATTTCTACCCAACAAATATTTCAGCTGTTGTGTATCGAGATAGAGGGATATTTCATTGAATTGAAAAATACGAGCCAAGGGTCTTTTAGTTTTTCATTTTTAATATCACCGTTGAAGTTCTATACACCCGTAAAATTTCAGCTCTGAAACATTATTAATACTGTAGGAACTGTGAATAAAAAATGCGCAAATTCACCAGCGTGAGTTTCACAGAAACAGCGGATTTTAATATTTAAACTTTCGGTCAACTGTTCGATTCGGTTTATCAGTATCGTATTGTTCGTTTGATCTACGCTTCGATAATATTTTCCGAATTTATTGCGCTTTAAAAACCACCAATATTTCTTCTGACTAAATAACCTCACCGTTTCGGTCCACCGTCTGGGGATTACCCTGGTGTACATCGTATTTATCATCATGTTGTATACGTCGAGCAAGAAACTATTCGTGTTCAGTCAATCGAAGCAAGCTTCCAAGTTCAAACGTATAGGCAGAGAACTGTAATTTGAAATGTTGGTTATTACATAAGGCATATATTCACTCTTCAAGGGGTTAGCGTATCTTTTGCCCGGTTCGGCAACCACTATAATAAATAATTTTCCCTTGATTACAGTAGCAGATTTACTCTGCTACGCGAGTACCCACTTCATCAATGATCTCGATAATAAACTGACTTCAGAAACAGTGATACGGTGTGAGTTTTCACCGATCAAGGTATCCCCTCGATTTCGCGAACACATTATCATGATGCTTTTGCTATCAAAAATATATTCTCGCTTCACGGTTTCCGGCAGGCAACTATGATGGAGAATATGAGAGAATAGGAAAGGAGAGATGGAGATTGATATTTGATTTTCAGTTGTTCAAATAACCCGGCCGAGATTGTGTACACTTGCGTTTGTTGTTGATTAAATCGTCGGTTGTAGTTACGACAAACGACACATGAGTACACAGGTAGGTAGAGAGGTAGCAGTACTACCTACATTTGTGGCAAGAACAACGTACCTGCGGTTAGTCAACGCCCAGTATTCCTAACTTTGCGAACGTTTCTACGTTGCTAATGAGCTCTCAAACTTTTGGCCTGTTCATTTAACAAAAAGCTCTTGAACATTCTCGATGGTAAACGATTACACTTTGCCGCAGTCGATTGACTCAAATAACTGTAATAGGGAAAGAAAGAGGAACAATGATGGAACATATGTTCTACTGATCCTTTGAGTTGTAAAGAGAAAAAAAAAAAAAAAAAAAACCAAACCAATGGATACTGGATAAATAGCGATGATGTAGTTGGGGTTAAGGGTTGGCGAGCACAGGGCAACGGGGCAGCTTGGTTAAGCCAATTATGTAAGACAATGCGGTAGAAGATGGTGGGGTTGGTCTCAGTGGTGGTCCTCTTCGGCTATTCTCAACCCCCTCGTTTCTCTGGGCCCCTTTGTCATCCTCGGAAACTCGTAAGGGTAAACCCAGACCTGCCTGCTCCTTGTTAACGGCGCCCTTAAGGACTCCTTCCTACAGATCCTTGCATGGGAAACTATATATCCTGATATGATATGCCTCACCCCGAAGTAGGTATAGGTAGGTGGGTACCTATCTTCGAGGGGATCCTCGTTATGCCGGGGTATTCACCGAAAGCTGTGTTATGAAATTTTGAAACTTAATCGCTCGCAATTGCCTTTCTTGTTTACCAAGGGCTTCATGGCTTAACCTAATCTGCATCAACTCTTAGCTCATCCTCATCCTAAAGACGGCTTTATTATCTATATTTAATATACCCGGAGAGAATCGCTCCTGTAAGACAGAAGCAGGTTACGTTAAATTTCTTGGTACTGCAGTTCAACCACTCATATGAAGATGAAGAAACAACATACCTACGGTGGTTGAGAAAGCTATCATTTTCTCAGTTTTTCCATTTACTTGAAATAATGTAAAGGTACGAAGTACGTACCTATACACCCCGTCAAAGTTTTCACATTAACTAAACTTTAACTTAAATTAAAACTTACTATCAACTAATGCATTTCTAGTTAGACTTTAGATCAAAACTTTTCTAACACAATCATTAAATCCGACGATAATGTTTGATCAATTTATATCATTGAGGTAAAACACAAACTCTCTGTTTCTCCCTAGGTCCACCGTTAAACCGAATAATTACTCGGTTTCCGGCAACGAAATCTACAGGAATCAACACAGAACTAAAATTTAACTACTTTAGTGGAACATCTCCTTGAAAAATGCAGAAGTTATTCCCGGTACAGATTACGATCAACGAGGGACGAAATTGCACTGCGGTAAACCGCAAGAAGAAATTAAGTCTTTCGTATAAATTTTTTAATAACGCTTCGTACATGCGCGAAAGTCGTTCTTTTCTTGAATTAAGACTCACGAGAGATAGCCCAGGGGTTACACTACTGTATTATACAAGATGATGGATGTTGGATGGACACAGACTGATGCGCGCCCCTATATCTTACGTTACCTGAAACTCCCTACCGCGTTTTTTTTTTTTTTTTTTTTTTATTTTCTTGTGATTAGCGTCGACTTATCAGCTCGGGGTTAACGACCAGTTTAAAGAAATCTCATTTCATGATATATTCTGAGGCGATGAAGTAAACTGCGACGTCTCGTGTACGTCATAATTAACCGTGCACAAAATCCTATTATAATTAGAGCCGGCCTCTTGCTAACTAAGACTAACGCTAATAACGAACCATTCTACCTAGCGTGACTTAAACCTCAGGAAATCACGCTTAATATAATCTCCTTATTAGCTTCGAATTCCCCAACCCGTTTTCACCTTCCGCTTCCGCCAAACTCTCTCCCTATCTTACCCCCATTCACACATATTACCGATCATATTTCTCTCAGCCTTGTAGGCTGTAGATATATACCTACCAGATCCGTGACTAGGAGTAGATTTGAACGAACGTCTGCAGTTGACTTGTCAAACAATTCAAAGCTCGATCATTGAATGATTTTCATGTGTATTTCATTTTTGAGGTGAAAAAATAAACCCTTGACGAAAAATTCGCATGTTAAGTTACTTTATAGAGATACAGAGAGAGAGGATCTTCATTTTTCTGGATAAAATTCTCGGACAAAAAGGTTCGGTGGTTAATGAATTGCAGCTACTTGGTTGCCACCCGATTCTCACTCCACGTGGTTGCTCTTGATCGTGAAATGTCGCTCGTGGCAAATCGCGTTCGCACACCTCGCTAGCTTCTAATCAAGTCATCGAACCCGGCCCTAGGCTGGCTAGGCCGCTATGAAATGCCTCTGCTGGTTGTTGCTGCAAAATCAATACCCCCTCAGTACCACCCTTACCGTCTCCATTTTAGCAAGACCTCTCCTGCTCTTTCGCATTCCTCGATTTCAATCACTCGCGTTTCACTTCAGTTTCACTCTTGCAGTCTTACACCCCAGTGCTAGATGCACAGACTGTTAACTCTCCGAGAATAATGAATATGGAGCTGAATGATTTTCCCTTCAGTTATTTGCTAAATGATCAGATCCTACCATTTCAGTAGGTATTGGATTCTTCAGCGCTATCGGATATTCATCGCTGGTTTGTTTACGCTGTTAGAATCTTGAGAGGTTGGCCAAGCGTTTGGAGCACTTTGGTGCAAGGTATCCAGTAATGCGCACAAAAGTTTGGATGATAAAGGGGTGTTTTTAGTCAACAAGAAAACTGCATTAAGGAAAAACACCCGCAGCTCCAGCACCTCGCCTCACCAGCCCGCTAGGACGACGGTACGAAATGTATTTTGCACGATATTAAAGGAGCTTGAAAGGAAATGACAAGATTCGTCTCGATATTCCACCTCACTTTCTCTCCACAGTGCAGCACTATAATTCTTCGAGCGTGTAAGAAACGAATACCAAGAATGTCACTAGATATATATTTTCTGTGCATGCACATTGAACAGATCAACCATCGGCCATTTCTTCCATTCGTACCAAAAGACAGACAGACAGACGGACGCCTTTAGAATATTCGTAGCTATAGGGTCAATCAACCTTTTTGACAAATTTATCTTAGATTTTGTGCTGCACTACTTTACGCTCGGTTAACCAGAAGCAAACAATTTTTACCAAGGGAAGATGGATTGAAAACGCTTGAAAACCCCCGAATGAAAACTGACTACCCGTGATATATGTATACTGGCTGATGAAATTTAACGAAAAACATGAATTCATTATGTACTAACGTAATTTGTTTCTTTGCTTATGTGATGATGGGATAAAAAAAATGGTTGGCAAATTGTGGGAACGATAATTATCTATTAGCTTTTCTGTTTATATAATCCAGGGTAAACTCAAGCCCATAATACGTGTCCTTAGGCACTTTGGGGTAAACAGCTGGTTGACAGTCGCCTTACTTTGACAACGACAACAGACCTTGTCTACCCTGTTTAAGCACTTTTTCTCAACAATTGCCTTGTGGAATTTTCTGAGAATATATAGCTGGGTAAGGCTGAGGAGGAATTTTAGGAAAAATGCCAAGCAAGCCTTGTGGGAGCAAGAGGAAGCGAGAGAAATATATAGAGAAGAGAGAGGAGAATAAGGGAGACTTGAGGAACTCGAGGGGAGATGGAAATTGATGACGGGGCAAATGTATTGAAATTTATATACCTTGTTTATTATGATTCATTTTTTTGTATCGTCGGAGAGCGGGCTGTATTAAGGGGCTGCTTCCCTTTCATATTTTCACATTTTCATACTTTTATATTGGACAGTTACGTGGCTTTCCCAATCATTTATTATACCCATGAAGATTTTAGAGGGTACGAAGAACTGGCAGGTGGGCTACACCATCCAACGAATAAGGAACAAGATATACGAAAACGCAGGGGTAACACCATGGTACAACTTTTAAACGATTAAACTTCACAATTTTTCTCCCGAGACAGATCTACCAGAATAAATATATGATCTCGATCAACATGTACAAACTTAATTATATAGTTTTTCAAACTTTTATTTAAAGAAATAGACAAAATAATTCTATGGTCAACGGTTTCGTTTTTCTTTTTCTTTCTTTTTCTTATACATAGGTATACATTACGTAGAAGAAACGGCTGCCGATTTTATCCACTAAACCTGATCACTCTCGATATAGTTTCTTCCTTTATATATACCTATACAAACGCCGAACTAGGATCGTGCAGGACTGATTGTAAGTAGCAGGAAATATCGTATACGAAAGGTTTCGGGAAAACGGAAGTGCGCTAAGTGTAGCCGATATATATTGGCCAAATGCATGACCACTCGCAATCTTACATTCAACGCAAGTGGAATTTATTTGCAAGCTATTCATTCAACGATAAGGATCGAACCATTCTCATATTGATCATGGAATAGGTGCTCGATATTGATAATCCGTACTTGATAATCGAATTGTGATGCAGAAATTCAGAAAATCGTCTGATAGCTAAGGAAACTCCTGAATTACGTTGCAGCATCTGATTTTTTTCATTCTATCTCATCATTCCATTAGGACTTTTGAAGGGAATCAATAGAGAACTCCAATTTGCTGCACTAAGAGAACTAAGCGAGCTTTTAGCTGAATGCAGCTCTGGTCAGATGCTTGAGTATGGATTGTAGGTGGATCTTTTGATCACCTTTGTAAAGACGTTGGCTCAAGCTCTGGCAAAGGATCGGTGAAATCTTGGCTACATGCATTATGCAATGCAACTGGCTATCTCATCGTCGCTGTGTGTGTTGACCTCTGCTATTCAGCTTCGACTGAATCTTGATCTTGAATAGCCGAAGTTGGACTGATCGATATAACGCTAAGGATGTGCTCGATATGAGTTCCAAAAACGGATTTATATAAACCTTTGCAATAGAATCATAACGAAGATTGATAAATTTCTTATTTTCTTTTGTTCTCCATTTCTGTCTCTCGAATCTCGCATTGAAAAATGAAAGAAATATCGACAGTTTTAAAGGCGGAATTTAGATATGTATTATACGTATTCGTTTACGTATCGTGTCAAGGAAGAAGTGAGGCTATACTGAAAAGTTAGCTCCGGTCGCTCCCCGAGCTCTTTGAATCTCCGCTTCTTTGGAATTTGATTTGCATGCCGGCCGGCAGCTTCAAAGGAGCTTTTGACTTTTTGAAATTCAACCCACCGCCAGTCACTGGATCCGTGAAGGTGGGCCATTCCTCCGAGAAACTTTTCACCCTCCGGGTTCTTAACGGTCACCTATTTACTCGGTTGTACGCCTCGTCTCGTCGCTCTCTGACTAAAGTCATAATAATAATAAGGAAGATGACTGAACTTTTGAATATACCTACCAGGGACAAATGACGGATCATTATATGAAAAGAAATACGGAGCTTTCGTGAATGTTTTTTATTTTTTTACCTCCCGATCCTTGTAATGGTTTCATCATCAAATTCCGTGCACAAATCACCATTCACAAGGGGTGGAAATTTACATGAAGCAAAACGCATTGTTCCGGATATCCGGAAGGATTTAGTCTCAGCCTTGCCTCCAGGACTATGTACTCTGTATACTTAGAGCAAACGAAAATTCCTTCGCGTAAAGTTTCCCTACATAACACTGGCTACTACATAAAATGCAAATTCAGAGACGGGAGGGACGTCGAAGTAGCAGAGTTCTGGTTCGGTAAGGTAAGGTAAGGTAAGGCAAGACAAGGCAAGGCAAGGCAAGGTACATAAGACAACGCCAGCATTTCTTTATAGCGCTAAGACATTGGGAAACTTTTAAACTGTCGTTACGAAACGACATTGCCGCCTCGTCCCTGCTCCCTCGTCCTTGTCCTCGGTATCTTCATAGTCTTAGTAGTTACTCGCTACATCTTACTTTTTTTTTCGCTTATTTTAACTTCTCTGCATCCTCGCTACATCAACTCTTCCAAGCATTATATGATAACAGCAAAAGTTTCAAAAAAAAAAAAAAAAGGTTCAACACTCTTGACAATTCATGACGTAAAATCGATCTGGATCTACACAAAACACAGAAACCTCTAGTACCTATCTGTTCTAGTAAAAGTTTGATCAACCACCTCGAACGGTCGTGTTAAACTCGGGTCACCTTCGATCCTAAGTAATTAATCCCACATCTCAATTAATCACACTCACACCGATGGTCTAAACCAATAGTTCAAAGCTACCATACTAAGCATAAAGCCTTATAGTGGTATTCCCATACAGTTTGATAATACGGCCAAATAGGAATTAGGATATTAGGTAGCGAGTTAACCCTACATGTATTACACCCATTTGGGAAGTTTAAAATAGCGCTTCAAGCATAAGCCGTAAGGGAAGGCTCCCGCAAAGTATAAAGTTTGTTGTCATGTATGACAGTAGATGTGAAACTCTGAGTACGTTGTGGGCATGGAAATACTCTAACACTCGGTGCACTATAGAGACGTTGTTAAAGTACCCACTAATTACTTGTTCGATGAATGAACACGCCCGCCCGCTCAAAGACGAAGTTTATAATTGGCAACGCGACGCGGAAACATTGGAGATAAACAGATTCATGGAATGACGTTCAGTTACAATACAGTTTGTATTATGTCCAACATTTCGATCGCTTCGTGGCTTCCTTTTGCGGGCTGGTGCAGATAAGACAAACAAAACAAATTTGAAGGTAGCCTGAGAGCTTATAATTCAATGTTTGAAAGCTAACTGAGAATTGAAATCAAAGTAATCTTCACTTTGTTCGTATAGTATTCAGCCTGTATTATATATTTACATGAGCCAAGGTATCCAGTGAAATAACGGATCTAGCTCGTTATAAACTTTATATCGGTTCGTTTCTGTTTGTCCTCACGGTTACAGGAAATTTTTCAACTTTTGCATTGGTTAAGAATATCTAGTTCGAAACCAGGCAATCTACTATGTGTATATATGTATATATGTGTAGGTAAGCTTTGATTTCACGTATACATATACACTTATTTTCTTGTACGTTAGTCTGGAACCAGTATAGTATCTTTATTCTTACCGAGAAATAGCGACACTTCGGGTGGCGGTGTCCTCTAGAAACTTGAAAATTCACTCGTAAAGTTCAATTTGGTGAAAATACAAAAGTTTCATCATCCGAGCTGAGGTTAAGATAAGACGAAATTTCATCAAAGTGTAATTCCCCTCCGAGTCTAGATGAAGGGTAGGATATGGAATTGTAGAAATATTAAAATTTTCTATAACTTTATAATATTTGTTATACCTGCGGCTAATTGCCTTCTAGGATGAGCGTTAATTCAACTGATATGTTAAAAAAAAAAAAAAAATTATGTAGAGAAAAAGAGAAAAGAAAAAAATAAACATAAAAAGAAAGAAAAAACCATCACAGATTTATCTCAATTAGGAGAAACATAAATTCTTACAGAAGCTGGGAGAGCACCGTGTGTGCGCCAGTTTGGTCGATAAGCTATATTAATTTTACCACTAAGCTCTGCACACATGTCGTACCTTGTATATCCCTGGCTTTAACAAAGATATATTAAAGTCAATGTACGTAGAATACAAAATCCCCGGTTCAACCGAAATTGACATCGCGCTATTTTACGTGTCATTCATAAAAATATAATAACGTATCTGAATTAGTTTTTTCATCATTTTTTTTTTTTTTTTATCTTGCGGATTCGCGGATATTAAAACCGCACGACGCACAAAGTCAATTAATTAAACTGTCCTATATGAACGAGGCTAACGAATTGTAAAACCGAACGGAGATGATAAAAGGGTCGGTAATATTTAACGAGAGTATATAACTTCGCTGCAGCTTCCAACCGAGAATGACCAAGGTATTTCCATTGAAAAGTAAAGTTAACGGTCTGAAAGTGCGCAATTAGTAAGCCGTCAATTAATAACGACGCTTAAACGCCAAAGATTGCCTGAATTTCTGGTGACGCGACGCTTGGACGGAACGCCCGGTGGCGTCTCGTACCTTCGGGGCTTGTAAGGTTGTCACGCGCTCCCTGGATCATCAATCAGTGGACCGAGTTGAACCCAAGAGGACAGAGGCGCTGCCTCCATCTTCCCTCTTTCCTCTTCCCTCTCCCCTATTCCCTCTTCCCTATTCCCTATTCCCTATTCCCTGAACTCAACCCCGCCACGAACCTGACAGCCCTAATTACACAGCCAAACTAATAGACTAACTTCAAACAATACTTCGCCCTCTCGTTTCAGCCGTATTAATGACTTCACTGACGAACTGCTGGTTTATACTTGAAGAGTACATACAACTTTGGAAAAGCCTTGTTGAAGAAGTGTCCTGACAATAGACGTCGCGCGAGGCTTTTAAGCCTTTAGGTATAAAGCATGAGGTGGATTGAGTCGAAGATAATTAGGGTAGAATTGAGAGTCTGTCAAGCCTTGACCCTGTGACTGAGCTTGGGAATTCGAAGATGTTCGAGACCTCGTCGCGAACGGAGACGAATCAAAGTAGGAACTATTTCGACGGGTTCTAACAAAAAAAGGGGAAACTCTCCTTGGGGAATCGAGGGAAAAGATGTGGAGCAGGATTTGGGGGTGGCGAGTTTCGGAGGATGGAATGGAATAGCTATACTGTGGACGGAGGTGAATCGGCGAGGATGTTGCAGAGGAAAAGTTTTGACAGTTGCAAGACAACTTCGATAACCGCGAAAAAAAACTTTTTAAACCGTAAGGCGAGCCAATAAAACGAGAGAAATCCTTTTCTCAGAGATGGAGATGGTCAGAAGGCCTACCAGGTTTTTCGGGCTAATATATATGGCGAAATAGTTGATTTTGATTTAGGATTGACCGTTTAGTCAATTTTCACGATAAAAATGTCAAACACTGCGTATTTTATTCTCGGTCGTTGAAAAGTTTTCGAAAAATCTTATACCGATGTCACTTTACCGATATGCTATAATATATATATATATATATGGGGAAGAAAAATTTTCTAATAATTCCAACTTCGCACTTAAAAAAGTATGTCGCACGCTGTAACTTGTCGGCGTTAAGCCAATTAAGATGACGCATGGTAGAAACTTTCGTACAGAAAAGGCACAATCAATTTAAGCCTCTCATTTTTTTTTTCTTCTTTTTCCGTTTTTTTTTTTCCTTTTTTTATTACGTTTTTTTTTTTTCATTTTTTATTCACCCACGCTGCTGGGTGGGTGCTCCCTCTACACCTTGCCCCAAACTTTCTACTTTCTACTTTTTTTTTCTTTTTTTTTTTTTTCTGTACAACTTGATAATTTTTCACGCTTTCGAGCTGAAATTGATTCACCAAGCTCTCATTTCCACTCAGGGAGAACCACCGACGCTGGTACTTAGCGTCAAAACTCTTTTAATTGTGCCTAAAAAAAAGTTAAAATATGGCAACCTCACGCTGCCATTTACCGGCCTCGAAACATCAAATAGCGATTAATAATTATCGATCGATATCAAAGCTTTGCAATTAAGTTTTTCGACCATTTTAACGTCCTTCTTTTTTTACTACTCTACCGGATAGTATTGTTAATAATAATAATAGATTTATATAGATCCATACGCTTGACATACTTTCTACCGAACTCTTCCGTTTCTGGGATTGAACGGGACTTGAACTCTACAGTAATTGGTAAAAGAGAATGAAATAAGATAGAAAAAAAAGTGATTCAATCAAATTAAGCCGATCCCTCGAAAAACGTTGAGCCAGTAATCTCTCTTTTTCCTCTCTTTCTCTCAATCTCTATATCATGATTTCTATTTCTCCACCTTTTCCCGGGGAGTCAATGTGCAGGTGCAATTTTACTCACGACTCAAAACACATTCCGATTAATTTTATCGTCATAGAACCTCGTATCATGGGGGAGGAGGCATTTCGCTATGTGAAAGCTCTGAATTAAACCGAATCGAATAAATTTCACCTTTAATTGTTATTTCAAACTCGTTGAGTGGTTCCTTCCTATACCAAAAAAATGTACGACCAAAGTCTGCTATTGTAATACCCAAGCCGTAAGCTTACCAGCCTTCCATGACTTCCGATAAACCTCTTCAAAACAACCGAGGCGCTGACTGAATTGTGCAAAGCATCTGGAATTTCATTACTTTACGCTCTTGACGCTTCCAGCCTGCCAATCAGTGGATGCGTATATATCGGAATTCGATCTTTATTGGTTCTTCCGGTTCCACCTGACGATACCTGACAGTTAACCGCCTATATTGCTCCAGCATCCCCTCTACCCAAATCCAGAATATATCCATTTATATGTGGATAAAACACCAACACATATGAACTATCGGTGGTGAAATATATTGCAACCTTTTCTGACTGACAGTCTAGGGGTTTTCGGACAGTTATTTGCTCTCGCAGAAGTTCCATCCTCCTTCTTCAGGGTATGGAAGCAAGCGTGAGATCCGCCATCTAAAAATATTGAATTTTTTCACCACTCGATTGTTCTTGACTAAAAGTAAAACTGAGTAGGTAGTCAAACTTTTTCTGCTCCTACGGTTTGTTATTTTTTTATATTTTTCTTCTTTTTTCTGACAAAACTTTTCAGGCTTTTATACCATGTTGATTATGAATGTGAGTCCAAGGCACGTCATCAGATCGAACGTACTTCTTCGCCACTTCGACATTCGATGGCAATAATTGAGACATTTTTGCCCCGGGGATTGAAACCGGATTCCTAATCCTAGAGATTTTCGGATTTAGAAATCCGAAAATCAGTCTTCTACTTGATGGAAACGAGACGCTGAACGGTACGGTGGTCGTATTCGAGGACACGTCCGGCGTCCAAAGCTGCCGAGAAAAGTGGTGCGCCAGGGAACGATAAAACGTGATTTTCCAAAGCAACAAGGACGAAGGCGACTTCCGTGGCTCTAAAAGCCGGTTTCTGCTCGTCCTCAAACTCGGGTCAAGAAAATATGTCGAAAAAATTTGTATAAAATGATCATCTTTATGAAAAGTACCGACTGCCAACCGGAAATGATCCTGCCTGACGTGTGCTGATCTGTAGAAATATATATTCGCATCTTTCCTTGTCCTCCAAAAACACTGGGAGCAGATAACACGGCTTTTATTAGTCGTAAAAGAGGCATAAAAATTCTCTCTCATACAGGGCTCTACTACCTACCAGACGACCGAAGACCAACGGGGTCCCTCGTAATTTCCGTTTTCTAATAAAATTATCACCCCTACTGCACCGCCTCTTCCTACTTCTACTCCTATCCCTCATACCGCCACCCTACGACCAGCTACTGGTATTCACCTCCGAGATATATTAAAGCTTTTAATATGTGAGCTTGCCCGAGCATCCGCTTGTCAAAAAAATTATCCTTTCATATGTACCACGGGTGCGCCTGCTGACTTGGGTCGTATAAAATTCGCGATTGAAAAAAGGGAGGTCAAGGGAATTGTACGGCCAATTCCTACCGGCGAAAAGATTAAATGTTAAAAAGACGTACAAACGTGTTCATATATATATTTCATATCCAACCCTCGGAGACATATATACATGTATATTAATAAAGCAAGACGCGCTGTTTGCTCCCGAATATCAAGGGATGAACATTTTCGGCATACTTCTAAACCTCTATGTAGAAGTTTCGAACCACATGTTCTCTCTGTGCGTGACTTTGAGGAGTGAATAGATGTCGGGGTCCCCAGTGTGTATACACAGATCGTACATTTTGTGTATTTGACTTAGTCCTATACAGCACATCACAAGTTTGACATCAATGTGAACATCGATCTCGTATGGAATATTTGTGTGTGGATGCTTTCAGAAGGATATCGCGTTACTCGGACCACGAAATAGTACAGTCAGTAGATAATAGATTTTTATTATGTTAATCTCTGTAACTGCTGTTTGAGCCTCTTATTCGATTGGAATAGCATCCGTAGTAGATGTACCATAAATGCACAGTTTGAAAAGGCTTAGGTTGAATAAACGAACAGTATTACACATGGCGTAAGCCTCTGTACGTGGAACTATAAATGCAGTCATGAACACGCTAGGCTGATAGCCACAGCATCTGCCTCGTCGTCTGGACCCGACAACGTCCAGTATGATTGCGGATTGCAATGAACACAGCAAACATCGTTGCCCTAGCTATCAGAAACCAGGGTGCTCTGCAACCCCTGTGAAACCAACACTAATACAAAACTCAATACATGTATGTATGTATGTATGTATGTACACGTATTGTGGATGAGAAAGAAAATTTAAATGGTGAGTCGTCGCGTGAAGCTTCTCTGCGAGACACTTTACACAATTAGGGGTGATTTTTAATCTCGAGATTAGCTAGACGCAACAAAACGTAAAAAAAAAAAATCTGGTTAACATAATTGGATGTGCGACTAACTCCTAGCTTTTAAACTCGGAGGATGTAATCGTAGAATTTTATTAAGTTTTTTTTATTTTTATTTTTTATTTTTAGGATAAATGAATAGTAAAAACAAAACTTATAACTATAATCGTTATTTTCAGCAGAATATTTTATTGAGCACTTTTCGCGATCTATATATACCTAGCTGTGCGAAAAATAGCTTGCGAGAATGTTTCGGATTTCAAAGGTCGTTTAATTTTTTTTTCTCTCCAAATTGGAGCTACCCTCATTCAATCGGTATACCTATCGCACGATACGTCGGCTTACGAGTTCCGTCAGATAAACTATTGCATACCAAGTTATGCGCATCTTTTATTACTCCGAATCAACATCGATATCGAGTTACAATTCGGCGGAAATTTTAACATCGACCGATATAGTATGATTAATATACGTGGTGTTCTGGATAAAATTAATTACTATGATGAAATATCAGTTACCTAATTTATAGAATTTAATCAGAACTCATATCTTTATTAAAAACACGACGACTATACGTCTAGCTACGTCATTTTCTTGCCCAACATTTCTGGGTTGATTCGAAGTTTATTGTGAATTTACGCCTGCGGTCGATAGTCTAATATAACATAATAGTCCTGTGGGAGTGGGGAAAAACCCTGGAGAGGAGTAAAATGATCAAGATGAACTCGACCCGGGGGTAAAAGGTAGCGATAAGAAACGGCTGGTCCATTTCACACGGAACATATTCACGCGCGCACGAAAGCCTACGAATTTCTCAATCCGCGCGGAAGGGGATGAAATGGGAAAGACAAACTCCGACCTACGTGACTTTACCAAATATTACTGGACGTCGCGTCGCGTCGTGGAACCAGTTAATCAAATTTTCGTCAAATCTGTGCAAATTATAAAAATGCGTCGATTATAGTTCCAACATCTTTTTGACTTTCCTTTCACATTTCCTCACGGATTGATCCTCTTCTTAAATTTGTACATTATTCTCTTTCAGCATAATATACCGTATAGTTCTCAGCCATATTGCAGTCGACTGCCAGTTTTTCGCGTTGTTTTTGCCCCCGTCTTATTACACGAGGTTCGACTACCTCAGAAGAGGACAGAAGTGGTATGGCGCGGCGGGAGGTCGTTACGCGATAACCTGCTTATTGCAGAGCTGCTCCGTCCAACCAGTCCGCGAATTGCTCGAGGCGGAGATCCAGCATCCCTTCCAAGTCGCTCGTGAGATTGAGAAAAGAGTTTATCGCTTACCCTGCTACTGAGAATGCGCGGATTACTGAAGCCCCGGGAGTATAAAAAAGCTAATGAAAATCAGAGGCTGATTGAAAAAGTGGCACATGCTTAATTCCGCCTTTTATTATCTCCCTTAAAATCTAGGTGCAATTAAACGATCCTCCCAAAGTTTGAAATAAAAAAAACTTTTACCCATAACGGATAACCCCGCTTCGGTTAGCAATCATTGCTGGACATCTCCGCTACCGCGGTACTAAATCGCTAGTGAGTAATAAAAACGGAATCTCCGGCAGGGGATAGTTTTTTATTGACAAAGGCTGATTGAATCGCGTATTGGTGTTCCTTGAAGTGTAAAAACGCGGGATATTTGCAATGGGCTAAAACTGACAGACCGAAGTTCCATCAATCGAAAATTTTACTCATTTTTTCTCTCAATAATTTGAACTATACTATCCACTCTCATTCTGCGAACAATTATTATAACTGGTTTAGTTATTTCAAGCCGCGTTTTAGTCCGTTTGACAGAAGCAACGATGGCCTATATATGTCCTATCGTTACGTACGGTGCAAATGACTTCGGACGAGGAAAGAGGGTGAAGAGGTATTACGAGAGTGCGGTGTGCTCTTCTGTTTTTGCGGTAGGGTCGTCGTTTTGGTTGATTTTTTAAGGGAAAAAGAACAGCGCCAGGCCATCCAGCCAGCCAGCCAGCCAGCCAGCCAGCCAGTGCTCGCTCAGCTCTGGTGGTTGATGTATTCCAGATTAATGCAAACAGCTAATGTTATGTTAATGCTTCGTTGGTAGGCGGAGTCTGAGGGACGGGGAAACGTAAATACAGTACAGAATAATCTCCATGTTAACCGGTACTCGGGTCTCAGTATAGACACGGATATACGAAGCGCTGAATGAGCTGGAAAATTAAATCGACTACCGCAGTATTTGCATCGTCGTATGTTAACCGATATAAAAACAGTTGGACCCGGAGTTCGGTAAATCCGGAATTTGAGAAATTTTCTTCGTCAAAGAATTCGAGAATTGCAATAATTATCTCGATATCATGTAGTTTCAGAGTTGGGATTGAAAATACAGAGTAAGGGATGATTTACTTCGATCGTTGTTTTAACAAACGAAAGTTTGTTAGGAATTGCACTTGGTCCGACATAAAAGGTGAAGGCAATGAATCGTTTTCTCTCAGTTTCGGAAAGATATAAATTTCTTTTATTCTGGTTCGAGACTTCGAGCAAGTGACGTTACCAGTCCAAACAGAACGGAAATTCGAAAAGTAAATTAAGCAAAGTCCCCCAAATCGTAATGAGGTTATTTGTAATTCTAGCGGCTGATCAAATCTTCGTAATTTCCGAAATCGTCCACTTAAAATTCTGCGCCAACGCGATCGTCGAAGTCGAGGTTCGGGCTAAATGTTAAACACGCAAGAACAGTATTAATTCCGAATAAATTCAAAGAAGGACAGGACAGCTGCTTGGAATATCAATCAGAAAACAAAATTGCTTTAAGAACGGATCGCAAAAACCATTCGCGAAACGATCTACGTGGGTAGAACTGAGTAATGTCTGACACCATCCTCTTATACCAATTTAAAAACTGAAAAGCTCAAAAAAAAAAAAAAAAAACCTGACCTTGATATTACCATTCATGAGTATATTGATGAAAAAAATGACAGAAGAAAAAGGATTGAGGGCTCGAAATAAAAATTTACGCGTTACATATAGGAAGAACTGAATAAACCGGTATACAAGATAAGAAAATGGACATTGCTGATACGCAACCCTTTCTATACACTGTGTAAGCAATGTGGTGTGAGAGAAAAAAAAAAAAAAAATGTGTGGAAAGGTCTATTTATGTTAATCGACCAAAACGGCTCGAAAAATTGAAAATAATCCCAGCTGTTACAGGCCAAAATACTGTACATAGCTTATAATAATATTCCACACAGTTCCAGCAAAAAATAGAATAAAAAATGGATCTTGGTATACTTAAAAGCTGTTGGAAGTTTTTTTTTTTTTTTTTTTTTTTCATATAAATATGGGGTAGTATAATAGTAAGTATATAATCGCATCCTTGGCGCCAGACTAGGAAACGATATCGTATACAATTATTTGACCGAGCCAGTTTAGATTTCGTTGAATATTGTACCCTAGAAAATGGCCAACTCTCATCTCCTTTTTTCCATCCCTTAGTTTTGCGATGATCCCTTATCGCGCCCCCTGAATCGCCCTTTGTTTCGGAGTTCGCCACTCCTTGGCTATACTATAAGAGGGCAATTTGAATGCGGCTTTTTGGCTTGGATTTTATTTGGATTCGAGACAGAAGCATGGTGGTATGGAGAGAAAGAGCAAGAGCTGCGGGGGTTAAAGAGGGCAAGGCCTTCCAGCTAGTCGAACGAGCACGCTGCCTATGTTGGACAAATAAAAATTTGAATAATCCCGGCGGTAAGCTCGTTCTGCTAACTGCTAAAAGCCAGCCAATGAAATTTAATGTTAATCGCTCGCGTTGCGAAAAGTGAGGGAAAGGGTAGGGAAAGGGAAGGAAAGGGAATCCTGTGCTTGCAAATCGAGCGAATAAAATCTCAGGCTATTCTACGGTACGACATCCGGCGTGAACGTGACTTCTGCAAATCTATATACACGGAGCCAAACAAGTGTTAGTGTTATATAAGGCACGAGTTCGAATTAACGAACAGATTGTACTTCTCCCCTTTTCCTGATAACCTTTTTCTCAACATTATTCGAGGTATAGAGAAAGAAAGCATTTTCTTCAATAAAAACTTTCCATCGTCCTGATAGCCCTTGACGCGTTAAAACAAACTTCCAACGGATTATCCTCCCCTAGAACTGAGAGATCCTGAGCCAAGCCATTGCGTTCGCGAGAAAGCCTTGCTGATCGAGCAGACCCATAAAACATCGAGTAGAAGCAGTAGTTTACGATTATTATTAGTATCATTATTATGTTATTATTATTATTATTATTATTATTATATAGCTGGCAATGCTTACGATGAAAATTTCTAGGTAGATAGTGGAGATATTTATTTTATTTTATGCACAGTGATTTCCGGCTAGTTAAAATCGCGACTATACCTAGTGAAAATAGGTGGTATAATTTTTATGGCGAGATTTTTACAGCAGCTTTTCATATTTCGAGAATTTCGTGTTTCCTGAAGCCGGGAAAAAAAAAATTTAGGTGTTCAGTGAAAAAAAAAAAAAAAAAAAAAAAAAAAAAATTTCACGCGCTAAATTCTCAACAGAATTATTTCACCAGTTAAATTATACGAGTCACACTAAATGCGAGGTATAAGCGACGTGCTAATGGATCTAATTTGTAGGGGGTTGACTAATAAAAAAATTACGAGTCAATCTCCCAGAAACCTTTTTTATTACTCGATCCTTATCTCCAAATCACTTTAATGTTTCTCGACTATGATAAAGGCATCACTTATCCTATAATCGTACATTTCTCTAATTAGGACAGAAAATTTCGTTGATAATAATTATACGTTCCATCCAAGTCACAGAAAGCCCATAATTCTCATCCTAATCTCGTATTTCGACAAATCTGCAGTCCGAATTGTAAGAGAGGAGGAGCTGCGGGAATACAGCGCGAGGATCAAGTGTGTCGAATTTAATGGTAGATAAGAAAAGCAATTTTTCTTTTGCTGGTTTCGCGCGAGAATCAGACAGCAAGTAGCTAAGCAAGAAGCAACTAACCCACGAAGCATCTCCGACAACCACAAACAGTATTTTCTTCTTTCACTCGCATCCCATTCTCCGGCGTGTCGCGGCGAGAAAAAGATAGAAATAAAGAGACAGAGAGAGGAGTTGTTCTTTTTCTTGTTTAAAAGTATTTTTCTGTTGTTTTCACTCCTTATTTCAGGGAATATAACTTCTCGAATTGTGTGAGGGTCGTACACTTTGGCACTGTTTCCTTATACCTATACGCGCGATACGTACGCTTCGCTCTTCTCAAAAGTTTGAAATTTCATTTAGTTTAGACGCTCGGTTGCCCGGGACAAGTCCTTCTCTCCTTCATGAACATCCCTATTTCTAACAAAACTTTTACTCTTTGGGTTAATTCTGCATATTTTATATACCTACCTACTGTAGCTGAGCTAAGCCATATCCCGAATAATCCCTGGGATATAATAATCAAACGAGAATATATCTAATGAAATTTTACGACCATCATAGAGTTGAAGTTAATCAATTCTAAATCACGCCTGTATAATTTTAACCCGGCAAAACCATTGCCAATGTCGAAAATTACCACCAAGTACAAAAATGATCCCAATGGAAAAATATAGAAAAATTTATCGCCAGTCTCGTGTCGTGAAATCATCAAAAATGCCAAACACTATGCCCTCCCCGCAAGTATACAAGTCGAAAAGTCGGACCTCGCTGATTCGTGTAGTGATATTGAAAAATAATTTGAAGAGCTACGTACTTGACTGGTACATGTCTTTTAAGAACCGTTCTGCAAGAAAGAAGAAGAAGAAGAAGAAGATTGTGTTTCTCGATAAACTTCGACGGTCAATATCTCAATAACCACTCAATCGATTTCAACCAACTTGAGGAAACAGGATAAGGTGGAGTAGATCTCACGCCTCTATCAATTTTATCAATAAATATTGAGTGGTTGAAACGATATCACAGATTTCTTACAAGAACAAGAGACATTTTCCGGGGTAAATGATTCGGGACTGACGCGCCGTGCCACCGGCCTACGTGATTTAAGAATAATAGAATTTACCGATTTTGTTATTTTCTTTCATCAGGGAACAAAAAACGTCCTTATTAATAACCGCTGCGAAAGAGATCCTTGAGACTACGTTTAATTGGCTTAAGTCCTAGCTGATTAGCGCAGAAGACGCCCCAGGGGCGTCGGAAGAAGAAAAATAAAAAGAATATTGGAAAAGGAATAGGTATATAGGTATAGGTATAGGTAGCGGTATAGGATCGGGAAAAAAGGAGTATTGGAGAACGGAAGTATAAGAAGACGGAAAGACGAGAAGTCTGAAAGGCTTAGCGGCCATTACTTCGATCTCCTCGTGTTTCTCTCCTGCCCTGCGGTTGTTTTCAAACTAACCCCGCGCGCTGTCTAGATTCAATTGTTTTACTTTATCGCGTTTGACATCGTTCAGGATTAGACGGGAATGGATCGTCGGATTAACGGACCTTTTTTATTTCATGAAAACGATTTAGGGGTGAATGAAAAAAAAAAAAAAGAAAAAAAAGAAATAAACAAATAAATGAATAAAAAAACAAGAAGGAACCAAAAAACAGTTAATTGCGCGTGTATTCAGTTAAGCTCCTCATTTATTTTCAATCCTGCAGCAGGATATAATTTGTTTCGATTGCAAAAGCTACATTATCGATATATGTATTATCTTCCTGATTATTTTTTACAAATATATTAAATATGTATCTAATAAAATGAGAATCAATGCTCCACCTTTGAGAATGGATTGAAAAAATAGGAAAAAAAAAAAAAAAGAAATCAAAAAAAATTGATCATGCTGTCAAATTGTCACGGTCAGGAAGAAATTATGAGTAACAAATAAATTGTTTCTTCAACCGATATACAAGGGGTGAGAGAGATTAATGGTTTTGTCGTTTGCAGTCTGAATAACACGTGGTATAAGGGGGTTCGTGGTGGCATATAAAAAGAAGTAATAAACCAACGACGAATTTCGAGCGTGGTTAGAATCGGTAATTTTTTCGAAATATTACGAATACGAATTAATACCTTTTTTTTTACAGAGTTGATCATTCGGAGATTATAAGACGATTATAAATATCAGACAGGGCTGTGTGGCTTACGGGAGTGATTTTAACCGAGTCTAATTATCCGCGATTTCTTTAACACCTGACCACGGAGAGATGAAATAAAAAAGACAAAAAAAAAAAAAAAAACCTGGGGATCGAATAAAGTTTTCGTCTTTCGACAGCGAAAGAAACATGTCCCAAGAGTCCGGGAATCCCGAACATTGGGAACAGGAAGTCTCCCAGGAATCTTGAGGGAGTAAAACACCGTCCGTTTCAGAACTTTCCAAGCTTAGTATATACGTTCTTCCTCTTCTTCTTCTTCTTCTTCTTCTTATTTTTCTTCTTTTTCTTGGGGACCATTGGAGGTATAGGTAGATACGGTGACCCAGATTTAACTGTTGAATTTTTAAAATCACCGTTACTTTTAGCTTGGCATAGATTCGGCAGTGATTCGTCATTTATTTCCGGTTCTACGGTTCTCCCAGATTTCTTAGGTCATGCGAAAGGTAGTGTAAAGCCACTTTGCCCCCGGGAAATAACGCTAAGATCAACAAAGCGCACCCTCACTCCCTCGATCAAGAACCGCAAGTAAAAAAGAAACTCGGGTTTAGCATAGAGGCTGAATTTCGCGAGTGCCAACTTAAGTGGGACTCAATTTTTACGCCAGACTATACCTAAGCTCCTTTATTTTACTTTAGCGGATGTGTAATGTGCGCTAGATAACAAAATTTCTGAACAACACCGTATAAAGATATACGTACCTATAGTATACCTACCTGGGAATAAGCTTTTGCTTGTTAACCTTATTGCTACAGCGATGTATAAGTGTTCTTTTTCGTGTTAATTACGGTAACCGCATCACCCAATTAGACTAAAATACTTCGCGACACGCGGGTACTAATGAGCGTCGCGACGCCTCATGTACTGTGCTATGACGTCACGAAAGGTTTTGATAATTACGACGTTTCTGTGGAAGCGTGAATCTCCGTGCTTCAAATTCGTTGCAGAGGATTTGTCTGGGATGAAGAAAATGAAATTTACATTCTCTCTCTTTCTCTCTCTCTCTCTCTCTCTCTAGAGAGAGTTTGAACAAAAAATCAATCCCACCTCGTTCACTGTTCAATAATTAATTGTTCCTGTTTTAGAAAACATGGTTTCTACTCCTCCACCACGAATATACACTTTTTCACCTTTACCATGACCCTGGCATACGACAAAAACCACCTGAGAAGATGCTGTGAAACGAATAAGCGGAGTTTCTTCTTCGAGAAGAGAAAAAAATAAAAAGAACAAAAAAAAAAAGAATCGAAACGGAAAAAAAAAAAAAAAAAACGGCGCAAGAGATGCGAAAGTTTACGAATAAAAGAAACAAAAGATTGCTACTTTAGCCGATCGGAACTCGCCTTGGATAAAAGTTATAAGCTTCCACTCGCGATCATCTCAGCCTACCTAAGCTCGGCCAAGATAAGAACTGAATTCGAATGGAATTAACGCGTAGAACATTAAATTTCGGTTTCAATTAGTTATTGAAAATGAATGTAATGTCTTATTGATATAAATTATCACATTTTTCAGCCATTTATTCTACCTACCTGCACCCATTCGAAAACGAATGCCATTTCGTTGAGATTCTTGTTCTATTAGCGAAAGAAGATCGTCGTCGTCGAGAAAGAAAAAAGGAAGGGTATACTTGCAGTAGTGCAAAGTCCTTTGCCTGTGCAGGTAAGTATAGCAATAAGTGGACAGAGTGAGTAAGAGAGAGAGAAAGGCAGAGGAATAGAGAGAAAGGTAAGAAAAAGAAAGAAAAGTTCACTACTCCAGTTGATCAGAAAATATCTTTATACCTAGCGGAACGGTAGAGCGGAGGTACAAAAATAAATGTTTGAGCGGAAGAAAGCAGTAGCAGAAAGCTGCAAGCTGCTCAGCTTTTCGCAAGTTTCTTGATACGAAGAAGAGTATAAGATGAAATGACAAGTGAGAGAGGAACGAGATGGGAGATAGAAAAAAGTGGAAAACGGAAACGGAAAAACACATATTGTCATCGTCTTCGGAGCTGCACCTCCGGTGGGTAGAGGTATATATATATATATATATGTATTCGTGTATATATACGTACAGAAACGAATAGTAGCTAGTGCGGATCTTGGTTGCCTGTCGTCATTTGTTTTTACGTCTCTTGTCATTTCTGTATTTTTACCTTTTACCTCCTCCATACCTTTCTACCTCACTGCCGCAAAATCCCCTTAACCGCTATACGCGCGGCTTGGCAACAAAAACAAACACAAAACAGAAGCAGAAGCAGAAGCAGAAGGGATTAGCCCTTGGTTATACGAGCGTGAGCAGTTACACAAAACGTAGCATCGTTCAGCTGCTGTTTAAAAAAAAAAAGAATAAAACGAAAAAAACGAAAAAAAAAAATACAAACATTTGCCCTTTTTATAGGTGCGTGGGAATTTTTTCTGCACACTTTTGATACTTCTAATAATTTGAAATCGCAATTTTATAAAAGAAAATTATATGACAGAAAAACGGGTCGTCTTTTTTTTTCAGATATGCTACAGCCTTTGAAACGGAATAATCTCGGAAGTTGGATACCGCTAATGAGGAGTGTTGCTAATTAATGAAATGCCATAATAATCGGATTTAGATTAGAAACTACAGACGCTTGTCTGCAGGATTCCACGGTCCGCTAATTCCTAACTTCCTTTGTCTGCGTAAAACAAGTCACGGAAATATCCACATCGAGATCAAAACATATTGCGACTTCGTAATGTGACTGCTTTGTGTTTTAAATTACATCACGGTACATCGCGAAATAACAAGGTAGCTCGTTACTCGATGGGAATACGTCATACATTACTATCTACATACACATAGGTATACATCCGCAACACATTTACCTATACATATTGTACGCGTTGAATATTTTCAGGACAATTTATGCAGACGAGTAACTCGACAACGTTACCTTGCCCCGATGAGATTTTATTAAGAAGACGTATTTCCGGCCTTTAAAAATACCTGAATCATTTGAAAGAGAATTTTTATTTTCAAGGGATGATCGTGTCTTAAAATAACCAGTTTTATCGCACCACATCCAATGTACCTACACGAGTGGCCATCGCATCTCGAAGTTACATGCAGTCAAAGAAAAATCAGTGATTGTAAGGAATTAGATCGAGCACTGCTACGATTTTGGATTTTTCGGTTCATAATTCTTGAAAAAAAAAAAGTGAAAATGTTATACATTTAATATTGAAATGTAAAAATTGATTACTTACATCTTGTAACATTCGCTGGTTTCATGATCCGAGGACAAGCTCTGAATAAACCAAGTTTGAAGCGAACGGTAACTGAAGCAGCAAGCGTCTGTGGTAAGTCAGTAATGGACAGACGTTCTTCGGTATGAAGCCAAGCTGGACCAAGCAACGCGGTTGTCAGTGCTGCTAGAGCAGCCAAGCCACAAACCACCCCACATCGGGTCATGTTTGATCCGCCAGACCCGCCAGGCCCTTCGCTAGAACAGCACATTTCTTATGCTTGGGTCCTCCTGCTGGTCTTCGTATTCCTCTTGGTCTGGATCTCCTTTCTCTTTATTTGTCTTACTGCCGCGACGAGGTTTCTCCCCTTGGGACTTTTTCCTAGGTCTCGGGTATAGTGGCCACGTTTTTTGTCATAATGGATCTTGACTTGCGTCTGTATATTTACAGGGGGTTTCTTTTTTCCTTCTTCAACCGTGCTTGCAAATCCTAACCGAATCTTTTTTGTCTGACAGTATTTCAGAATCACCGGCTCTCATTTCACATGATTTTCTTTCTCCCTTATCGCTTTTTACTCTGACAGAAAAATAAAAGAGAGATCTGTAGTTAGGTATAAGCTTGAAAAGTCACAATAACCAGCTACTGTATTTTTCACTTCCTTCGGGTGGAATTTATTCCGAACGTTAAGATTTAACGGTCTATAAAAACGACTCGGAAATATAACTTCTTAGACGAGCAAAATGCCACTGCCTGAAGCTTTTTTCATCGTTTCGTATCTGTCGTGTAAGCAAAACAGCTCAAAACTTGCCCCTAGGTGGTACACTGGTCATCGTTTAATGTGCGGATGCCCAAGCTCTACGTTCTTTCCACTAAACTTTCCTCGAACTTCTGACCCTGCAACTTTAATCTCTCCCTTCCTATCTCATACTGTGAGTTAAATTCCGGGCTTAGTTGCACCTCACCGAAGTGCTTTTAATGACTTTTTATCTTTATTTCACCAACCACAACTGACTACCTCAGCTTTTAACACTCAGTCGTTCACTCGTTTACGTTTAATCTCGACCGCTCCGCTTTCTGATAATAGCATATACCCGGTACTACGTTAATGTAGATCGAGGACCATATCGATTCCATAAAAGCATTCAATTTCAGGTCATTCAAAATTGCGGGTTATCCAGTTTCCACAACGTCACACGGTGTAAAATATTCACAGACATTTTTTTTACTCATATTTCGACTCTAATACCTTTTTGTGGAAATCACATTTCACCAAAGTTAATGATCAAGGATGTCGACCGCAGAATTTCAAAGCTCTTTTCACAGTCACTTGGGAATCAAGTCAATTAACATACTGATCAATCTTTGACTTTTCAAAAATATATAGGAAGGTAATCCCTGACAAGTACTACACCTGATTTATTAACGAGAAACGTGGATACGGTTAAGCGGAATATATTGTATAAAGGGTGTAAAAGGAATGCGGAAGTATTCGCTGTCTTGAATATTTATTACTTTCATCAAATATTTTCTAATGTTATCATGCTAATTGCTCTTTCTCTTGGAATTACAAAGCGTAGGTACTACCTATACAGCTACTGCAGGGAGGGCAAGAATTCGTGGTTAGAATTGGGTCAATCGCTCAGAGTTCTTCGTGCGTGCCTTACTTCTCTTTTGCTTCTCTCATTTCCCATATCCTTCACCCCATCTCTTCAGCCCTCTGTTCCATTTTGACCCTTTGCTAACGAACGACTACCCCTAAGCGTCAACGTCAGACCAAAAGTCTACGACTCTGGTATCTGGCAAGGGTAGCGAATACCAATTGAAAATTTAATTAGCTAAACCTATAATAATATGGTAATCGAATCGGTTACTATCCATAAAATTCGTTCAATTTTTACATGCCTCAGGTTTGTTTCGTGTTTTTTTTTTTTATATTTTCACAAGCAGATAAAACAAAATGAGTTTAATTTTCTGATAAAACAGCTATCAAAATATCGCTGATTTCGTTGTACATGAAACCGGAAATTGCGCTATAGCAAGGGGTTAAGGGAGTCAATTTACCGTAATTCAACGATTGGTACGAGTGAATTATTCAATATTAAAACTGGCTCATTTTGCATTCTATTCGCCCCATTTGAACTGGTAATTGTATTCCGATTTACTCATCATGCAACTCGGGGTAGTTCGAAGTCACGTGTCGCGTGTTAACATCGACTGCAATTTTCCCCGGCTAGGTAATATTATAACCAATTTTCTCTATCTATATTCATACGGTAAATGGAAGAGATGGTATATATATTCGTAAAATAATACCGCAGATAATAAAATAAATAAATAATTTCATATCCAACGATATATGAACCGGGTGCAATTACTTTATATTATAAACTTTGAATTGCAATCACGTAGGAAACAACCAAACATGTTGTTTTTTTTTTCTTTCGTTTTTTTCTATTCTAAACCTTGAATGTAACAGAAGTGTAAATCCAACTAAACTAAACTCCTGCAGGCACAGGCAACACGTGGAGGTGGCTGGTCAAACTCAATAAAACTCTATAACTTGATTACGCGAATCGGATTATCTGTTTTTACCACAAGCCAACATTGTTCGCATTCTCACGTGACTTAATACCAGCTACTACCGGTTAACGATTAACTGTAGAATTGTCAAGTTTTACGGCCAATTAATAAGCTTATATAGTCCGATATATAGTTGTAAATTGAACAACAAGGGACCTTGATCATTGCCACGTAGTAGATAAAATGATAATATCGTTGTACACGTGAAATTCGGCGTTGATTGGATAATTATAGTCAATTAATCGGACCGGATCACTCGCCAATTCGTTCGAAACGTTACGTCGCGGTGGCGCGGTAGCGCGGTGGCTCAATGGCTTATTATCACACCCCATTGTGCCCGGAGCTTTTCCGAACTGGTTCATGTCTGACCAAGAGAAAATCGGAGCAGTTACAATCTCGCGGGTAGAATAGCAATTAAAATACGGCTATTATTTTTTTTATTTATTTTTTGTTGGTTCCGAGCCCTCAGACAAGTAAAACACATGAAATAATTTTAGCCAAGCTGTATAAGAAGGGTGCAGAGTTCTGAAACAAAAAGAACATCCCGTGAAGATTTCCCCGTTACAAATAAATTGCTATCTTGATGAAACGGATTATCCAACGCCGGAGATTATCGACATTATAAATGCGCAGTGACGATATAACTACCGGCACTTAGCCCATTGAGTGCTAAAACCCTCTCGCTACTTTACTCGCGCGGCAACAACCACCCATCCAACGAAACAGCACCCCACGTGGGGCGATTCTTGTACATATATACATATATATATATACATATGTATATATTATATACGTAGATGTAGATAGATAGCTATATATATATATATATATACATACAAGCCTCTGAAGCTTGTATCACACTCTATTTTCCCATCGCCGGAGTGAGAATAGCTGAAACAAAGGAGGTGGAAGATAGCTAAATGCAAAGCGGTTGGAAGATTTGATCAATTAAAAGCTCCGGTTTCGTAATAGTTATTGCAGCTTTGAAACTTTGAGTCGATAATTTTATTTCAGAATTTCATAAAAATCGCCTCAAATATTTGTATATGATTATGAATTGAAAATTTTTTCAATCCCTCAGCTCGCAGGTTTCACCTGTTGTTCCGACTTAGATAGATGGATGAAACTCAGCTACAGCAGGGGCGCTCAGGCGCCCAGGCGACAACGACCCTAACAACCGTGACGCATTAGTAAGAGAACAGCTAGGAAATTTACGAGCTTCTACTATACGTCGAGACACGAAGTGAGCTTAGTGGTACAATCAGATCTTAAAAACTGTTATTTCAACGGTGAGATAAGATTCGGAAGAGTCTTCTCGGCTCGTGCTACCCTCGTATACCTCCATACCCTTTCTTGCCTATAGAAAGACATGGAGTTATACGACATAAAGTGGCGACAGCGCTTTGGGTTCGGATGGGTGATTCATAGCAACGATCTTCTATTTTCTCTCTTATTTTTGGTCAGATGAACTCTAGCGAGAAAAGTTAAAGAGAAGAGGTAAAGCCGAGAAAGATGAGTCGGCGAAACGGAAGATGTTAGAAATTGTAGATAATATCCTATATATATATATATATATATGTGGGATTCACTAAACGGAACTAACGCTTGTTTAGAGATATTTAATTGTGTAGTATAGCGAGGCGATATTTTCTATGAAATTGTGCGAGTTTGAAAATTGCTCCCGTTTAATTTCAGATTTCGTTTGGAATTAATCAAAACACCGCGATCTCATTTACTACTTCTGAAGCCATAAAACGGTTATCAACTTTCCGAGGATTCCGCGCAATCAAGGTAAATTAATTTACTCCAAAGTTTTGGGTAAATATCATAATTTCATTTATAATCCTTTTTATAATCATCCGGTGAATTTCGGAAAAAGCTCGATCGGCGAATTTGATTTTCGTTTTTCCCCGACTATGCAGGGCGAGGGCAGGCATTTGTTTAAAGCCGTCGGTTATATAGGCACGTACCTAAAACGTTTGGACGTTGGAAACCAGGAGGCCCTTTGATCTCCTCATCGTTCTCGTTAGCTAATTCGTTTCAAATTTCGTTCGCCCTTTTCCGAGTTAGCCGTGCTTGGGAGTGCGCCAAGTATTTAATCCGCAGGTGGAAACTGTTTAACCTTATTAAGATTTCTTTTTTTTTTTTTTTTTATATTCCATTAGCGGGGAAAAATTGCATGAAAAACTCGTAAGGATTCTACATTTTTGCAGGGCACAATCTTCCAACGAAATAAAAATGAAAAAAAAATATATATATATGAGGAAATGGAAGTTGGGTTTGACATTCTCCGGGTGAACCACCGCAGAAGAGGAGATTTTGTTATAGTTATAAAAGCACAAGGGAGAAAACGGAAAGCCACGGCCGCGCGGAGAAGACATTTCAAACAGCCTGTGACATGAGAGCGACACTGAAAAAAGGTTCTTCCATGATTCTCGCAACGATTTGACGCGAGTAAATACCAAAGATAAAAAGAACCGCGTGCGTATCATTCGCGAGGAATTTGGAAGAAAAGCTTTTTCTAGTAAAGCTCGAGCGAGTTTGAAAGAGTGAAAGGGGCCTGTCTGAGTCTGTCGTATGCACATTTTAAAACGGGAAAATAGTAGCTCTATGTATAACTGTCGACAGATCGTGTCAAATTTCAACTGGCACGATTTTATAGCCGGTAGCTGATTGCTCTAGAGTTAATAAAAATAGACCTCCGGTAATCTCGACGACTCGGAGGTAGTAAAAAGAATCTTCTCGTTACTTTAATCGTCTACCTACCTACCTACCTACCTACCTACCTACCGTCGTGTACCTACTTCTCTACCTAACTTTGACCAGCTGGAATTTCAATCTTCTTAAAAACTCCGGAATGACCATCGTGAAAAATTAAGTAGTAGTAGCACTCTTTCGGTCAGACCGATATCCTCAGAATTTTTAGAAGGATCAATTTATTGTTCAATACTGTTTGTAATGAAAAATTAATTTCCATATTTAAAGAACGGAAAGTCGAAGCTCCATCTTTACTTCATATTTATTTTCATCTCATCCAGTATTTTCCTTGCCTGTCTACTTTTGTCCTGCGTCGAACGAGGGACTCTCACCCTTCTTTTTAAGTGCTAATTAAAAGTTGAGCTCGACCACGTTTCACGCCCGAAGGAACTAACCCGTCCTTAGTATAGGTGTACCTATATCTTGTAGTATGTATAAATATATACATAGACGTAGGTATATGTATTATATTTACTATCTTCGCATGGCTGTCTGTACCTACTCGTAGCTTTATTATTGTTTGATAACTTTTTCAGCTTATTCCCTCGATGCTCTTTTGTTTAAGTTGACTGACGTCATTATATTGAATGAAGAAAATTATCACCCGAGGAAAAGTTAAGCCCCATTTTAAGGGGATGAAAGATCGCCGTATTTATCTCGATCGGAATCAGCCCGTATAAAATCAACCTCACGTATGCCCAGCTACGGTAGATAATAGAATGAGAGAGAAAAAAGTATCTGAGATAAAAGGAAAAAGGCGTTAATTGCTGCAAGAAAACGAGACAGGGATTACAAAAAAATCGGGTTAGACCGGCAGCCGATTATTTAGCGTCAACGAACAGCGTTCGGCGAATATATGGACCAGATCAATTTCTTTCTCTGTGTTAGAAATTCAATTTTTATAGATGAAAATGATTTAGAAAAAAAGTTTCGAATTCTGATATTGCTAATTATGTTCAGCCTGCGATCTCGCGATTCGATTCCAATCCGTTAAATATTTATTATGGAAATCACAGCCCGACTCAAATATTCGGAAGTAGAGATTAAGCTCGAAAAGTTTATATGGCCTATTAAATAGCTGACGTCGACGATCCGTAAAACTTTTTTCGGAAGAAATGTTTCGTAACACCATTGATTCGGAAACAAATCGCCTGGAACTATTGAAATTGATCACCAGAGTCTGAAGAAAAATAAAGATCAAGTATCGTAAAGTATAGGTACAGGATGTAGTACAGTTAAACATCTGAAATTTTACGGGTTTAAAAAAAAATTGACTGATTAGGTATCTCCCTAGCCAATTAATTTCTCGAATAAACGCAAGCTTGACGAATCTGATTTCGAACGATATTAGCAAATCCAATTCCATTAATTTACCTCGTGTAAGCGACAGTCCGCAATTCCATTCAAGAACTTACTTAACGTTTCTAAATTGTTATTAGTTTGTTTCGCTTTGATGTATGACTCGCGTCGCGGTCGTCGTGAACGAAGTCTTATCAAAACGAGGTACGTTGACATTGCCTTTTGTCCCGCGCATAGATACCCGAGTTTCTATCAGCCATTTGTGCTGAACGTGAGGTATTGTATTTTGTTCAAACATAAATTAGTGCATCTTGATCTTCCCAACAGTATGACGACAAACTCACTGATATTGACGTTTCTAAAATTCTGATAATAGACGTGAGAGAGAAAATGTTCAAGTCACAGACGCGAGGTTCTGTCTCAAATTTTCTGATCCGTTCAGGATTTCATTTAGTTCAATTGCATTGTTACTATTTTCATCTGCAGTATCCATTTTTCTCAATATTCCACAAGCTTCGTTCAATCTCTTCCTGGTTTTTCATATTTTTTTTTTTTCATTTCCGGAGCCGTCCGTTTCAGAGCTGATCGGTGAACAAAAATTTCTATAAAATGAAATGAATGGGGACAAGTTAATTGACCACGCCATAGAGTGATGTGTCAAAATTTTCTCGATAGTTTTTTCCACTCTCAACGATGGTTTATTACCTCGCGTAACTAAATTACAATACAAGCTTTTACCGCGCAAACTAAACGCGGTGAAATCGGCTGAATTTTAATCACACCAACGAGCTAAACTACGTTTTATCTCTTCCTCTATCACCCCTGAGATTAAGATTCAACTTTCAAGTGCACGCGTATAAGATTTAATCTCATTAGCTACTCTTACACCGTGTGAGGAAGATTGGATCTTACATCTGGAGCATGAAATTGACATTTTAGTATAAGTGAGTATCGTTTGAATCGAGGGCCTCGATCTATGTGTAAAATATTTGCGAGTCACACCTTTAGAGAAAAAGTTTGTGTATAGAAAAAAAAAAAAATCAGAAATCAAAAAAACTTTGGCAAAACTAAACTGTAGAGATATTTATTTTATTATTCACCCGGAAAACATTGCGGTGCATATAGGTATACATATATACATATATATATACTATATACGTATATATGTATATAATTATTGTAAGTTCACATTTTTGAAAAGAAAAAAATGTTCTTTATCAAATTGGTGTAACAGTTGTTGCACACGTTTAACGTAATAGGTGATAATATATTCCCGCGGTTATTTCGAATCCGTTTTGCAACTCGAAAGGTGAAGCGAAATACTGTTAACCGTACGCGACAGCTACAAGCGAACTGTCTGCTCTCAGCACGCGCAACCCCCGCTTGGGAAAGAGATCTCTGTTGGAGAACCGGCGAACTAAAATTCACCCCCGATCTCCACTTCGTTCGTTCATAGCCGTGGGCTAAACCTACCCTTCTGTAGCTGCCGCGGCCGCCACGACTGCCGACGCCGTTGCACGCCGGGGACACATATACACCCCGTATAGCGTTCTATATAATTATGTTATAATAGGTATTGCAGGTGCTGGTCCGTTAAATTGGGAAACCATCACCACCCCTTTACCCCTAGACCGTGGAGACCTTGCAGAGGCCATTATTTGCTAAGCGAAAATCGCGCGTACGTACGACTCGAACCGTCTGTTATCACTGAATAAATTGCTGCAGAAATTCTATCAGATCGTTTACGGCCTTAACTCGAAGGTCTAAATCGCTAAATCGCTGAAGATAGCGAGAGGCATATAATCTCGAGAAAAAAGGAGAATAAGAGGGATGAATAAGTAATGTGTTTCTGTTTATCTGATCGCTTATACTGCCTCTGACAGGAGGTTGAATTTAATTCCAAACTTCTGCGGTAGTCAGTCGCGTGAACAAGAAGAGTTAGAGGACTCGTGAGTCGAGGTAATCCGGAATTATTAAACGCCTTTTGCTCTCTCTTTCAGCAGAAGCCAGACGAATCGAAAGGCTCAGTCTATAATGTTGGATTGAATTCCCTGGGTGGAAATTAGCGGTCACTCATTAATCAGCCCGATTCACATTTTCTACTAAATATTTCCAAAGCGAAATTCCTCAGCTTTCGGGTCAATTGCAAGCATGACGATCATAATGGGAAGAAAGATACTTTGCGTTGGGTTGCGTAGTAATGATCTCCGGTTTTCAGCCGCATCTTTATCACCCTCTCAAATACTCTGGACACGGTTTGGTCCGGGTCCTCCGCGTTTAACGACCGAGCTTAGCTTGTTCTGGCAAACACATTAATCGATTTTCAAAGCCCTTTGACAAATCGATAGAAGCCATTCTCAGCAGTTCTCCACGATCGTTGGTTCTGTCAAATCACCTCAGTGCATCCCCGAGATCCCGTTTCCCACAATTCTAAACCACCGCATGATTTTCACCTAAAACTAAGAGGGTTCCTAAAAGTTTATGCAAATCAATATTCGCGCAGTCATATACGTGAAAGTAGGTGTGCAGACCAAAAGCCACGGTGTTGCAATTCGGAATCTGTATCATGGTGCAGTCACCAAGTCAGTTGAAGCAACAATGGAGCGCCAGGCTCATTAGGTCCGTGGATGGCGAGAGTTCGTCTCTCGTTTGCCGTGTAGTTTAACAGTAGTTTAACCGTAGTTGAGCTTAGTTTAGTTCGGTTTAGTTTTAGTAACAGTGGCGATTGTCACCGGGGTTAGTGCAGCTCAATAAATGTCCTACGTATCGTCTAAGGTACTTTCCTCGATGTATACTAAAAATCTGCATATAAGGTGACTCAAATTTCATCGAAATTTGTCGCAGAGGGTGAAAGTGGCAGGTAATTAAATCCTCGATGAAGTTCAGGTTGTTTTTGGTTATTGATTTTCAATAAAAATTGATGTGCGTGAAAAGAAGCGCGACATTCGATAAACCCAATTATGCAATTTATCCTTCGATGATTACCAGTTTAAATAACAGCCCACGGTCAATTCGTATCCCATGAAAAATACCTGGGGAAACATTTGACGTATACCTGTACCTACGTTTACGTACTATACATACATACCTACCACGTAAAATCGATTGGTAAATCCACATATTGTACCAACGTGAGCATATGGTCGTAAACCGTTCATAGGAAGGGAAACAACAAAGCGGACGTATTTCGATTTCCTCTCGTTTTACCAGGGTCAGAATCGATGCTGTTGTCGTAATGTTATTGGCTAAACTGCAGGCGGAATTTCCTGTAGATAAATGTTTGTTATCTTTCCAAATTACTCCAAGTTCCGTAGATCGCTCTCCATGGATATAATGTAGATACTTTGAAATTTGAGCGTGTATCTCTACTAGCAAGGCGTCGAGCAAACTTTTTGCCAGATTAGATGAACGACATTTCCCGCTATTATCATCTGGGAACGACGTGTGCCGATATAATAAGGTGACTTGGGTTCATTTTTAACGACGAAACGTTTTCAATTCTTGGATTCTTATCGTTTTCAACTTGTAGTACTAGTTGGTAGTTTATCCAAGATTTTTCGACTCGATTTACGACTAACAGGATATTTTCTTGTAACCGTCTGCACCACACGTGATCTCAAAAAGTTTGAAAATAAAATAAACAGTACAGGTAAAAAGATCTCCAGGTAAATGAGCACCAGGACGTTTCTGGCTTCAAAGCAAGAACCATACCTTCATCCACTTGGCGCGCGCCAATTACTTGCTCATTCGCACGCGTAACTCTGCGTCCACAGTATTTTTCTCTGTAAATATCTTCGCGCAATTTTCGTCAGCTACCACACAGCTACGGATTTCAGCAAACGGTTTCTCACTATTTAACAAAATTCATAAAATTTTATCGACTCCACTCATTTTCTCAAAGTATTTCGACCTGTTTTTGAAACTCGCAAAAGGTAGCCAGATGTCGTCAACCACCTCAAAGTTTATTTGAACAATAAAAAGTCACGAACTCTACTATCTCGATCGTTTATTAATCTGACGACCAGCACCTGCAGCGCTACTCAATTTCTTAACGTAATTAATTATTTACCTGAAATCCTCGAAATTATTTCAAGAAATGAAGAAAGTAAGAAAATCTGATGATATTCGCCCTTTGACAAAGCTTTCGTCACACTGTCGAAACCCATCGCGGTCTTGCAGCTATGTGAACTCTTATTCCAGATCATTGGGGTGTGGCAAATGTGGAGTCCGTAGTTTTCGCTTATGACTGCAGTATCGCTCGATTTCGTGTAAGGGTCAGGGTTGGGTAACGTAACATTAGGTCGAGTTGAGTTTTGGCTGGGTTCAGTAATGCTCGAACCGTTCGGGTTCGCGGTATGGGTATACCTCGCTGTCTTGACGTCCTGAGAATCGTGCTCTATTTTATCACGAATTTCTCTACAAGGGTGAAAGACGGGGATAGGATTGTCCTAACCGCGCCCTAACCGTAGGTTGTACGTTTGCACAAAGTGTATAATATGGTATAAGGTATGTGGCGTAATAACGATAACCTTTATGGCCCGGAGCACAGATACTGAGTTACTATCTCTACGTGATTTTCCTATCCAGATACTAAAAGCTACTTCCAATACTCCCTTACATCAATTTTTCTTTATTACTAGAAACAATATATTAACGCTATGCGAAGGTGTCGGGTTATGACGATGTCTTGACCATTTATAATGTTTTCTCTGTTTGAATAAACGAGAAAAAAATATCGCTGATTTTTATTTAAGATTTCGGAGCAGATTTTTTAAAAATAAAATTGAACTTCTTGTTATGAAATCTGGCTGAAACTGAAGATCAACCGCAAAGGCATCACCTCCTTACGGATATCGTTGTATAAAGCAAACGATGTAATCGTACTAATTGGCGTTTAATGAGGCTGCCTCGTACCGTTTATTGGGGTGCTCGTTTACCGGGGATTATTTATTCTTCATTCAATACAGTTCATTGATCTTTCAATTGCACATAATTCATTCATGAACTACTTGAAAGTGAATATCATGCCCTATTTATCAATTAATCGCCGTTTCTGATTATTTGAAAATAAGAAATTGAATTACACGAAGGCTCAACCCTTCAATAAATTCAGAGATTTTCCGATAACGATTGTAATAACCACTACTTTACTAGACATGGTGGTGGAATGAATGACGTATTTCATTTCTAGAAAAGTTTTAAATCGACTAGGTATATTAGAGAAGAAAATTTCCGGCCATATTTTCACCGCCTCTAACTTAAATACTAGAATTATAGTCCGATAATGAAGAGTAAAAGCGTCTGGGGGAAATTGGATTGAATAAATTTCGCATTTCCTGAAAAAGAAAATTGGCAAATCGAATTCCGAGCATGAGATTTCTTTTCCTATTCGCACCTTAGCCGATGAGAAAGTAAGGAGTGATCGGTTGGAAGAAAATATAGACGTTGAGCTTAAAGCGTCCTGTCTCGTAGAAACTTGATTGCCAATTAAACCTGACGACGCGATGGAACAAATCGAAAAGATTTTTAAACCATATAAAATTCAAACGATGATATATGTACGTAGTTCGATATGAAAACTTCTCGTATTCTTGACACGTACGTAAAGAATATATTCGTACCGCGTTAGACGAAGAAGCTCCATAAACTTACCGCGGTTTGCTACTCTTCGTCATTTTTCTTTCGTCGTTCACGCGGACACTAAACCTCCGCATATCCAACCGTATATAAGTTCAATCAATTCCCAATTTAGATATAGTCACGTCATATATACAAGATGAATACCTCGCTCCATTGAGCACCTGGCCCTCCTCCAAAGTATTGGATGATGGGGTGGGAGGGTAGGGTGTGTTGGGCGAAAGGTGAAGGGCGAAGGGCGAAAAGGAAGAGGTTGAAATGCGAGGTGGGATACATATATCCGAAGATATCACGTGTATTGTCGGTTCCTTGGTGCTCGAAGTATGGCGGTATCGTATAGGCCCAAAGGTGGTTTGCGGGTTCAGAAGTTCCGGGGGTTTCGATATGGAAGCGAAGTGGCATTGGAGATGGTTACGCTCCACCGACGGAGAGATATCTGTCCCAGAATGTATCGAATTTACCTACTTCATACATATGTACCTATATCCATGTATCTACTATACATATATTCTACACTTTTCCCTATACCTAGGAAAGGAATTGAAACATGTGTGACGTAGGGTACACGGGCGAAAATCGACCACCGCACACACACATATATATATGCGAAGATATGGATGCATACGTACTTCACGGTTTTTTTTTTTTTTTTTTGAATAACTGAGAACCAAAAAATAACTTTGCTGCTTTATTTCCATGACGTTTCCGAGGCCAAGATCAAATTATTTTCCAAGATCGAATACATACAGGTATAGGTACCTAAGTAAACTGCATTTTATATGTATGCAAGGCTACACGGCAAAAGGTAATGCTATCGCATTCACGTCTCGCAGGATATTTTATATCCTTTTATTTCGCTAAGAGAAGAGATAGAAATTGCCTTGTAAAGTGGTAATTCGTTTACACGAGAAAGAGTACAGTATACCAAGTAGTAGTATACCGACCTCGATTTCCAGTATCGTCAACTACAATTTTTTTCGTTTCATTCCGATGTCCCATTCTCCGTTTATCTTACAGTTTTAATTCACTGTTCTTGATTGTCTCTCTGTGCAGACCAGACCGGATTCTACCAGGTTTTATTGAAACGCTTTTGCTAAGCCATAGCTTTGAATTTCAGGACTAGATTCGACTAAGGTTAGCGAGACAAGGGGGTGGGCGTAAATTGGAGAGTAAGGGATGCGTAAGGGACTTAATATAGCATAATAGCCACCCAAAGGAACGTTAAAGGACTCTGCCAAGCTAGCTGACTGGCTAAGTAGGTACTCCCAGTTATCTATATTCCTAGGTAGCTCTGCGCTCCCTCTAATTCCGCGATCGAATTATCATAGAATTAAACTGAGGCTAAAGTAAACCTAAATCGTGGAATTCTGCGCACAGTCGACGATACAAATCTACGAATGTTCGCCTCGGACTTAAAATTCGTACAGGATTCATTTTTTCCCATCATTTTTTCATCGTTATTAAATTCACAAAGTGTACTTTTGTCTTGTGGATATTGGAGCGAGATGTTATTGCTAATAATGAGAATAGGGCGTCGACGATGAAATCAGCGCAGTACCCTAATTAAGGAAAGTGATCGACAACGCAAAGACTGACGTACAACAATGCTAACAAGAATCATCTCACGCTCCAGGGATTGCTATGGCGTGGCGCGATATTCCTCGAAATCGCAAACTTCCATGGAGAAACTCGAACTTACTTGAACTTCAATTAAACCGACGTAAGCCTTCCTATGTCTACGGACTCAAGCCGGGAGCTCATTGATGTGCAAATTTATAGAGATAGATGGCCACAGAGCAATCTCCGTAACTTTGCTTCCTCCTTGACGGTGTTAACGGCGTTAATGCTGATACAACACAAAAAAGAATGAAAAAATAAAAATAAAATAAGAAAGTAAAAAAATCCAAGATTTAATAATTTAGCTTTACGATACCCTAAAATCGTTATACCCGTAGCCTAAGCTGTTTCTTTCAGAAATCCATGAAATCTTGAGTGGTAGTATATGGATCAGGGGGAAGATAGTTCAGTATAGTACCCATGGATCCAGTCCATTCAATGGTCAAACAATGCAACAAAGAGGATCTAGCGGAGAATCACGAGGCCATTGTAACTTCATGTAAAGCTCACTCAGCAGTGGATACCTTGAGAGAAAACGATTTAAGGGTTGTGTGTGCCTACCATCCCATCAATCATGGTATTTTCCCGGTATATAAGAGAAACCGTTGAGGTATAGGGAAGCAGCGCCCCTAAGTCCTAACCCATGACACCTAGATGTAACCAGGCGTTTTATGCGAGTTCGTTGTGTAGACGGTTCGCCAACTTTTAGGCATAGCCATAAACAATGAGGAGGCAAGAACGTGGCGAAAAAATTGATTACCAATTTTGACACTCGATACACACGCTTCTTGATAAAATACCCTGCAGGAAGCACACCTGCGGTTTTGTACTTATAGATCATAATAAAGCGGTTTTTCAACAACGTATTTCAGACTGTAGGAAAGACGTGTACCAGAAAATATATAAGTATACGCGTTGACAAAGCGCAGTATTGAAAAATATCGCAATTTTATTTCGAATATGTATTTCATTTTCCGAATTGGTCGCAGTGGCAGGTACTGTGTAATATAACGATTATCGTACAATCTGATTTGTTCAATACGACTGAACTGAAACGCATTCAAGTTCGAAGGTCTAAAAGGTGGCTGATTCGTATTTTCAACGTATCTCAGACTCAAAGCAGTCCAATATCTCGATTTCCCGGCGTCGCATCTAAAGAATCAATTTTTGATATTGAAAGGGCCACGATTGGTCCATGAACGGGATGTGCGCAGTGCTATACCCTACGTTATCTTGCTATAGCTATATATATTATGTACTATACATATATAAATATATGTATACATATATATACGTGTAGATTCTTCTCCTCTGGTGTGGCCTGCTTTTGTGTAAATATTTTCTGTTTCGTGGTAAAAGTCCGATATTTTATTCGTCCACCGATATGGCAATTGTTGTTTTCGACTTTGCGTCTTTTTCAACGTCCAAGTACATACCAATAGCTTTTATTTCAAGTTTGTGTACGCCGATACTGCGATCAATATTGGTTTCGAGTTCTTGTGATTCGTAAAACCTCTCTTTACTTTGTCAGAAAAGCTAAAAGCTCCTGAAGAGAATTCCTTCTAAAGACGATTTTCGATGATTCAATACTATTCTCGTATTCTTTAGACGATTTTAGCTTTTTTCAGACGAAAATCAACTTACTTAAGACTTACACTTATATTAAAGCTAGAGAGTAGAACTCCTCAATCAGACTTATCGGCATTGATCAATACTCATGTTTACCAGAATCGTTCTTATATACTTCTCCTGTCTTCAGTGGGGGCACAAAATTGATAAAAAGAAATCTGAAACACTCTTTGGTAACATGTCTTTCTTCGCGATAAACATCCATTCTTCATTCCATTCTGACATCGCGTATCGAGAAGTCTGTCGATAATTTAACTCTGCGGTACAAATTCCGAATCGTCACATATGCGTTGAATAACTTCATTTTAGGTACGGAAAGATAAATTTGAAAAATTCACCTTGTTGGAGGCGAAAAAATAGCTCTAGATTATTTTAAACTGACCTCCAAAATGGCTTTGTCTTCTACAGTATTTGCTCTGCGAACCCGTCAGCCAGAATAAACATGGAAAACTGAAAGTTCTAGAGTACTTATAACAGATTACGCGCTTACCGTCGTCCGTTTCGACATTTCAACAGTAGCCATATATGCAAACTGACAATGAGTCAGCGGGAAAATACGGGGGATTACACCCTCAATGGTAAATCGTAAAAATTGAGGACTGGAAAACGTTGGGTTCGCTTATCGCATGCGTCGTTCATGTTTTACAGAAATTGAATATAAAATTATTTAAGAACTCAAGTACACTCCTTGCAATATTCAATATGAAGAGAACGGTTCTTGATATATTTCTCATTTATTTTTGGTTTGCATGAAATTCAAAGTAATTCATCGAAGTATGCAGTGTTTAAATAAATTTGCCAACTCTCCGTAAAGTAAGGTTGTATATTCACGTTTTCCATAAAGTTTCCCCGTAATTTATGCACCCGAACTTTGTAAAAGTACACAAAAAAGCTCATCAATAGATTCAACGGTTAAATTGACAAGGTGCAAGATCCAGTTTTTCTTTTTGAAATGATAATCAATGATTTAATTTGTCAAATTTTATTTCATTAATGCCAGATTGAATTCAAAAGATTCATTAATATCGTTGTCAGCTTATTTCTTCGTAATAATAGATGAAAATAAATGAAACAGGAAGATAAAGTCCTATACGAAAAGGATCAGGCGAGCTTTTCGAAAAGAAGTGGACTTTGATCAGCTTAATAGAAGGAACTTTCGGACGAGGAGCATGTATAGTCCTCGGGAGATCTCTTTTCACGAGGATAAAAAAGCAAAGAAGTAAAGTTGACGGTGAAAACAAAGAAAAAGAAAGAGCCATAAGGGCGAGAGGGAGGGAGCTGGGGGTGAGATTCAAAAATAAAGTCCCTGTAGGAAGTTCGTCGGTATACCTGCGAAAGAGAGACCGAGCGTTGTTACTGAGTTAGATCGTATTAAAATTCAGCACCGCTTTACCTTTTCAGGGCGACGCGACGGTGTGCGTCGCGAGACAATGAGATGTGAAATCACGTTAAAAAGCGAGGAAATAAAAGACTTCCTAGGCTTATCATTCCTTATATATTATACGAAAATAAGAAAAATTCTATTGTATTCTCCTTCGCATTCTCTGATGACGTGAATTACGTAGCTAGACGTCGGCGTTCCTTTCAAAGTAGAAACTTGAAATCAGCTGGCTCTTCTTTTTTTCATATTCTTGTTCCTTCTTCTTCGTCCAGTTATAACGAAGAGGAAATTAATCATCATCATATCATACCGCCACTTAAACAACGTCAAATTTCGTTGAATTTTCACCGAGAAGGAAAGTCGGCCTCGTCCTCAACTAAAAATCCTACTTAAAAGTAAAACAATAGAATCAGCGAGGGACTTTATCAACGTGGCGTCGTTAAGATTAGAGTCCTCTTCCCCAACAGCACGGCCATGGCATGGGGGACGCGGCTTGCAAGGGTGTCAGGCAGGCTGGTAGAAAGAGCGTTTTTATTGGTTGTGATAAACATTTTTATGGACCCCATGCGAATTACTAGTTTTTACAACACCCTCTACCTCCCTTCTGCTCTCCGTTACTCTTTTTCGCTACACCCAGCCCACCAGCTTCGTAAAACCAAATTTCATCTCCCCTCTTCTGCCGGGGTGTATTTTGCGCGAAGCGTACCTATACCTATACCTATACCTTCTCTACCTACTCCTGCAGGAAGTCCCGGAAGAACGTTATTTTTCCCTGAACGGAAACCGGAATTTCGAATCCGAAGGAGATGGAGATAAAAAGAAATTACTTTTCCGCTCTGACTGTCTCCTAGCCCGTTCTTAGTTCTCTTTCTCGACTTATCTTACTTTTCTTTACTCGCCAATAGATTCTTACCGATTTATATACCTACCTTGGTACAAACACAAAGACTTGACTTTTGACAACGTTCTTAGTCTGACTAAGGAACTCCGAACAGATGTGATTCAGCTTTCAGATTACACGCATAGATACCTACTTCGTAAAATAGTTTACCTTTAAAATCGAGAAATTTACTTCCAATACTACGGTCGTAGCCATTATTTACTCAACTTTGTTACACACACCAGTTCAAGATAAATTTTCAGACATTTTTCATCCAACGATCGAATAAGCGCTGTTTGTTCCCTTGAAGATGCAGTCGAACAAAAGATCGGAAAGAGAAGGTAAAAATAACAATATGAAGAATGTCGTCGTAGTGCAAAATCTGTGCAATGTCAAAGTCAGAATTAGGCCAATTTCAGCAACCAAACTGACAGAAACACGTGTCTTCAGACTTGACAATGGAATATTTTATCAGATTTAAAGTATCAGAGCTTCAGGACCTTTCTTCACCTGCTCAAAAGAAGCCCAGAGTTTCCATCACGCTATTAAAGTTGGGATAAAAAAAAATAAGACTAACGATATTGCGAAAGCTTTGAAAAATATAAAAATCGTTTAAAAGAGAGCATGTCCGTACGTATACCTATACTTATAAAGCAGTGCATTGGCATTAATAACAGTTTGCGAAACAGATCGGAAGTAGCTGAAAACACTCGGAACTACATCAGTCCTCCGAAATGACCGAAGTTTGCAAATATTTCATACCGTTTTGAGCACACTTGCAGAGAGTTCCAAAGCTTTCCGGGACTCCAGTACTGTGTTTTGCTCACCAACCTAGGAGCTCATGGTTATATAGCCAAAACGGCATCTCCTGAATTTCTTACAATATATATCTAATAGGTACCATTTATGTATATGGCAGGATTAACTTAGACGAGGAGTAAACAAGACCTATATTTAGAAGATGAAATTTCAATTTCATCGAGTAAATTGATTAGGTGAAAGAGTGATCGAAGAGATATAACCATATTAACATTCGGACAATATATAATATTGTAGGTATCCATACATACATATATATAGGTGTGCAAAGTAGAAGGTTTGAGGTATAAGGCACGGCGGGTTGTTTGTGGTGAGAACGTGCTTATGAGCCTATGAGAAGGTTTACCGGAAGTCAAACCAAAGGAATAATAAGATGGCTCTTGACTGAGGTGAAACCTTCAGCTAGCAGCTCATCCCCAACTACCTTTACCCTTCTGGAATATACTACTCTATCTTCGTCACCAGAGATTCCGTTTAATATATTCTAAACTCGGAACTCATTTTGAGAGAATCGTTTACCCTCGTTTAAGATGGTCCGTTAACAAAAGAACATAAACCAGGCGCTGGGTCACGATAATGCTGCAATTTTCTGATTCTGAATTCACCATTCGTCGATAGTTTGGCTCAAGATGCTTACGATGTTGAAAGTCTATAAATTTAAGCCTTACGTAATAGGACGCAGATCCTGCTGCTCAATATTTCAACTTGGGCAAACTACTCCAAAGCGAGCCGCTTGTTACAAGCGATTAATTACATCCCTTGATGAATTACCATTGTCACAAGCCATATAGTTGTTACTCTGGAAGGATCAGTACGATCTCTGCGCATATCTTTCATTGCGAAATCTGTAGTTTCCTGAAAAAAAAAAAAAAAGTGGGTATAGAGAACGATGAAGAATAATAAGATGGGGTACGTTTAAGCATCGTTGAAATAACATCACCATTCAAACTCGAAAGAGATGACACAGTTTTTTTATTTCATTTTTTCATACGAAATGGCGTAATATCATGCAAATATATAAGCTATCTTTGTATGAAAATGTGCGATTGTGACGAGGGAGGCAAACAATGTCTGTCAGTAAAATTTGAAGGATATGATATGTGGATGTGGATGTGTAAAAGTAAATGCAAAATAGCATCAACCCCCGACGGGTGCATAATACGTCAGTTTCAGAGCCGCAACTCAGAATTTAGTGAAACGCGGAAACGCGTGGATTCGTGGATAAAGGCTGAATAATAGGAAGGTTTTATCACCGTTTAGCAAACGTTGACGAGAGTTAGCGAAATTCTGAAGGCACGAAGCGCACCTACACTCAGTTATATAAACAAGAGACATTTGCACGGCCATTTGCGTGAAACAAAAGCCGCACGGAAATAGCAGCTATGAAGGAGACGGATGACTTGCGCGCCTTAAACATGGCGCTGGTCGTTCTCACAGTTCCGTGCACTCTTCTGCGAATAAGGTATACCCATATACATACCAGAATAGTTAGGCTGGGTGTCAAGATTAAATGGTTCCACAGTTTCGGGGTGTAAAAAATTTCCCACCACCCGTTACCATTAACGCCCTTATTTTCCATGGTATTGTTAGGTTCCGAAGTCCCCGTTTCACAAATGATCTTGGAAGGTTTGTTGGGTGGGGGTCGAAATTTCGAAAGACCAATATTTCGAATGACCAATATTTCGAATTTTAAAATAGCGATGGTACGAAATTCAAAAAGGCCAGTTTAGAGAAGGCCTATCAAGTAGTAACTAAAAAATTACGTATATCGAAATGTAGAAAGATATTTGGACTAAAATAAAAAATTGGAACGGTCAGAATTGCGAAAGACGAAATATCTAATTGAAAAGATAACGAAACATCTGATAATTCGAATAGTTCAATATTTCGAATTGTCGAGACTTCGAATCTTCACGTATTCGAATATATTTTAGCGACGGACCGAAAATTCGAAAGATCAGAATCTCGAATCTTTCATACGGTTTTTTGGATGATGTTCCAATAAACAATAAAAATTTTGATCCAAATTCATCCACGCAGAGAAAATACGTTCGAAATATTATTTTTCGAAGTTTAAATCTTTCGAGATTTTGGTCTTTCGAACTTCTGGTCTCTAAAGATTAAAAATTTAGAAATATTGACTTTATACATTTATATTTTCTACATTTTACTTATTCAGAGTAAAAATTATCAGAAAATACATTTTCGAATAAACCAGCGTTCTGACAGGTGACCGCCTGCTGAATAAGTCATTCGACGAAATGATCTTTCGAAAATAAGAATTTCGAATTAATTTGTCTCTCGTTATTTTTGTAATCAAATTTTTAATATTCGAATTTTTGGCCGTTCTGAATTCTGATCTTTCAAAATATCGACCCCCACCCGGTTTGTTGCGTAAATATCGTACAACCTCAACTGCAGGGATAGAACGAAAATAACAATTTTATTCTCTGTTACCTTTTTCATTTTCATTTTCGTTTTCATTTTTATTTCTTTCATTTTTTTTTTTTTTTAAATAAAAATGAAAGAGGAAGACGTAGTGTTGCCTCTTTACTACAAAGACAAAGACAAATGAGGTATAATAAACGAAATTACTTAATTTCCATATAAATATGAAAAATAATCACGCGTGATGGGGGGGTACAGAAAATTTGAATATTGTTTCATGCTTGTTATCATTGTTATATACCTCAGAGCAAACAATATCGAGTAGAGTACGTATATGTATATGAAACTATCTCAAGCTCAGCAAACAGCGTGTTGCATTATCAACAAGACGATCAATATACAACTTTCTTGATATCTATACCCACCTAGTTGAAAATTAAGCCAGGGGTAGGTGGGTACCTTGTAGTGAAATTTCTCCCCGAAATATATTGAGAAATTAGATCCTGTACAGGATCTCTTCATAGTATGAAAGGGAAAGTTCTCAATACCCTCTTGTCAAACTCTGTTTGTCTTATATTTCCCTCTCATCTACCCATACCTGATGCATACCTATATATGTATACGTACACATCTACGAACGTGCCTCATTTTTACGTTTTGTACTCTTTTCCTTCGTTTTCACCGTTTTATTCTCTCCGTATTCTTTTCCAGCAGCGATTTGGGTCGAACCTCAATGCAGACAACTGGATTCACACACAATTTCACCCGAATGGTACTAAAACAACCATGTCCGTGCGGATTCGGTTGAGTGCAGGCCAAGTCATCTGGGCCCTTTTGATCGCCTCTTTTAAAACACCCAACTATCATGGACACAATAGCCTTTCAATTCCAATCAGTTATCTGGTGTGTCCTATTCTTTACCCGATCACACAGAAGCCTGAATGTCGATACTCTACTTTCGTTTGGTATGAAGTGATACGTATACCTACTCTTCGATTTTGAAGTCCGGACATTTTTTTATCCGCTCGTAGCTCCATTGTTCATCACTATTTTATGGTACGTCAATATTGCGTCGAGTCAGTTCACGATGCGATAAGTCATTATCTGGTTACTGCGTTGCAGAGTTTCTCTGCCACACGTGACTCTTCAAAATTGAATTCAATTTGCTGATAGTAGGTAGGTATAGACAGAGAGTTGAACAATGCTTCGTATTTTATACAGTATACCTCGGTTCAGAGCTCGAACAATCTATTTAGCTGTTGAACACGATCGAGCGAACTTGTATAACGATAAGTTTTACCTTTTGGTGTAAAGTGGTGGAATTTACTGAGGTGAACTGGTTAATTCTTACTCTGAACTGTTCACTGACATCTCGCTTTTCCCTCGCATGTTCTTTTCCTGGTGGCCTCGCCGAATGAAACATTTGCGGAATTCAGTTATAGTCAGAATTATTATAATGAGTTAAGAAAATAGCAAAGACGTAGACGAAGAAGGAGAGGGTAAAGGGAACTCCTTTGGAGTTGGAATAGAGGGGAAAATGGAGGTGAGAAAAGAGGAATGAAACTGAGGAAGAAGATGAACGGGGATGGAAGCCAGGAAGCAAAAGCGAGAAACGATTTGATGGGTTGCCGTAACAATCTTCACCCGTCGCGTTGCTCGAACCCCGCGACCGTCCCTCTTTAATTTTGCGCTTCCTTCCACCCTCCAGCCCTCGTGCCTTCTAGTTTGACGCTGGGACGTCATGACAAGTGTCCAATTTCGCGGCTGGCAAGTCCCAAGAGGGGAATCAAAACGCACTTGACGTGTCGATTCGAAATATTCGAACGACCTCCGAAGATAGCAATTCCGAATGCCCTCTTTGATAAATCTCACCCCAAATATACGCGCGAGTTTATATATATGTTATCGAATGAGTACAGAGTCAGGAAAAAATTGACTCGCTGGTCGAAGTTAATTAGGTAACTTTGAATTAAAAGTCTGAAATTTTATTTTTGTTAAAAAAGTATTCAAATCCGCGGTTTCAGAAAAAGTTTTATTCTTCACCAGCACTATACCAGTTAAAGCATTAGCGAAAAAGGTGAGCGGGAATACGCCTGAGCAAATAGCGATTAAAATAGATTTAATTGGACAATGGGATACCCATATCCTTCCTACCTCTTTGGCGATTGCTACAGACTAGAAGCGAGGGTCTTCCTCTGGTACTCTTGTATTTCGAGGCTCGTTCCGCTCTATTGTTTCGGACTGTTGCAATTAGCATTGCAATAAACGAGCCACGTGGCTGAAGCGGTGCTAACAGGAGGTATAAAGGGGATGAGAACTACCGCTACTGTTAGCTGTTGTCTCTCTCAGAGGAGGGAAAAAAGGGAAAATAAAAGCCAAGAAAACTACGTTGCAAGAGGGAATAAAACTGTTATGACCGACATAGTGCCTAGCTAGACTGAACCTCTTAAGATTGAGGGCGAAATACTCCTGCGCGATAGAATTGGTCGAAGGTTATAGACAGGGGGTAAAACAGCGCTTTTACAATCGGTCAATCGGTGTGAAAGAAAGTGATATTCAATCACTATATACTCATCGATTAAAGGTGGCGGATCTGATATGAAAAAAAAATAGAAAAAAAAAAAAAAAAAACTAGTATATGAAACTTTCTTTTCACTTTTCTCAATGCGCGACAAATGCGGGTTGTTGGATCTGTCTTTGGCATCAAAAACATTCGAAAACATAGTCGCTGGACAGCGTCCAACTCTTGGAGGGTAAATATCTTAGGAAAAGAAATTCTTGTATTCCAACGTCGTCTTTATCAAGGCATTTTCTTACAAGAAAAACTTTATTCGCTGGACGACTGACGCTCGTGTCTACACTGCTGAAACAAGCTTGAATAACTGCTGACATTTTCGTCTAAGATCTCGACTTATTCCTTCGTTGAGATTTTCTTCAATTTTTCTATTGCATGCAGATATATACCTATGTATATATATATGTATGTATATATGAAAAGGTCTCCTATGTATAGAGATATATACATAGATATATACCAACCTATATGTGTATTCTTTTGTTTCGCTCAGCCCTCATCAAATTTCCTGTCGTCGTCTAGCCCCGCAGTTAGGACTCTCCCTACTGTCCTGGTCGTCCTTCTATCCTATACCTTTCATCCCTGATGTGCAGTTTGTTTAGGCTAGGACGCGATATTCTCAGGATATATTGCTGGGGTCAAGATTATAGAACGATGGCAAAGATGAGCTGTGGGTAAACATTTGATGTTGTTGTTCTTGCCACGTTTCAACATTCGCTATCATTACTCAGCAAAAATGTTCTTTGCTAAATCGGTGGCTAATTTCTTGGGCTTTGATAAAGTGATGAATTTAGCTATAGAAGTAAATGAAATCTTTCAATTCGAAGAAAATAATAATTTCAGTGGGTCGAGTTCAAATGTCGAATATAATCACTGTTATATGAGCTTTAATTCCATCACTTCTAGGTAACAGGTACGAGAGAGAGATTAAAACTGGGTATGATTGTTTGTTCAATAAAGGAAATTCCGTGATTAATTAAAATATCGTTCGAGTTATACTCGCGTTTCACGATGATAAATCCAATTCTTTAATTACTGCGGCCATTCAAACTCGCAGCTCTAATTCCACGCTTGCACTCGTTGCAATAGAACGGTAAAATTACTTCTATTTCTTTCATTCGTGTTTCACCTTATCTCGGCCGTGATTCACTATTAATATAATAGCGATAATCGAAATTAAGAGAATACTATTTTGAGGATTTTACATGCAACATCGTTCACCCTGGTCCGGATATTAACTACATGTACGTATGTCAGGGTAGGGTGGTCCTCATTTTGAGGTCGAAAAATCAATGGGAACATATTGTGTACCAATAGACATGGATTACCCAATTCAAGTTAGGAATTTTTTTCACCCGATTAATGAATTCCAAAAGTTCGGAATTTAGGAAATTTCTTTCGTCTACTGAATCGCTTCAGCCACCCACATATTTGTACCGCTTTGGAAGAATTACTTGATCTATCGCAATCCTCGGGAACTCAATAAAAGACGACCTGCCAGACCCGAGATTTTTAAATTTCGGTTAAGCGTGAAAAAGTATTTCAAGTTTCATCCTAAGTCGCACAATTTCTTTTATAAATACATCAATCCTCCCTCTTTGAAATGAGCACAAAACAAACTCGATATCTTAATTTTTAGCCAAGTTATAATTTCTATAGTCAACACGTTTAATTTTTTCTTGTGTTAATTATGTGAAAAATTGAAATTTCGTGTGAACGACTAGTCGAAATTAATCTACAGGCCTTTCCTTGGAGGTAAAGCTACTTCACATCGAAATCCATCATTAGGAGTATCAGCAGCGAAAAAATAATTGACAATATTATTTTCGACACCCCTAAATATATACCATTGCATTTACCAGCACGTGATCCACGCCTAAAATCCTTAAGAAAAATAAGGGCAGGAGTGGGTGTTGGATATGGAGGTAGGTTTCGCCTGTGGGTCCCAAAGGAGAGCTGCAGTATTATCTGTTCCAGAAAATAAACTTTCAACTGTACGACCAGCGACGCGATGCGGCGCAAACTTATTCCCCGAAACGTACCATAAGGGATGCGCAAGCTTCGCATATTTGCGAAAAACTTATAAATATTGAAACTAAGTACGGGTTGCTCAAGGAATTATTTACAATTGAATAGAATTGTCGTTCGTAATCGTTTTTATTTTTATTATACAATTCGGGATAAAGCTGAACGAATCATGGAAGGATAATTTTTGATAACTTCTTCGCGGTTTACTTAAACTCCTCACGAGCGTTTTCCCCGCTATGAATATCGAGGTTGCGCTACTAGCCATCGTCTTGAATAATTTTTGAGATAGCTATTCAGCTTCAAATTCCCATCGTGCCGAGGTCTCAGTGGTGTAGAATCGAAATAAGGATATGATGTAGGTACATACGTGGCGAAGCACATCCGATGGGATTTGAGAATTGTAAAAAGTTATCATTGAGATTCGTTTTACGGTTCTAGACCAGAGACGCGAGTTTCGTTCGGGTCAAACCGTTAAAACGAAAAAGATTTCACTGTACATGGATTGTATAGGTAGGTTCGAGTTTACAACCCTTGAATTTTACGGATCGATACTCACCCCTGAACTTATCTTCTCGTGATAGCTACTTGCAGGACAAACAGCGTATGCTCCAACTCAACACTTTGATCTTTAATAAGATTTTCAGATTTTCAGATTTCGGGTATATACAAACATATCTATATATCTATATACATATTTAGGTATATATATATATATATATAGGAATGGAATGAAGGAGCAGTTATTCAATATTCTGAACCCATTGACAAAAGCCTCCAGGAGATATTCATTTGACGTGCAACGGTGTATAAACACTTCCTAGCGAATCTTGGCGCCATCATTTCAAATATTGAAATCCGATGTACAAAGGCTAAGCTAAGAGTGGTGCACGGGCAGGACTTCCAGGATATGAAAGCTGGAAATCCGTATTATAATATACTGAGAGGAAAGTGGAGCCGGAGGTCCTCTGGGAGAGCACTGCTCCCTGGGGAGTCCTACACACCGTATATTCCCGGCAATGCACATATAGATATACATATATGCGGCTAGTCTTACATGGCTACATGGCTACATGCATAATACACTAGATGACATGGCCAAGATATTGGACGCTAGACACTAGACACATACAGGGTGCTCCCTGCTGGGCTCTAAGATACATGCAGCTCTAGCCATGAATTTTAGTTTATATTGCTGCCCAACGTATATAGGATATGTGCTTTGAATCCGTTATTTTCACTCCATCTATCACCATTTATTGCTTTCTTGGGTATATTTATATAAAAAGGTAAATTATCATCGGTTGTCATATGAAACTTAGTCCCTTTTCTATAAATGTTGGATTCGAGTGAGATGTAATGAAAATTTGTAGAAGATCATATCTTTCGCAGCATAGTATATACCTGCGTATAACGGCCCTTAGTTGTCCTTCGAGAGTCGCAGACATGGAAGGCGGAGAATTTTATGCTTGAGAATTTCTTTAGACTATGAAAAAAAATGAGTTAGAGACGCGAAATCGGGATGTAGAAAGTCCCGCGGGAGTACTAGGACGTGTTTAAATAAGGAGGAACTACCTCCGGAGGGACAAGCCAAAGAGAGGTCGCCAACAGATTCTCTCAGAGTCCCTGCTGGATCGTAATTCCATTTTGAGGAAAAAAAGAAAATGATTACACTTGTTTGACCACTAGGGATCGCAGGCTCTAAATTCGTAAAAAAAACTCCATTGGGGTTATCAGAAAATATGATACCCACACTAGGTCAGACGCCAAATCTACGTTCGTAGTTCGCCTATTTCACCGAATTTACGATTCGGATTCATATTTTTCGTGGTTTTCACAAGATTTCCGAGAATATTTCCGAACAGGATTTGACTCGAACGAATCTACATCGTTCCACGAATTTTACTCGGATTTTAAGTAAAATTTCACGAATTGTTCAAGGATTTCCAGGATTTCATCAAATTTGTAAGATTACACACACACCAATGCTATAGTGGGTTTTCATTGGAGTTTAATAAATTTCTAATGAACCCCACCACAATTTCATCGGAATATAATTCACAATATTTTTATACATTTTTTGGCGATCATCGCGAGATTATTCCAGGAAATGTAAAAGTTTATTAAAATCACACGGTAGATGGATATTACTGTGAGCTTTCGGTACTGGAGTCCTAAATAGCGTTTCACATATTTTCGTGGTACGTAGGTATAGCTAGCAAAAATCAATCCTGACAAAATAATACGTACACTGACTACTCTAATAGTTTTGCCTGATTTTTGAAGATTTTTAAACTATTTTGTCAATGATTTTTTGGGACAAATTGATTGTCTTAAAATGAGTCAAAGCTTTATCCATGTACACGACTTGTCGCCAGATCCTTTTATGCATGCGAAACTTCGAATATCGCGGTCAGTCGCAGTTTATAAGTTAGGGGTATAACTTACGCGGTCCCAAGCTCTTCCCGAGGCCAATATTGAAGCTGAGACCTGGAGGGAAGACGGAAATATAATAATATCGGGTGCTCAGCACCGAGGGAGAGAGAGATAGAGGAAGAGAGAGAGAGTATCGAGACCTCCCGGATAGCCAGACTTGAGTAGCAATAAAAGTCAACCCAGTAATAGAGAAATCCACCCCTACACTACAAGGCTACTCTACTACTATGCTCCTAATAATCCCTTCTGTATATTGAATCCGAGGGTCTTTTGCCGCGAGATATATAGGCCGGTTTTCCTTAGAAAAAAAAAAAAAAAAAATGTGGCAAAGGCGATGGGATGATTCAGGCAAAGAAATGGGACACGGAAAAATTCAAATCCATCAAAAGCGCAGGATGTAAGTCGATCTGTCGACGATACTATTGCTGGGCGACGGATAAGAATCTCTTCGAAAAGGCTGATCGAATTACATTCACCGTTTCAAATACTCGCGAGATTCAGAAATAAAATTACTTTTTTTTTCTACTTCTAATCAAATTTTTTCTCGTATATGATATATATATATATATATATATGTCGGTTAGTCAAGTTTCTTATTTATTTATTTTTTGTCATTTTGCAGTAAAAATATATGAGCGAGATTTTGACGCAGCGATATGTTAGCAAAAAATGTTAATGCGACGAAACGACGGTACCAAGAAAAAGAAAGAAATGTAAATGGTCCAGGTTTTTCTGACGCGAGACCACCAGTCAAGACGTGCCATAGACACGCTGTGTATCGGACACTAACTGATTTGTTTTTTTTTTTTTTTTTTTATCTGACCTTTCGTTTTTAGTTTTCACAAGGCGCAGCTACACGAGACAGAAAAGAATTTTTAATTTCGTGGCTAGAGCATCTGCAGGGAAACTGAAACAGGGCGTTGCTGTAGGTAGGTAGGTTACCAACGTCCTTCCGCGGTGCTTCTGCGCCTCCGTATTTCTGTATTCTCGTATTCTCGTCCTGCTGCTAATTAAAATTCTGGAGAATGAAAGCGTACGGTCTCTTGCCTCGGCGTGTCCTTTGAAACAAAAGTAATTACCAGGATCCCTTCAACCCTTCCACCAAACACTATCTCGCTACACTTCCACTTCTCGGCTACCCGGATCACTGGCTTCAAAGATGTCCTGCGTAGGTGGTAGCTGGCGTTCGGTATCCTATTTCGAACAACAACTGGCTAGAAACAAAGACGTATTCGTAACCCATTGACGGAGGGATGCGTGTGTTTGGTAAAAAAAAAAAAAGGAAAAAAAAAAGCTTGCTGGCTTGCTTAAGCTATAACTTCTAAAGTACGGTCACTTCGCGTCTCTGCACTATCCTACTACGTGATCAGAATTTCGGTAACGAAAAAAACACTCGCAGCTTGTCACGCAGTACGAACACAGAGCACAGGGTTAACGAGGCTCGACAATATTTTTTCTTCACCCCCTGCAGATCCGGAGTAGGTATCAAATATTAATAGAATACCATGGGAAAATATCATCCTCTGGGATAAGAAAAAAGAAATTAAATAAGATGATGGAAAAGGAAAGTAAAACACTTGATCTGTGAAGATTTATTGAATAAGGGTTCTCTCTTTTATCTTTGATACACAGTAATTCGCCAGACAAATGGTTAGTTTATACATCATGTAGGTTGTATGGTTTGCTTCAGACTATCGTATATAGGACGCGACGTCCACAAATTATATTGTTGTCCCTCGGGGTATTCTAAGAGACTTTCTCAATTCACCGACGATTAATCATTCGTAGATAACACCTAAAACGGTTAACAACGGACCACGAAATACGCGAGCAGGTTGTTCGGTTAATGGTTTCCCGGGAACGGTATGGGTAGGTGGGTAGGTGGGTAGGTACCTACGCTTCTCAGGAAAACATGTATATACACCGAACTATACGCCTGTACAAAATATTATACATGCCCGCGAGCGTAACTCGCTGACACATAATGCTTTCCTTCCGGGGACGCGTCACCCCTGAGGGACTCCGTATCCTGTGGGATAATAAATAATTTAACTTCTGGACCGTTAAGAAACATTATTCTTCGCATGGGTTGAAAAAAAAAATAAATAAATAAAAAAATCTAGAAATTTAGGGTTGCCCTGTTTTTTCTTTCCCATCGATAAACAATTTTTCCAAAAACAGGTAGATAAATTTAATTCGATAATCGGCCGAGAAACTCATACCACTAAATATATACACCGAGATAATGAAATTGAAGAGCTGAGGCTCCAGGCTGTTGTATCATTTAATCTCACAGTAGAATTGTAGAATCTGCAATATAATTGATCGCACTGTCAGAGAGTCGTTACACGAACTCGTCTTCCGAAAGCTCCACCACTTTGTACCAGGTCTGAGGGTTCCCATGTTAAAGTGTTATCTCTTGTTATAAATCATGCAGCTGGGCCAAGGCGTGAGTACTGAGAGAGGATGAAGTAAGAAACTGTGAATTTCATGTTTAATATTATTTTATGACCGGAGCAGGCGGTTCATTGCGAACTTGTTTCGCAAATACATCTCACCTCACTCAACAGTTTATATGCTAAAAGTTTATACCGTGTAAATATTAGAAATTCTCTCTCGTGAATCGCATAAAGTGATGAAGACGTTCCTATGATGTTGAAAGTCTTTCCGTTCACGCGATAAGGACTGTTAATCTTTATAACAGATGAAAATAATAATCCAAATAGGTATACGTACTACGTATTCAGCGCCTTATATTTGTTGCGCATTTGAGAAAAAGGTAAGAGACCAGCTGTTGGGTTATAAATTGAAACGTACGACCAAACTTGCTTTCCTGATATACGATTAGCACTATACGTTTATTAGTCGAAGTGGCAAACTAGTTTGCTAACTTCCTGGCAGCTGGCAGCTGGCAGTGAAATTATTTCAAGGTAGCAAATAAACCGTAATTAGCAAAGATTCAGACCTACAAAAACCAAAATCTAGTACTTAAATCTGTAGTTGTTTTCCATTTCCCAGGGTTGAAAAATTTCTCATATCAACTCGTGCTTTTCCTAAATGAAAGAACGCGGAGACATTTAATTTTCTGCTATTACTAAAAATCCCTACACGCTCCATATACGGTAAAAAAAAAAAAAAAAAAAAAAACAGTAAAACAAAAAGCAAATGAAACCAGAGGATAAATAGCTAAGTTTAGTAAGACGTATTTGTCGTGGAAACTTTGCAATACCCGATAGAAATTTTGCCGTCCATCAGAAGCTCTGCGCGGTTGCCTTGAAGTTCGAACAAGCACATGTCACTTCAGCCACTGCCTTTTTCTGTACATAACAACTCGAGATAAAATCAGTTCCTATACCCACATCACTCATGACACATCAATATATACGACTTGACACTATAGTAGGCCGGGGTAAGCTATAGCTTTGAAGTGAATAGTAAGAAATTGTACCGGATACTGGAACTCTTTTTACTAGATTTAAGAAGCAAAAGATACTGTGTCAAGTATAATCTATCCAGCAACTATATAATAAAAACGACACTCTCGTTCTCAGATATTTTAATTATTATTTAGGAGATTGGAATTTCGCTGCTTATTAATATAAATTAGACGGAAGATAGTGTTTTCTTTGTTCATATTTACCTACATGCAGAGCTTATAATTTTTGGTGACAGTCTTGAAACTAGCCACGATTTCCAACTTCACCAAAGTCGTGGTTCAGTTTAAGATTCTGCAAAGTTTACGCCTGCAGTTACTAACAAGCAAATAAAAACATGAAACTTTCTCAACTGCAAATGCTGTGGCTTCTCGACTCGTAGTGAAAGCATAAATGTCCGTGTACCGTACTAACGGTAGAAAATGTTCTATGTGTCTATAGTTGTACCTCGAGTTAAGACCCGAAGACCTATATAGTTAATTGATATTTATTCATTTGTGATATTAATTTATCAATGATTATATTGATATTTGAATATCTATATGATGCACCTGAGTAAATAGTTTATACGCTGTACTTTGGTTGTATAACACAAACGCCTCTCATCGTCAGTTTAATATCAACGGAAACTTTAAGCGACGTCTGAAAGTTGAAACTTCGGATAATTGGCTTTGTTGCTAAGATAGAATGGATCGTTGTCGGCCTCCATTATACGTATACTAGTCCCGGCTAAAACCAGCTGCTTTTGAGCTAGATGACGATACGGTTCGTTTATTGTCAAAGTAACGCAGAAACGCAACGGAAAGTGCTATTTTAGTTGAAAAATACAAATATTGTTTAGTCTTAAAGCATTCCACTTTAAAATACCTTATTAAAAAGTTACCACTGGTACAGAGTATATCTACCTGTAGCAGTGGAAGCAAGCGAATCACTGATAAACTGAATATTTAATTATTAAATATTCATTTCAAATAGTTAGACAAGCAGTTGAAAATTTGATATCTGGAGTAAAATACGAAATTTCGAATCGGTCTATGACAAGGGTGAAATAAAAAGATATTTTCCGAAGGATCCCCCGATCCCCGCCTCGAAAGTGGTAAGGAAAAGTGAGTTTTTCCTGCATAATAATAACCGCGCGAAATAGAGAAAGGGTGTGGAAAACGAAAGGTTAACTGAGGGTGGAGAACAGGGGTGAAAAAATACGGGGTATAAAGATACAACGGAGAGCCTCGGTGAACCTTACGACGATTTTTCATGTAAATCACGAACTTTGAGTTGCCTGGGTATGCCTACCCAGGTCAGACGACGTGATGTATACCCGCGAACGTATGCGCACACACATACCATCGAATCATAAACACTGCAAATCATGTGTAGATGTACATATATATACTATACCTTCGTTACGGGAGTTTACAAGGCTGCAGGGGTTGTTCGTATACTTCGTCGACTATAGGGGAGAAGTGGAACGTGAGTCCTGAGGGAAAGCCCGTCCTTAAAGCTCCTAAGACCTGCAGGAGATGGCGAAGTCTCGTCGACGGAAACTGGCCAGCAACCCATGAAGACCGTACAGAGATAATTGTTTAACACACCTTCGCAGGTAGTCCCTTGCTACATTCTCGCCTTTTCCAGCTTATATTAGTTTTCTTATTTTCACTCTTTTCTTTTCCCCTTCTTCCAACGATCGACCAGGCCTTTATCTAAGCACAACTAACTGTTATTGTTTTCACTTCATCCCTACGGCCTACTCAAAGGCTCGATGCTAGGGATCTTGGGACTTTTTATTACCCCGTTTACCCGTCGCTATTACTGTCGTATTTTGAGGTACTATTTATCGATTTTAACGTATCGATTTCTTTGGATTTCACCTCGTAATATATTTGTCGATTTGTCACTAGTAAGATATTCGTATCTGTCTGTCCAGTAAATCCATTACGATATACATGTGTCAAAAATTCGCTAGTCAAATGACGAACGAAATCTCTTCGAAAGGGTGAGTAAGGGTGGCCCAGGAAAAGGATCATAAATTTTCAATGACACGTATCCTAAACTTATTTATAACGGGTGTACGTGGCAATCGTAAAAAACGACGACTATAATCGCGGACAGCTATACATGCATCTGCGCCCTTTGCCCAATTCTCATTTGTCAGACCAAAATTCGTACAGTGAAAACGAGAGGAAAGATGGATTCCTATACAAGGAATATAGCCGTGATGTACGACAGCAATGTTTATCATCGCTCATGGTCGTCTTTTTGCATCTCTGTATTCATCCCGTAATAGATTTGCCGATTGATTTTACAGTTACTTCGCTAAAATGAAATAAATCGGCGATGCATATGACGCAGGGAATGTTACGTACGTTTGGAATATTTCGATTCGCATAGCGTATATTTATATATTTTTCAGCTATCTATACATATGTGTGTATATGTATATTTAACACCAGGATCGATTTGAGGCTTTCCAGAGATTGCCTGGGTGGGAAAACGAGATCCGCCTTTACACGAAACGCGCATCTGTCAGCCAACCGAAACTCGAACCAAGTGAGCTTCCCTGATTTACATTTACGATCATTCATCTGTGCTTTCCGAGGAGTATACGGATCTCTCTACAGTATGGGAGTAGAGCCGAATAGGCTTATACTACAGCTTATTAACCCATTCGTCTCGGCCATGAATAATTTACTAACTTAATGCGTTCTAATCTCCCAAAGAATACGGAGAGGAGCCTGCAGGGTGAGCACGCGGTATATTATAGAAGTGCGTATATTTCTGCTTGGGACCTGCCATAACTCTAAAGGGTTCGTTCTGTTGCGCAAATCAGGATCAGTTGTTACCTACCCTAAGTAATTCGTAGTTACATATCACCTAAAATTATCCTTTGTCTTAGAATATTACTATATGCCTATGTGTATAGTGGAAGTGAATAGAACGATGTACTTTCACCTCGCTACATATATGATTATCAAAAAAGAAGCTCTTCGAGTTCAAGGATTCAATCAACAAATCTCCATATTCTATCCTATTTTCAATTTCGTTTAGGGGTCTAACGCAGCTCGCATGATCCTGCAGGTCATAACAATTGTAACTCATCTACCTCTGTGTACTAAATATACGCAAAAGCAATACCTAAATCAGTCTCATATGCAATTCGTGAGCCGTATTATATTCTTATTACAATTTCTGGATAATCTGATAGATGGCACTACCGGTTGGCCAAGGGTAAAATCCCTGGTGAATGGGGCTGTTTGCATGCCTTAATTGTTTTTATAGACTTATGAGAAAAAAACTTCAACTGCAAGCAGAAAAGTTATTCTAATAAATGCAAATTGATGCGATAGCTTTTCTATTAATGAAACGTAAAGCGAAGAACGTGCAAACGATATGATTACTTATTACTCACGCCTTCTTATTCGCAACCCACATGCCGCGGAGATGTATGCGCCGTATCTTACGCAACTCGCATGCCAGTCTTGTTCAGTAGGTTGCATAAGATAAGGCGTTCGCGGCAAAAGTACTTCTTCCGTTCGACCGCGAGATGACGATACGATTCGCTACCCCGTTGGCTAAACTAGCAAGGCAAGTACGAGCACTGACGTGGGGTATAGGCATCTGCCGTGGATCAGTAACCCTTGTGACGTCAAAAGTTCGTATGGATGCTGTGTTAACGACATACGATCATGAATTGTGACAGACATCACAATGGAAATACTTCGAACGGTAAAAAAATTGCCACCAAATACAGAATAATACTCGTCGACGAAAAAAGATTCTTATGGGGCATCAGCGGCAAAAGTGTCCGTAAAAGTGCATTAAATAATAGTTCTAGAAGTACCCAGATTGGCGCTCGTAAGCAATCCGGGTAACCAATCGCAAGACTGACCTTGGTGATCACCAGGGCCTGGAAGTTGGGACCAACAATCAGACGTCAACAGAGAGCTAAAATGACGCAATAAACACAAGCAAAAAGACGAACGCGAGCAAGTTACGCGCATAGATTCATGTCATAGCCTGTAGGTGAAATGTCGGAACCAAAGTGAGGTTGGCTGCAAAACACGTGGATTGAAGCTGTAAACCCTGAAGTTGTCAAAGAGATGATTAAAAATTTTATCCCCCGGGGGGGGGGGGGGGGGGGGAGGGGGGGGACTGGCACCATCCTTCACTTCGCTTCACCCGAATATATAGATCCGAAATTTTTCATTTCATTTTTGTCATTTCTTCTTCACGTGAGTGAGACTGAAAAAATAGACTAGACTTAGGTAAAAGTAAGATAAAAAACAAGTAAGGAAATGTAAGACAAAAAGTAAGATAAAAATAATTCTCTATAAGGCAGTACTAAAATGTATTTTCCCTAAGTCTAGTCTAGGCAAAGTTACGCATAAGTCTCAAGTGATATTAAATTATTTCGTGGTATTTTTGACATAGTTTGAATCGTTTATAAATATAAGGCAACAGTGTTCTTGCTGGTCATCTTGCTGACCGTCTTGCTGGTCATCTTGCTGACCGTCTTGCTGGTGATCTTGCTCATGGTCTTGCTGGTTATCTTGCTGATCATCTTGATGACCATCTTGCTGGTCATCTTGCTGATGGTCTTACTGGTCATCTTGCTGACCGTCTTGCTGGTCATCTTGCTGATGGTCTTGCTGGTCATCTTGCTGACCGTCTTGCTGGTCATCTTGCTGATGGTCTTGCTGATCGTCTTGCTGGTCATCTTGCTGATGGTCTTGCTGACCGTCTTGCTGGTCATCTTGCTGATGGTCTTGCTGGTCATCTTGCTGACCGTCTTGCTGGTCATCTTGCTAACTATTGGTTAGAAAGATGACCAGCAAGATGACCAGCAAGACCATCAGCAAGACCATCAGCAAGATGGTTAGAAAGATGACCAGCAAGATGACCAGCAAGACGGTCAGCAAGATGACCAGCAAGAACACTGTTGCCTTATATTTATAAACGATTCAAACGATGTCAAAAATACCACGAAATAATTTAATATCACTTGAGACTTATGCGTAACTTTGCCTAGTAGTAGTACTGCCTTATAGAGAATTATTTTTTATATCGTAGAATTTTTTTTCTCTACATTATATGGCCATATAAGTAATATCACCTAAAATATTCTCAAATAATATCCTTAGTTTAAATTCATTCAAAATATTATTAAGTGCATATTTTAGAATCTCAAACAACCCCGCAGATACGAATATTCACTGTATATATATAGTTCTACTTCTTTGCTTCTGGCCCAGAAGTAACAGAAGCAAAATTTAATTCTTTGCTTCTGGCTCAGAAATAACAGAAGCAAATTTCTACTTCTTTGCTTCTGGTCCAGAAGTAACAGAAGTGAATTTTACTTCTTTGCTTCTGGCTCAGAAGTAACAGAAGCAAATTTTACTTCTTTGCTTCTGGCTCAGAAGTAACAGAAGCAAAATTCTACTTCTTTGCTTTTGGCTCAGAAGTAACAGAAGCAAAATTTTACTTCTTTGCTTCTGGCTCAGAAGTAACAGAAGCAAAATTCTAATTCTTTGCTTCTGGCTCAGAAATAACAGAAGCAAAATTTAATTCTTTGCTTCTGGCTCAGAAGTAACAGAAGCAAAATTTAATTCTTTGCTTCTGGCTCAGAAGTAACAGAAGTAAAATTCTACTTCTTTGCTTCTGGCCTAGAAGTAACAGAAGCAAAATTTTACTTATTTGCTTCTGGCTCAGAAGTAACAGAAGTAAAATTCTACTTCTTTGCTTCTGGCCCAGAAGTAACAGAAGCAAAATTTAATTCTTTGCTTCTGGCTCGGAAATAACAGAAGCAAAATTCTACTTCTTTGCTTCCGGCTCAAAAGTAACAGAAGCAAAATTTGATTCTTTGCTTCTGGCTCAGAAGTAACAGAAGTAAAATTCTACTTCTTTGCTTCTGGGCCAGAAGTAACAGAAGCAAAATTTAATTCTTTGCTTCTGGCTCAGAAATAACAGAAGCAAAATTCTACTTCTTTGCTTCTGGTTCAGAAGTAACAGAAGTGAATTTTACTTCTTTGCTTCTGGCTCAGAAGTAACAGAAGCAAATTTTACTTCTTTGCTTCTGGCTCAGAAGTAACAGAAGCAAAATTCTACTTCTTTGCTTCTGGCCCAGAAGTAACAGAAGTAAAATTCTACTTCTTTGCTTCTGGCCCAGAAGTGACACAAGCAAAATTTTACTTATTTGCTTCTGGCTCAGAAGTAACAGAAGTAAAATTCTACTTCTTTGCTTCCGGCTCAGAAGTAACAGAAGCAAAATTTAATTCTTTGCTTCTGGCTCAGAAGTAACAGAAGTAAAATTCTACTTCTTTGCTTCTGGGCCAGAAGTAACAGAAGCAAAATTTAATTCTTTGCTTCTGGCTCAGAAATAACAGAAGCAAAATTCTACTTCTTTGCTTCTGGCTCAGAAGTAACAGAAGCAAAATTCTACTTCTTTGCTTCTGGCTCAGAAGTAACAGAAGCAAAATTTAATTCTTTGCTTCTGGTTCAGATGTAACAGAAGCAAAATTCTACTTCTTTGCTTCTGGTTCAGAAGTAACAAAAGTAAATTTTACTTCTCTGCTACTGGCTCAGAAGTAACAGGAGCAAAATTCTACTTCTTTGCTTCTGGTTCAGAAGTAACAGCAGCAAAATTTAATTCTTTGCTTCTGGCTCAGAAATAAATTTTACGTCTTTGCTTCTGGCTTGATATCATTGATATCATTGATATCCTTGATATCCTTGATATCCTTGATATCCTTGATATCCTAGATATCCTTGATATCCTTGATATCCTTGATATCCTTGATATCCTTGATATCCTTGATATCCTTGATATCCTTGATATCCTTGATATCCTTGATATCCTTGATAACGATATAGATGATAGTGATGATATTAATGATAGTTATGATAGTATTGACAGTAATTAGGATAATAATGGTAATAATATTAGTTATGGTATTATCGATGGTAACTAGTTGGTATAATTATATCAAACCGTATCACAGTTATGAACAGTGCATCTGCATCTGCATCTGCATCTGGATTCTGCATTCTGCATCTGCATCTGGATTCTGCATTCTGCATCTGCATCTGGATTCTGCATTCTGCATTCTGCATTCTGATTCTGCATTCTGCATTCTGCATTCTGCAATCTGCATCTGGATTCTGCATTCTGCATTCTGCATTCTGCAATCTGCATCTGGATTCTGCATTCTGCATTCTGCAATCTGCATCTGGATTCTGCATTCTGCATTCTGCATTCTGCATTCTGCATTTGTATCTGCATCTGCATTCTGCATCTGCATCTGCATTCTGCATCTGCATCTGCATTCTGCATCTGCATCTGCATCTGCATTCTGCATCTGCATCTGCATCTGCATTCTGCATCTGCATCTGGATTCTGCATCTGCATCTAGATTCTGCATCTGCATCATTGATATCCTAGATATCCTTGATATCCCAGATATCCTTGATATCCTAGATATCCTTGATATCCCAGATATCCTTGATATCCTAGATATCCTTGATATCCTCGATATCCTTGATATCCTCGATATCCTTGATATCCTTGATAATGATATAGATGATAGTGATGATATTAATGTTAGTTATGATAGTAATGACAGTAATTAGGATAATAATGATAATAATATTAGTTATGATATTATCGATGGTAACTAGTTGGTATAATTAATATCAAACCGTATCACAGTTGTAAACAGTGCATCTGCATCTGCGTGTACATCTGGATTCTGCATTCTGCATCTGCATCTGGATTCTGCATTCTGCATTCTGCATTCTGCATTCTGCATTCTGCATTCTGCAATCTGCATCTGGATTCTGCATTCTGCATTCTGCAATCTGCATCTGGATTCTGCATTCTGCATTCTGCATTCTGCAATCTGCACCTGGATTCTGCATTCTGCAATCTGCATCTGGATTCTGCATTCTGCATCTGCATCTGGATTCTGCATTCTGCATTCTGCATTCTGCATTCTGCATTCTGCATTCTGCATTCTGCATTCTGAAATCTGCATCTGGATTCTGCATTCTGCATTCTGCATTCTGCATTTGTATCTGCATCTGCATTCTGCATCTGCATCTGCATTCTGCATCTGCATCTGCATCTGCATCTGCATTCTGCATCTGCATCTGGATTCTGCATCTGCATCTAGATTCTGCATCTGCATCATTGATATCCTTGATATCCTCGATATCCTTGATATCCTCGATATCCTTGATATCCTCGATATCCTTGATATCCTCGATATCCTAGATATCCTTGATCGTGAATAAAAACGGCAGGGTTTGAGTTTTGGCAGTCGTTCGTTCATGAATAAAGGCTCGGCTCTCGTTTTGGCAGTCGTTCGATTCTTAGAAACGGCAGGGTTTTAGTTTTGTCAGTCGTTCGTTAATGAAAAACGGCAGGGTTTTAGTTTTTGCAGTCGTTCGTTAATTAAAAACGGCAGGGTTTCAGTTTTGGCAGTCGTTCGTTCATGAATAAAGGCTTGGCTCTCGTTTTGGCCGTCGTTCGTCAATTGAAAACGGTAGGGTTTTAGTTCTCATTCTGCATTCTGCATTCGGCATTCTGCATTCTGCATTCTGCATTCTGCATTCTGCATTCTGCATTCTGCATTCTGCATTCTGCATTCTGCATTCTGCATCTGCATCTGGATTCTGCATTCTGCATTCTGCATTCTGCATTCTGCATCTGCATGTTGCATTCGGCATTCTGCATTCTGCAATTTGCATCTGGATTCTGCATTCTGCATTCTGCATTCTGCATCTGCATGTTGCATTCGGCATTCTGCATTCTGCATTCTGCATTCTGCATTCTGCATTCTGCATTCTGCATTCTGCATTCTGCATTCTGCATTCTGCATTCTGCATTCTGCATTCTGCATCTGCATTCTGCATCCGCATTCTGCATCTGCATATCCTAGATATCCTCGATATCCTAGATATCCTCGATATCCTAGATATCCTCGATATCCTAGATATCCTCGATATCCTAGATATCCTCGATATCCTAGATATCCTAGATATCCTAGATATCCTAGATATCTTCGATATCCTTGATATCCTTGATTATGAATAAGAACGGCAGGGTTTCAGTTTTGGCAGTCGGTCGTTCATGAATAACGGCTTGGCTCTCGTTTAAGGAGTCGTTCGTTAATCAAAAACGGCAGGGTTTCAGTTTTGGCAGTCGTTCGTTCCGATATCCTTGATATCCTCTATATCCTAGATATCCTTGATATCCTAGATATCCCCGATATCCCTGATATCCCCGATATCCCTGATATCCCCGATATCCCTGATATCACCGATATCCCTGATATCCCCGATATCCCTGATATCCCCGATATCTTTGATATCACCGATATCCCTGATATCCCCGATATCCCTGATATCCCCGATATCCCTGATATCCCCGATATCCCTGATATCCCCGATATCCCTGATATCCCCGATATCCCTGATATCCCCGATATCCCTGATATCCCCGATATCCCTGATATCCTCGATATCCCTGATATCCCCGATATCCCTGATATCCTCGATATCCCTGATATCCCTGATATCCCTGATATCCCTGATATCCTCGATATCCCTGATATCCTCGATATCCCTGATATCCTCGATATCCCTGATATCCTCGATATCCCTGATATCCCCGATATCCCTGATATCCCTGAAAACTCTTTGTAAATATGCTCTGTAAACTATGCCACATCTGTAATGGTGTAATTTGCCTCAAGGTCTTCCAAGGCATAAATAAATATTAATCAATCAATCAATCAATCAATATCCTCGATATCACTGATATCCTCGATATCCCTGATATCCTTGACATCCTTGATATCCTTGATATCCTCGATATCCTCGATATCCTTGATATCCTCGATATCCTCGATATCCCTCCTATCCTCGATATCCTCGATATCATTGATATCCTCGATATCATTGATATCCTCGATATCCTAGATATCCTCGATATCCTAGATATCCTTGATTATGAATAAGAACGGCAGGGTTTTAGTTTTGGCAGTCGTTCGTTCATGAATAAAGGCTCGGCTCTCGTTTTGGCAGTCGTTCGTTAATTAAAAACGGTAGGGTTTCAGTTTTCTCAGTCGTTCATTCATGAATAATGGCTTGGCTCTCGTTTTGGGAGTCGTTCGTTAATCAAAAACGGCAGGGTTCCAGTTTTGGCAGTCGTTTGGTCCGAAATCCTTGATATTCTTGATATCCTCTATATCCTAGATATTCTTGATATCCTGTATATCCTAGATATCCTTGATATCCAAGATATCCCCGATATCCCTGATATCCTCGATATCCCTGATATTCTCGATATCCCTGATATCCTCGATATCCCTGATATCCTCGATATCCCTGATATCCTCGATATCCCTGATATCCTCGATATCCCTGATATCCTCGATATCCCTGATATCCTCGATATCCCTGATATCCTCGATATCCCTGATATCCTCGATATCCCTGATATCCTCGATATCCCTGATATCCTCGACATCCCTGATATCCTCGATATTCCTGATATCCTCGATATCCCTGATATCCTCGATATCCCTGATATCCTCGATATCCCTGATATCCCCGATATCCCTGATATCTCTGATATCCCTGATATCCTCGATATCCCTGATATCCCTGATATCCCTGATATCCCTGATATCCCTGATATCCCTGATATCCCTGATATCCCTGATATCCCTGATATCCCTGATATCCCTGATATCCCTGATATTTCTGATATCCCTGATATTTCTGATATCCTCGATATCCCTGATATCCTCGATATCCCTGATATCCGCGATATCCCTGATATCCTCGATATCCCTGATATCCTTGATATCCCTGATATCCCCCAAATCCCTGATATTCCCCATATCCCTGATATCCCTCATATCCCTGATATCCCTGATATCCTTCATATCCCTGATATCCCTGATATCCCTGATATCCCTGATATCCCTGATATCCCTGATATCCCTGATATCCCTGATATCCCTGATATCCCTCATATCCCTGATATCCCTGATATCCTTCATATCCCTGATATCCCTGATATCCCTGATATCCCTGATATCCCTGATATCCCTGATATCCCTGATATCCCTGATATCCTCGATATCCCTGATGTCCTCGATATCCCTGATATCCCTGATATCCCTGATATCCCTGATATCCCTGATATCCTCGATATCCCTGATATCCGTGATATCGTCGATAGCCCTGATATCCCTGATATCCTCGATATCCCTGATATCCTCGATATCCCTGATATCGTCGATATCCCTGATATCCCTCATATCCCTGATCTCCCTCATATCCCTGATACCCCTGATATCCCTGATATCCTCGATATCCCTGATATCCCTGATATCCCTGATATCCCTGATATCCCTGATATCCTCGATATCCCTGATGTCCTCGATATCCCTGATATCCCTGATATCCCTGATATCCCTGATATCCCTGATATCCCTGATATCCTCGATATCCCTGATATCCTCGATATCCCTGATATCCTCGATATCCCTGATATCCCTGATATCCCTGATATCCCTGATATCCCTGATATCCCTGATATCCCTGATATCCCTGATATCCCTGATATCCTCGATATCCCTGATGTCCTCGATATCCCTGATATCCCTGATATCCCTGATATCCCTGATATCCTCGATATCCCTGATATCCTCGATATCCCTGATATCCTCGATATCCCTGATATCCTCGATATCCCTGATATCCCTGATATCCCTGATATCCCTCATATCCCTGATATCCCTCATATCCCTGATATCCCTGATATCCCTGATATCCCTGATATCCTGATATCCCTGATATCCCTCATATCCCTGATATCCCTGATATCCCTGATAACCCTCATATCCCCGATATCCCTGATATCCCTGATATCCTCGATATCCCTGATATCCTCGATATCCCTGATATCCTCGATATCCCTGATATCCTCGATATCCCTGATATCCTCGATATCCCTGATGTCCTCGATATCCCTGATATCCTCGATATCCCTGATATCCTCGATATCCTCGATATCCCTGATATCCTCGATATCCCTGATATCCTCGATATCCCTGATATCCTCGATATCCCTGATATCCTCGATATCCCTGATATCCTCGATATCCCTGATATCCTCGATATCCCTGATATCCTCGATATCCCTGATATCCTCGATATCCCTGATATCCTCGATATCCCTGATATCCTCGATATCCCTGATATCCTCGATATCCCTGATATCCTCGATATCCCTGATATCCCTGATATCCCTGATATCCCTGATATCCCTGATATCCCTGATATCCCTGATATCCCTGATATCCCTGATATCCCTGATATCCCTGATATCCCTGATATCCATGATATCCTCGATATCCCTGATGTCCTCGATATCCCTGATATCCCTGATATCCCTGATATCCCTGATATCCCTGATATCCCTGATATCCCCGATATCCCTGATATCCTCAATATCCCTGATATCCCTGATATCCCTGATATCCTCGATATCCCTGATGTCCTCGATATCCCTGATATCCCTGATATCCCTGATATCCCTGATATCCCTGATATCCCTGATATCCCTGATATCCCTGATATCCCTGATATCCCTGATATCCCTGATATCCCTGATATCCCTGATATCCTGGATATCCCTGATATCCTGGATATCCCTGATATCCCTGATATCCCTGATATCCCTGATATCCCTGATATTCCTGATATCCCTGATATCCCTGATATCCTGGATATCCCTGATATCCCTGATATCCCTGATATCCCTGATATCCCTGATATCCCTGATATCCCTGATATCCCTGATATCCTGGATATCCCTGATATCCCTGATATCCCTGATATCCCTTATATCCCTGATATCCCTGATATCCCTGATATCCCTGATATCCCTGATATCCCTGATATCCCTGATATTTCTGATATCTCTGATATCCCTGATATCCCTGATATCCCTGATATCCCTGATATCCCTGATAGCCCTGATATCCCTGATATCCCTGACATCCCTGATATCCCTGATATCCCTGATGTCCTCGATATCCCTGATATGGCTGATATCCCTGATATCCCTGATATCCCTGATATCCCTGATATCCCTGATATCCCTGATATCCTCGATATCCCTGATGTCCTCGATATCCCTGATATTCCTGATATCCCTGATATCCCTGATATCCCTGATATCCCTGATATCTCTGATATCCCTGATATCCCTGATATCCCTGATATCCCTGATATCCCTGATATCCCTGATATCCCTGATATCCCTGATATCCCTGATATCCCTGATATCCCTGATATCCCTGATATCCCTGATATCCCTGATATTCCTGATATCCCTGATATCCCTGATATCCCTGATATCCCTGATATCCCTGATATCCCTGATATCCCTGATATCCCTGATATCCCTGATATCCCTGATATCCCTGATATCCCTGATATCGCTGATATCCCTGATATCCCTGATATCCCTGATATCCCTGATATCCCTGATATCCTGGATATCCCTGATATCCCTGATATCCCTGATATCCCTGATATCCCTGATATCCCTGATATCCTGGATATCCCTGATATCCCTGATATCCCTGATATCCCTGATATCCCTGATATCCCTGATATCCCTGATATCCCTGATATCCCTGATATCCCTGATATCCCTGATATTCCTGATATCCCTGATATCCCTGATATCCCTGATATCCCTGATATCCCTGATATCCTGGATATCCCTGATATCCTGGATATCCCTGATATCCCTGATATCCCTGATATCCTCGATATCCTAGATATCCCTGATATCCCTGATATCCCTGATATCCCTGATATCCCTGATATCCCTGATATCCCTGATATCCCTGATATTCCTGATATCCCTGATATCCCTGATATCCCTGATATCCCTGATATCCCTGATATCCTGGATATCCCTGATATCCTGGATATCCCTGATATCCCTGATATCCCTGATATCCTCGATATCCTAGATATCCCTGATATCCCTGATATCCCTGATATCCCTGATATCCCTGATATCCCTGATATCCCTGATATCCCTGATATCCCTGATATCCCTGATATCCCTGATATCCCTGATATCCCTGATATCCCTGATATCCCTGATATCCCTGATATCCCTGATATCCCTGATATCCCCGATATCCCTGATATCCCCGATATCCCTGATATCCACGATATCCCTGATATCCACGATATCCCTGATATCCCCGATATCCCTGATATCCCCGATATCCCTGATATCCCCGATATCCCTGATATCCCTGATATCCCTGATACCCCCGATATCCCTGATATCCCCCATATCCCTGATATCCCTGATATCCCTGATATCCCTGATATCCCTGATATCCCTGATATCCCTGATATCCCTGATATCCCTGATATCCCTGATATCCCTGATATCCTCGATATCCCTGATGTCCTCGATATCCCTGATATCCCTGATATCCCTGATATCCCTGATATCCCTGATATCCCTGATATCCCTGATATCCCTGATATCCCTGATATTCCTGATATCCCTGATATCCCTGATATCCCTGATATCCCTGATATTCCTGATATCCCTGATATCCCTGATATCCCTGATATCCCTGATATCCCTGATATCCCTGATATCCCTGATATCCCTGATATCCCTGATATCCCTGATATCCCTGATATCCCTGATATCCCTGATATCCCTGATATCCCTGATATCCCTGATATCCTGGATATCCCTGATATCCCTGATATCCCTGATATCCCTGATATCCCTGATATCCCTGATATCCTGGATATCCCTGATATCCCTGATATCCCTGATATCCCTGATATCCCTGATATCCCTGATATCCCTGATATCCCTGATATCCCTGATATCCCTGATATTCCTGATATCCCTGATATCCCTGATATCCCTGATATCCCTGATATCCCTGATATCCTGGATATCCCTGATATCCTGGATATCCCTGATATCCTCGATATCCTAGATATCCCTGATATCCCTGATATCCCTGATATCCCTGATATCCCTGATATCCCTGATATCCCTGATATCCCTGATATTCCTGATATCCCTGATATCCCTGATATCCCTGATATCCCTGATATCCCTGATATCCTGGATATCCCTGATATCCTGGATATCCCTGATATCCCTGATATCCCTGATATCCTCGATATCCTAGATATCCCTGATATCCCTGATATCCCTGATATCCCTGATATCCCTGATATCCCTGATATCCCTGATATCCCTGATATCCCTGATATCCCTGATATCCCTGATATCCCTGATATCCCTGATATCCCTGATATCCCTGATATCCCTGATATCCCTGATATCCCTGATATCCCTGATATCCCCGATATCCCTGATATCCCCGATATCCCTGATATCCCCGATATCCCTGATATCCACGATATCCCTGATATCCACGATATCCCTGATATCCCCGATATCCCTGATATCCCCGATATCCCTGATATCCCCGATATCCCTGATATCCCTGATATCCCTGATACCCCCGATATCCCTGATATCCCCCATATCCCTGATATCCCTGATATCCCTGATATCCCTGATATCCCTGATATCCCTGATATCCCTGATATCCCTGATATCCCTGATATCCCTGATATCCCTGATATCCCCGATATCCTAGATATCCCTGATATCCCTGATATCCCTGATATCCCTGATATCCCTGATATCCCTGATATCCCTGATATCCCTGATATCCCTGATATCCCTGATATCCCTGATATCCCTGATATCCCTGATATCCCTGATATCCCTGATATCCCTGATATCCCTGATATCCCTGATATCCCCGATATCCCTGATATCCCCGATATCCCTGATATCCACGATATCCCTGATATCCACGATATCCCTGATATCCCCGATATCCCTGATATCCCCGATATCCCTGATATCCCCGATATCCCTGATATCCCCGATATCCCTGATATCCCCGATATCCCTGATATCCCTGATATCCCTGATACCCCTGATATCCCTGATATCCCTGATATCCCTGATATCCCTGATATCCCTGATATCCCTGATATCCCTGATATCCCTGATATCCCTGATATCCTGGATATCCCTGATATCCCTGATATCCCTGATATCCTCGATATCCTAGATATCCCTGATATCCCTGATATCCCTGATATCCCTGATATCCCTGATATCCCTGATATCCCTGATATCCCTGATATCCCTGATATCCCTGATATCCCTGATATCCCTGATATCCCTGATATCCCTGATATCCCTGATATCCCTGATATCCCTGATATCCCTGATATCCCTGATATCCCTGATATCCCTGATATCCCTGATATCCCTGATATCCCTGATATCCCTGATATCCCTGATATCCCTGATATCCCTGATACCCCCGATATCCCTGATATCCCCGATATCCCTGATATCCACGATATCCCTGATATCCCCGATATCCCTGATATCCCCGATATCCCTGATATCCCCGATATCCCTGATATCCCTGATATCCCTGATACCCCCGATATCCCTGATATCCCCGATATCCCTGATATCCCCGATATCCCTGATATCCCCGATATCCCTGATATCCCTGATATCCCTGATATCCCCGATATCCCTGATATCCCCGATATCCCCGATATCCCTGATATCCCCGATATCCTGGATATCCCTGATACCCCCGATATCCCTGATATCCCCGATATCCCTGATATCCCTGATATCCCTGATATCCCTGATATCCCTGATATCCCTGATATCCCTGATATCCCCGATATCCCTGATATCCCCGATATCCCCGATATCCCTGATATCCCCGATATCCTGGATATCCCTGATATCCTGGATATCCCTGATATCCTGGATATCCCTGATATCCTGGATATCCCTGATATCCCTGATATCCCTGATATCCCTGATATCCCTGATATCCCTGATATCCCTGATATCCCTGATATCCTGGATATCCCTGATATCCCTGATATTCTGGATATCCCTGATATCCCTGATATCCCTGATATCCCTGATATCCCTGATATCCCTGATATCCTGGATATCCCTGATATCCCTGATATCCCTGATATCCCTGATATCCCTGATATCCCTGATATCCCTGATATCCCTGATATCCTGGATATCCCTGATATCCCTGATATCCCTGATATCCCTTATATCCCTGATATCCCTGATATCCCTGATATCCCCGATATCCCTGATATCCCCGATATCCCCGATATCCCTGATATCCCCGATATCCTGGATATCCCCGATATCCTGGATATCCCTGATATCCTGGATATCCCTGATATCCTGGATATCCCTGATATCCTGGATATCCCTGATATCCCTGATATCCCTGATATCCCTGATATCCCTGATATCCCTGATATCCCTGATATCCCTGATATCCTGGATATCCCTGATATCCTGGATATCCCTGATATCCCTGATATCCCTGATATCCCTGATATCCCTGATATCCCTGATATCCCTGATATCCTGGATATCCCTGATATCCCTGATATCCCTGATATCCCTGATATCCCTGATATCCCTGATATCCCTGATATCCCTGATATCCTGGATATCCCTGATATCCCTGATATCCCTGATATCCCTTATATCCCTGATATCCCTGATATCCCTGATATCCCTGATATCCCTGATATCCCTGATATCCCTGATATCCCTGATATCCCTGATCTCCCTCATATCCCTGATACCCCTGATATCCCTGATATCCTCGATATCCCTGATATCCCTGATATCCCTGATATCCCTGATATCCCTGATATCCCTGATATCCCTGATATCCCTGATATCCCTGATATCCCTGATATCCCTGATATCCCTGATATCCCTGATATCCCTGATATCCCTGATATCCCTGATATCCCTGATATCCCTGATATCCCTGATATCCCTGATATACTGGATATCCCTGATATCCCTGATATCCCTGATATCCCTGATATCCCTGATATCCCTGATATCCCTGATATCCCTGATATCCCTGATATCCCTGATATCCCTGATATCCCTGATATCCCTGATATCCCTGATATCTCTGATATCCCTGATATCCCTGATATCCCTGATATCCCTGATATCCCTGATATCCTGGATATCCCTGATATCCCTGATATCCCTGATATCCCTGATATCCCTGATATCCCTGATATCCCTGATATCCCTGATATCCCTGATATCCCCGATATCCCTGATATCCCTGATATCCTGGATATCCCTGATATCCCTGATATCCCTGATATCCCTGATATCCCTGATATCCCTGATATCCCTGATATCCCTGATATCCCTGATATCCCTGATATCCCTGATATCCCTGATATCCCGGATATCCCTGATATCCCTGATATCCCTGATATCCCTGATATCCCTGATATCCCTGATATCCCTGATATCCCTGATATCCCTGATATCCCTGATATCCTGGATATCCCTGATATCCCTGATATCCCTGATATCCCTGATATCCTGGATATCCCTGATATCCCTGATATCCCTGATATCCCTGATATCCCTGATATCCCTGATATCCCTGATATCCCTGATATCCCTGATATCCCTGATATCCCTGATATCCTGGATATCCCTGATATCCCTGATATCCCTGATATCCCTGATATCCCTGATATCCCTGATATCCCTGATATCCCTGATATCCTGAATATCTCTGATATCCCTGATATCCCTGATATCCCTGATATCCCTGATATCCCTGATATCCCTGATATCCGTGATATCCCTGATATCCCTGATATCCCTGATATCCCTGATATCCCTGATATCCCTGATATCCCTGATATCCCTGATATCCCTGATATCCCTGATATCCCTGATATCCCTGATATCCCTGATATCCCTGATATCCCTGATATCCCTGATATCCCTGATATCCTGGATATCCCTGATATCCCTGATATCCCTGATATCCCTGATATCCCTGATATCCCTGATATCCCTGATATCCCTGATATCCCTGATATCCCTGATATCCCTGATATCCCTGATATCCCTGATATCCCTGATATCCCTGATATCCCTGATATCCCTGATATCCCTGATATCCCTGATATCCCTGATATCCCTGATATCCCTGATATCCCTGATATCCTGGATATCTCTGATATCCCTGATATCCCTGATATCCCTGATATCCCTGATATCCCTGATATCCCTGATATCCCTGATATCCCTGATATCCTGGATATCTCTGATATCCCTGATATCCCTGATATCCCTGATATCCCTGATATCCCTGATATCCCTGATATCCCTGATATCCCTGATATCCCTGATATCCCTGATATCCCTGATATCCTCCATATCCCTGATATCCCTGATATCCCTGATATCCCTGATATCCTGGATATCCCTGATATCCCTGATATCCCTGATATCCCTGATATCCCTGATATCCCTGATATCCCTGATATCCCTGATATCCCTGATATCCCTGATATCCCTGATATCCCTGATATCCCTGATATCCCTGATATCCCTGATATCCCTGATATCCCTGATATCCCTGATATCCCTGATATCCCTGATATCCTGGATATCCCTGATATCCCTGATATCCCTGATATCCCTGATATCCCTGATATCCCTGATATCCCTGATATCCCTGATATCCTGGATATCCCTGATATCCCTGATATCCCTGATATCCCTGATATCCCTGATATCCCTGATATCCCTGATATCCCTGATATCCCTGATATCCCTGATATCCCTGATATCCCTGATATCCCTGATATCCCTGATATCCCTGATATCCCTGATATCCCTGATATCCCTGATATCCCGGATATCCCTGAAATCCCTGATATCCCTGATATCCCTGATATCCTGGATATCCCTGATATCCCTGATATCCCTGATATCCCTGATATCCCTGATATCCCTGATATCCCTGATATCCCTGATATCCCTGATATCCCTGATATTTCTGAATATCCTCGATATCCCTGATATCCCTGATATCCCTGATATCCCTGATATACCTGATATCCCTGATATCCCTGATATCCCTGATATCCCTGATATCCCTGATATCCCTGATATCCCTGATATCCATGATATCCCTGATAACCCTGATATCCCTGATATCCCTGATATTCCTGATATCCCTGATATCCCTGATATCCCTGATATCCCTGATATCCCTGATATCGCTGATATCCCTGATATCCCTGATATCCCTGATATCCCTGATATTCCTGATATCCCTGATATCCCTGATATCCCTGATATCCCTGATATCCCTGATATCCCTGATATCCCTGATATCCTTGATATCCCTTGATGGTTATGATGATATCCCTTGATGGTTATGATGGTAATGATGATAGTGATGATGATGATCATGGTAATGGTGATGATGATGATGATGATGATGATGATAATGGTCGCGGTGGTGTTTTCGGTGACGGTGACGGTGACGCCGACGGTGACGGTGACGGTGACGGTGACGGTGACGGTGACGGTGACGGTGACGGTGACGGTGACGGTGACGGTAACGGTGACGGTAACGGTGACGGTGACGGTGACGGTGACGGTGACGGTGACGGTGGCGGTGGCGGTGGCGGTGGCGGTGGCGGTGGCGGTGGCGGTGGCGGTGGCGGTGGCGGTGGCGGTGGCGGTGGCGGTGGCGGTGGCGGTGGCGGTGGCGGTGGCGGTGGCGGTGGCGGTGGCGGTGGCGGTGACGGTGACGGTGACGGTGACGGTGACGGTGACGGTGACGATGACGATCATAAGATATCCTTGTATCCTTAATATCATTGATATTATATCCCTGATATCCCTGATATCCCTGATATCCTTGATATCCCTGATATCCTTGATATCCCTGATATCCTTGATATCCCTGATATCCCTGATATCCCTGATATCCCTGATATCCCTGATATCCCTGATATCCCTGATATCCCTGATATCCCTGATATCCCTGATATCCCTGATATCCCCGATATCCCTGATATCCCTGATATCCCTGATACCCCTGATATCCCTGATATCCCTGATATCCCTGATATCCCTGATATCCCTGATATCCCTGATATCCCTGATATCCCTGATATCCCTGATATCCTGGATATCCCTGATATCCCTGATATCCCTGATATCCTCGATATCCTAGATATCCCTGATATCCCTGATATCCCTGATATCCCTGATATCCCTGATATCCCTGATATCCCTGATATCCCTGATATCCCTGATATCCCTGATATCCCTGATATCCCTGATATCCCTGATATCCCTGATATCCCTGATATCCCTGATATCCCTGATATCCCTGATATCCCTGATATCCCTGATATCCCTGATATCCCTGATATCCCTGATATCCCTGATATCCCTGATATCCCTGATATCCCTGATATCCCTGATACCCCCGATATCCCTGATATCCCCGATATCCCTGATATCCACGATATCCCTGATATCCCCGATATCCCTGATATCCCCGATATCCCTGATATCCCCGATATCCCTGATATCCCTGATATCCCTGATACCCCCGATATCCCTGATATCCCCGATATCCCTGATATCCCCGATATCCCTGATATCCCCGATATCCCTGATATCCCTGATATCCCTGATATCCCCGATATCCCTGATATCCCCGATATCCCCGATATCCCTGATATCCCCGATATCCTGGATATCCCTGATACCCCCGATATCCCTGATATCCCCGATATCCCTGATATCCCTGATATCCCTGATATCCCTGATATCCCTGATATCCCTGATATCCCTGATATCCCCGATATCCCCGATATCCCCGATATCCCCGATATCCCTGATATCCCCGATATCCTGGATATCCCTGATATCCTGGATATCCCTGATATCCTGGATATCCCTGATATCCTGGATATCCCTGATATCCCTGATATCCCTGATATCCCTGATATCCCTGATATCCCTGATATCCCTGATATCCCTGATATCCTGGATATCCCTGATATCCCTGATATTCTGGATATCCCTGATATCCCTGATATCCCTGATATCCCTGATATCCCTGATATCCCTGATATCCTGGATATCCCTGATATCCCTGATATCCCTGATATCCCTGATATCCCTGATATCCCTGATATCCCTGATATCCCTGATATCCTGGATATCCCTGATATCCCTGATATCCCTGATATCCCTTATATCCCTGATATCCCTGATATCCCTGATATCCCCGATATCCCTGATATCCCCGATATCCCCGATATCCCTGATATCCCCGATATCCTGGATATCCCTGATATCCTGGATATCCCTGATATCCTGGATATCCCTGATATCCTGGATATCCCTGATATCCTGGATATCCCTGATATCCCTGATATCCCTGATATCCCTGATATCCCTGATATCCCTGATATCCCTGATATCCCTGATATCCTGGATATCCCTGATATCCTGGATATCCCTGATATCCCTGATATCCCTGATATCCCTGATATCCCTGATATCCCTGATATCCCTGATATCCTGGATATCCCTGATATCCCTGATATCCCTGATATCCCTGATATCCCTGATATCCCTGATATCCCTGATATCCCTGATATCCTGGATATCCCTGATATCCCTGATATCCCTGATATCCCTTATATCCCTGATATCCCTGATATCCCTGATATCCCTGATATCCCTGATATCCCTGATATCCCTGATATCCCTGATATCCCTGATCTCCCTCATATCCCTGATACCCCTGATATCCCTGATATCCTCGATATCCCTGATATCCCTGATATCCCTGATATCCCTGATATCCCTGATATCCCTGATATCCCTGATATCCCTGATATCCCTGATATCCCTGATATCCCTGATATCCCTGATATCCCTGATATCCCTGATATCCCTGATATCCCTGATATCCCTGATATCCCTGATATCCCTGATATCCCTGATATACTGGATATCCCTGATATCCCTGATATCCCTGATATCCCTGATATCCCTGATATCCCTGATATCCCTGATATCCCTGATATCCCTGATATCCCTGATATCCCTGATATCCCTGATATCCCTGATATCCCTGATATCTCTGATATCCCTGATATCCCTGATATCCCTGATATCCCTGATATCCCTGATATCCTGGATATCCCTGATATCCCTGATATCCCTGATATCCCTGATATCCCTGATATCCCTGATATCCCTGATATCCCTGATATCCCTGATATCCCTGATATCCCTGATATCCCCGATATCCCTGATATCCCTGATATCCTGGATATCCCTGATATCCCTGATATCCCTGATATCCCTGATATCCCTGATATCCCTGATATCCCTGATATCCCTGATATCCCTGATATCCCTGATATCCCTGATATCCCTGATATCCCGGATATCCCTGATATCCCTGATATCCCTGATATCCCTGATATCCCTGATATCCCTGATATCCCTGATATCCCTGATATCCCTGATATCCCTGATATCCTGGATATCCCTGATATCCCTGATATCCCTGATATCCCTGATATCCTGGATATCCCTGATATCCCTGATATCCCTGATATCCCTGATATCCCTGATATCCCTGATATCCCTGATATCCCTGATATCCCTGATATCCCTGATATCCCTGATATCCTGGATATCCCTGATATCCCTGATATCCCTGATATCCCTGATATCCCTGATATCCCTGATATCCCTGATATCCCTGATATCCTGAATATCTCTGATATCCCTGATATCCCTGATATCCCTGATATCCCTGATATCCCTGATATCCCTGATATCCGTGATATCCCTGATATCCCTGATATCCCTGATATCCCTGATATCCCTGATATCCCTGATATCCCTGATATCCCTGATATCCCTGATATCCCTGATATCCCTGATATCCCTGATATCCCTGATATCCCTGATATCCCTGATATCCCTGATATCCTGGATATCCCTGATATCCCTGATATCCCTGATATCCCTGATATCCCTGATATCCCTGATATCCCTGATATCCCTGATATCCCTGATATCCCTGATATCCCTGATATCCCTGATATCCCTGATATCCCTGATATCCCTGATATCCCTGATATCCCTGATATCCCTGATATCCCTGATATCCCTGATATCCCTGATATCCCTGATATCCTGGATATCTCTGATATCCCTGATATCCCTGATATCCCTGATATCCCTGATATCCCTGATATCCCTGATATCCCTGATATCCCTGATATCCTGGATATCTCTGATATCCCTGATATCCCTGATATCCCTGATATCCCTGATATCCCTGATATCCCTGATATCCCTGATATCCCTGATATCCCTGATATCCCTGATATCCCTGATATCCTCCATATCCCTGATATCCCTGATATCCCTGATATCCCTGATATCCTGGATATCCCTGATATCCCTGATATCCCTGATATCCCTGATATCCCTGATATCCCTGATATCCCTGATATCCCTGATATCCCTGATATCCCTGATATCCCTGATATCCCTGATATCCCTGATATCCCTGATATCCCTGATATCCCTGATATCCCTGATATCCCTGATATCCCTGATATCCCTGATATCCTGGATATCCCTGATATCCCTGATATCCCTGATATCCCTGATATCCCTGATATCCCTGATATCCCTGATATCCCTGATATCCTGGATATCCCTGATATCCCTGATATCCCTGATATCCCTGATATCCCTGATATCCCTGATATCCCTGATATCCCTGATATCCCTGATATCCCTGATATCCCTGATATCCCTGATATCCCTGATATCCCTGATATCCCTGATATCCCTGATATCCCTGATATCCCTGATATCCCTGATATCCCTGATATCCCGGATATCCCTGAAATCCCTGATATCCCTGATATCCCTGATATCCTGGATATCCCTGATATCCCTGATATCCCTGATATCCCTGATATCCCTGATATCCCTGATATCCCTGATATCCCTGATATCCCTGATATCCCTGATATTTCTGAATATCCTCGATATCCCTGATATCCCTGATATCCCTGATATCCCTGATATACCTGATATCCCTGATATCCCTGATATCCCTGATATCCCTGATATCCCTGATATCCCTGATATCCCTGATATCCATGATATCCCTGATAACCCTGATATCCCTGATATCCCTGATATTCCTGATATCCCTGATATCCCTGATATCCCTGATATCCCTGATATCCCTGATATCGCTGATATCCCTGATATCCCTGATATCCCTGATATCCCTGATATTCCTGATATCCCTGATATCCCTGATATCCCTGATATCCCTGATATCCCTGATATCCCTGATATCCCTGATATCCTTGATATCCCTTGATGGTTATGATGATATCCCTTGATGGTTATGATGGTAATGATGATAGTGATGATGATGATCATGGTAATGGTGATGATGATGATGATGATGATGATGATAATGGTCGCGGTGGTGTTTTCGGTGACGGTGACGGTGACGCCGACGGTGACGGTGACGGTGACGGTGACGGTGACGGTGACGGTGACGGTGACGGTGACGGTGACGGTGACGGTAACGGTGACGGTAACGGTGACGGTGACGGTGACGGTGACGGTGACGGTGACGGTGGCGGTGGCGGTGGCGGTGGCGGTGGCGGTGGCGGTGGCGGTGGCGGTGGCGGTGGCGGTGGCGGTGGCGGTGGCGGTGGCGGTGGCGGTGGCGGTGGCGGTGGCGGTGGCGGTGGCGGTGGCGGTGGCGGTGACGGTGACGGTGACGGTGACGGTGACGGTGACGGTGACGATGACGATCATAAGATATCCTTGTATCCTTAATATCATTGATATTATATCCCTGATATCCCTGATATCCCTGATATCCTTGATATCCCTGATATCCTTGATATCCCTGATATCCTTGATATCCCTGATATCCCTGATATCCCTGATATCCCTGATATCCCTGATATCCCTGATATCCCTGATATCCCTGATATCCCTGATATCCCTGATATCCCTGATATCCCTGATATCCCTGATATCCCTGATATCCCTGATATCCCTGATATCCCTGATATCCCTGATATCCCTGATATCCCTGATATCCCTGATATCCCTGATATCCCTGATATCCCTGATATCCCTGATATCCCTGATATCCCTGATATCCCTGATATCCCTGATATCCCTGATATCCCTGATATCCCTGATATCCCTGATATCCCTGATATCCCTGATATCCCTGATATCCCTGATATCCCTGATATCCTGGATATCCCTGATATCCCTGATATCCCTGATATCCCTGATATCCCTGATATCCCTGATATCCCTGATATCCTGGATATCCCTGATATCCCTGATATCCCCGATATCCCCAATATCCCCGATATCCCCGATATCCCCGATATCCCCGATATCCTTGATATCCCCGATATCCCCGATATCCTTGATATCCCCGATATCCCCGATATCACCGATATCACCGATATCCCCGATATCCCAGATATCCCCGATATCCCCGATATCCCTGATATCCCTGATATCCCTGATATCCCTGATATCCCTGATATCCCTGATATCCCTGATATCCCTGATATCCCTGATATCCCTGATGTCCTGGATATCCCTGATATCCCTGATATCCCTGATATCCCTGATATCCCTGATATCCCTGATATCCCTGATATCCCTGATATCCCTGATATCCCTGATATCCCTGATATCCCTGATATCCCTGATATCCCTGATATCCCTGATATCCCTGATATCCCTGATATCCCTGATATCCCTGATATCCCTGATATCCCTGATATCCCTGATATCCCTGATATCCCTGATATCCCTGATATCCTGGATATCCCTGATATCCCTGATATCCCTGATATCCCTGATATCCCTGATATCCCTGATATCCCTGATATCCCTGATATCCCTGATATCCCTGATATCCCTGATATCCCTGATATCCCTGATATCCCTGATATCCCTGATATCCCTGATATCCCTGATATCCCTGATATCCCTGATATCCCTGATATCCCTGATATCCCCGATATCCTGGATATCCCTGATATCCCTGATATCCCTGATATCCCTGATATCCCTGATATCCCTGATATCCTGGATATCCCTGATATCCCTGATATCCCTGATATCCTGGATATCCCTGATATCCCTGATATCCCTGATATCCCTGATATCCCTGATATCCCTGATATCCCTGATATCCCTGATATCCCTGATATCCCTGATATCCCTGATATCCCTGATATTTCTGACTATCCTCGATATCCCTGATATCCCTGATATCCCTGATATCCCTGATATTCCTGATATCCCTGATATCCCGGATATCCCTGATATCCCTGATATCCCTGATATCCCTGATATCCTGGATATCCCTGATATCCCTGATATCCCTGATATCCCTGATATCCCTGATATCCCTGATATTCCTGATATCCCTGATATCCCTGATATCCCTGATATCCCTGATATCCCTGATATCGCTGATATCCCTGATATCCCTGATATCCCTGATATCCCTGATATTCCTGATATCCCTGATATCCCTGATATCCCTGATATCCCTGATATCCCTGATATCCCTGATATCCCTGATATCGCTGATATCCCTGATATCCCTGATATCCCTGATATCCCTGATATTCCTGATATCCCTGATATCCCTGATATCCCTGATATCCCTGATATCCCTGATATCCCTGATATCCCTGATATCCTTGATATCCCTTGATGGTTATGATGATATCCCTTGATGGTTATGATGGTAATGATGATAGTGATGATGATGATCATGGTAATGGTGATGATGATGATGATGATGATGATGATGATAATGGTCGCGGTGGTGGTTTCGGTGACGGTGACGGTGACGGTGACGGTGACGGTGACGGTGACGGTGACGGTGACGGTGACGGTGACGGTAACGGTGACGGTAACGGTGACGGTGACGGTGACGGTGACGGTGACGGTGACGGTGACGGTGGCGGTGGCGGTGGCGGTGGCGGTGGCGGTGGCGGTGGCGGTGGCGGTGGCGGTGGCGGTGGCGGTGGCGGTGGCGGTGGCGGTGGCGGTGGCGGTGGCGGTGGCGGTGGCGGTGGCGGTGGCGGTGGCGGTGGCGGTGGCGGTGGCGGTGGCGGTGGCGGTGGCGGTGGCGGTGGCGGTGGCGGTGGCGGTGGCGGTGGCGGTGGCGGTGGCGGTGGCGGTGGCGGTGGCGGTGACGGTGACGGTGACGGTGACGGTGACGGTGACGGTGACGATGACGATCATAAGATATCCTTGGATATCCTTAATATCATTGATATTATATCCCTGATATCCCTGATATCCCTGATATCCTTGATATCCCTGATATCCTTGATATCCCTGATATCCCTGATATCCCTGATATCCCTGATATCCCTGATATCCCTGATATCCCTGATATCCCTGATATCCCTGATATCCCTGATATCCCTGATATCCCTGATATCCCTGATATCCCTGATATCCCTGATATCCCTGATATCCCTGATATCCCTGATATCCCTGATATCCCTGATATCCCTGATATCCCTGATATCCCTGATATCCCTGATATCCCTGATATCCCTGATATCCCTGATATCCCTGATATCCCTGATATCCCTGATATCCCTGATATCCCTGATATCCCTGATATCCCTGATATCCCTGATATCCCTGATATCCCTGATATCCTGGATATCCCTGATATCCCTGATATCCCTGATATCCCTGATATCCCTGATATCCCAGATATCCCTGATATCCCTGATATCCCTGATATCCCTGATATCCCTGATATCCCTGATATCCCTGATATCCCTGATATCCCTGAAATCCCTGATATCCCTGATATCCATGATATCCCTGATATCCCTGATATCCCTGATATCCCTGATATCCTGGATATCCCTGATATCCCTGATATCCCTGATATCCTGATATCCCTGATATCCCTGATATCCCTGATATCCCTGATATCCCTGATATCCCTGATATCCCTGATATCCTGGATATCCCCGATATCCCTGATATCCCTGATATCCTGGATATCCCTGATATCCCTGATATCCCTGATATCCCTGATATCCCTGATATCCCTGATATCCCTGATATCCTGGATATCCCTGATATCCCTGATATCCCTGATATCCCTGATATCCTGAATATCCCTGATATCCCTGATATCCCTGATATCCCTGATATCCCTGATATCCCAGATATCCCTGATATCCCAGATATCCCTGATATCCCAGATATCCCTGATATCCCTGATATCCCTGATATCCCCGATATCCCTGATATCCCTGATATTCCTGATATCCCTGATATCCCTGATATCCCTGATATCCCTGATATCCCTGATATCCCTGATATCCCTGATATCCCTGATATCCCTGATATCCCTGATATCCCTGATATCCCTGATATTTCTGAATATCCTCGATATCCCTGATATCCCTGATATCCCTGATATCCCTGATATCCCTGATATACCTGATATCCCTGATATCCCTGATATCCCTGATATCCCTGATATCCCTGATATCCCTGATATCCCTGATATCCATGATATCCCTGATAACCCTGATATCCCTGATATCCCTGATATTCCTGATATCCCTGATATCCCTGATATCCCTGATATCCCTGATATCCCTGATATCGCTGATATCCCTGATATCCCTGATATCCCTGATATCGCTGATATCCCTGATATCCCTGATATCCCTGATATCCCTGATATTCCTGATATCCCTGATATCCCTGATATCCCTGATATCCCTGATATCCCTGATATCCCTGATATCCCTGATATCCTTGATATCCCTTGATGGTTATGATGATATCCCTTGATGGTTATGATGGTAATGATGATAGTGATGATGATGATCATGGTAATGGTGATGATGATGATGATGATGATGATGATAATGGTCGCGGTGGTGTTTTCGGTGATGGTGACGGTGACGCTGACGGTGACGGTGACGGTGACGGTGACGGTGAAGGTGACGGTGACGGTGACGGTGACGGTGACGGTGACGGTAACGGTGACGGTAACGGTGACGGTGACGGTGACGGTGACGGTGACGGTGACGGTGGCGGTGGCGGTGGCGGTGGCGGTGGCGGTGGCGGTGGCGGTGGCGGTGGCGGTGGCGGTGGCGGTGGCGGTGGCGGTGGCGGTGGCGGTGGCGGTGGCGGTGGCGGTGGCGGTGGCGGTGGCGGTGGCGGTGGCGGTGGCGGTGGCGGTGGCGGTGGCGGTGGCGGTGGCGGTGGCGGTGACGGTGACGGTGACGGTGACGATGACGATCATAAGATATCCTTGGATATCCTTAATATCATTGATATTATATCCCTGATATCCCTGATATCCCTGATATCCTTGATATCCCTGATATCCTTGATATCCCTGATATCCTTGATATCCCTGATATCCCTGATATCCCTGATATCCCTGATATCCCTGATATCCCTGATATCCCTGATATCCCTGATATCCCTGATATCCCTGATATCCCTGATATCCCTGATATCCCTGATATCCCTGATATCCTGGATATCCCTGATATCCCTGATATCCCTGATATCCCTGATATCCCTGATATCCCTGATATCCCTGATATCCCTGATATCCCTGATATCCCTGATATCCCTGATATCCCTGATATCCCTGATATCCCTGATATCCCTGATATCCCTGATATCCCTGATATCCCTGATATCCCTGATATCCCTGATATCCCTGATATCCCTGATATCCCTGATATCCCTGATATCCCTGATATCCCTGATATCCTGGATATCCCTGATATCCCTGATATCCCTGATATCCCTGATATCCCTGATATCCCTGATATCCCTGATATCCCGGATATCCCTGATATCCCTGATATCCCCGATACCCCCAATATCCCCGATATCCCCGATATCCCCGATATCCCCGATATCCCCGATATCCCCGATATCCCCGATATCCTTGATATCCCCGATATCCCCGATATCACCGATATCACCGATATCCCCGATATCCCAGATATCCCCGATATCCTTGATATCCCTGATATCCCTGATATCCCTGATATCCCTGATATCCCTGATATCCCTGATGTCCTGGATATCCCTGATATCCCTGATATCCCTGATATCCCTGATATCCCTGATATCCCTGATATCCCTGATATCCCTGATATCCCTGATATCCCTGATATCCCTGTTATCCCTGATATCCCTGATATCCCTGATATCCCTGATATCCCTGATATCCCTGATATCCCTGATATCCCTGATATCCCTGATATCCCTGATATCCCTGATATCCCTGATATCCCTGATATCCCTGATATCCCTGATATCCCTGATATCCCTGATATCCTGGATATCCCTGATATCCCTGATATCCCTGATATCCCTGATATCCCTGATATCCCTGATATCCCTGATATCCCTGATATCCCTGATATCCCTGATATCCCTGATATCCCTGATATCCCCGATATCCCTGATATCCCTGATATCCTGGATATCCCTGATATCCCTGATATCCCTGATATCCCTGATATCCCTGATATCCCTGATATCCCTGATATCCCTGATATCCCTGATATCCTGGATATCTCTGATATCCCTGATATCCCTGATATCCCTGATATCCCTGATATCCCTGATATCCCTGATATCCCTGATATCCCTGATATCCCTGATATCCTCCATATCCCTGATATCCCTGATATCCCTGATATCCCTGATATCCTGGATATCCCTGATATCCCTGATATCCCTGATATCCCTGATATCCCTGATATCCCTGATATCCCTGATATCCCTGATATCCCTGATATCCCTGATATCCCTGATATCCCTGATATCCCTGATATCCCTGATATCCCTGATATCCCCGATATCCTGGATATCCCTGATATCCCTGATATCCCTGATATCCCTGATATCCCTGATATCCCTGATATCCCTGATATCCCTGATATCCCTGATATCCTCGATATCCTAGATATCCCTGATATCCCTGATATCCCTGATATCCCTGATATCCCTGATATCCCTGATATCCCTGATATCCCTGATATCCCTGATATCCCTGATATCCCTGATATCCCTGATATCCCTGATATCCCTGATATCCCTGATATCCCTGATATCCCTGATATCCCTGATATCCCTGATATCCCTGATATCCCTGATATCCCTGATATCCCTGATATCCCTGATACCCCCGATATCCCTGATATCCCCGATATCCCTGATATCCACGATATCCCTGATATCCCCGATATCCCTGATATCCCCGATATCCCTGATATCCCCGATATCCCTGATATCCCCGATATCCCTGATATCCCTGATATCCCTGATACCCCCGATATCCCTGATATCCCCGATATCCCTGATATCCCTGATATCCCTGATATCCCTGATATCCCTGATATCCCTGATATCCCTGATATCCCCGATATTCCTGATATCCCCGATATCCCCGATATCCCTGATATCCCCGATATCCTGGATATCCCTGATACCCCCGATATCCCTGATATCCCCGATATCCCTGATATCCCTGATATCCCTGATATCCCTGATATCCCTGATATCCCTGATATCCCTGATATCCCCGATATCCCTGATATCCCCGATATCCCCGATATCCCCGATATCCCCGATATCCTGGATATCCCTGATATCCTGGATATCCCTGATATCCTGGATATCCCTGATATCCCCGATATTCCTGATATCCCCGATATCCCCGATATCCCTGATATCCCCGATATCCTGGATATCCCTAATACCCCCGATATCCCTGATATCCCCGATATCCCTGATATCCCTGATATCCCTGATATCCCTGATATCCCTGATATCCCTGATATCCCTGATATCCCCGATATCCCTGATATCCCCGATATCCCCGATATCCCTGATATCCCCGATATCCTGGATATCCCTGATATCCTGGATATCCCTGATATCCTGGATATCCCTGATATCCTGGATATCCCTGATATCCCTGATATCCCTGATATCCCTGATATTCCTGATATCCCTGATATCCCTGATATCCCTGATATCCCTGATATCCCTGATATCCTGGATATCCCTGATATCCTGGATATCCTGGATATCCCTGATATCCTGGATATCCCTGATATCCTGGATATCCCTGATATCCTGGATATCCCTGATATCCCTGATATCCCTGATATCCCTGATATCCCCGATATCCCTGATATCCCTGATATCCTGGATATCCCTGATATCCCTGATATCCCTGATATCCCTGATATCCCTGATATCCCTGATATCCTGGATATCCCTGATATCCCTGATATCCCTGATATCCCTTATATCCCTGATATCCCTGATATCCCTGATATCCCTGATATCCCTGATATCCTCGATATCCCTGATATCCTCGATATCCCTGATATCCTCGATATCCCTGATATCCTCGATATCCCTGATGTCCTCGATATCCCTGATATCCTCGATATCCCTGATATCCTCGATATCCCTGATATCCTCGATATCCCTGATATCCCTGATATCCCTGATATCGCTGATATCCCTGATATCCCTGATATCCCTGATATCCCTGATATCCTCGATATCCCTGATGTCCTCGATATCCCTGATATCCCTGATATCCCTGATATCCCTGATATCCCTGATATCCCTGATATCCCTGATATCCCTGATATCCTCGATATCCCTGATGTCCTCGATATCCCTGATATTCCTGATATCCCTGATATCCCTGATATCCCTGATATCCCTGATATCCTCGATATCCCTGATATCCTCGATATCCCTGATATCCTCGATATCCCTGATATCCTCGATATCCCTGATATCCTCGATATCCCTGATATCCTCGATATCCCTGATATCCTCGATATCCCTGATATCCCTGATATCCCTGATATCCCGGATATCCCTGATATCCCTGATATCCCTGATATCCGTCATATCCCCGATATCCCTGATATCCCTGATATCCTCGATATCCCTGATATCCTCGATATCCCTGATATCCTCGATATCCCTGATATCCTCGATATCCCTGATATCCTCGATATCCCTGATATCCTCGATATCCCTGATATCCTCGATATCCCTGATATCCTCGATATCCCTGATATCCCTGATATCCCTGATATCCCTGATATCCCTGATATCCCTGATATCCCTGATATCCCTGATATCCCTGATATCCCTGATATCCCTGATATCCCTGATATCCTGGATATCCCTGATATCCCTGATATCCCTGATATCCCTGATATCCCTGATATCCTCGATATCCCTGATATCCCTGATATCCCTGATATCCCTGATATCCCTGATATCCCTGATATCCCTGATATCCCTGATATCCCTGATATCCCTGATATCCCTGATATCCCTGATATCCCTGATATCCCTGATACCCCCGATATCCCTGATATCCCCGATATCCCTGATATCCACGATATCCCTGATATCCCCGATATCCCTGATATCCCCGATATCCCTGATATCCCTGATATCCCTGATACCCCCGATATCCCTGATATCCCCGATATCCCTGATATCCCTGATATCCCTGATATCCCTGATATCCCTGATATCCCTGATATCCCTGATATCCCCGATATCCCTGATATCCCCGATATCCCCGATATCCCTGATATCCCCGATATCCTGGATATCCCTGATACCCCCGATATCCCTGATATCCCCGATATCCCTGATATCCCTGATATCCCTGATATCCTCGATATCCCTGATATCCTCGATATCCCTGATATCCTCGATATCCCTGATATCCTCGATATCCCTGATATCCTCGATATCCCTGATATCCTCGATATCCCTGATATCCTCGATATCCCTGATATCCTCGATATCCCTGATATCCTCGATATCCCTGATATCCTCGATATCCCTGATATCCTCGATATCCCTGATATCCTCGATATCCCTGATATCCTCGATATCCCTGATATCCTCGATATCCCTGATATCCTCGATATCCCTGATATCCTCGATATCCCTGATATCCCTGATATCCCTGATATCCCTGATATCCCTGATATCCCTGATATCCCTGATATCCTCGATATCCCTGATGTCCTCGATATCCCTGATATCCCTGATATCCCTGATATCCCTGATATCCTCGATATCCCTGATATCCTCGATATCCCTGATATCCTCGATATCCCTGATATCCCTGATATCCCTGATATCCCTCATATCCCTGATATCCCTCATATCCCTGATATCCCTGATATCCCTGATATCCCTGATATCCCTGATATCCTGATATCCCTGATATCCCTCATATCCCTGATATCCCTGATATCCCTGATAACCCTCATATCCCCGATATCCCTGATATCCCTGATATCCTCGATATCCCTGATATCCTCGATATCCCTGATATCCCTGATATCCCTGATATCCCTGATATCCCTGATACCCCTGATATCCCTGATATCCTCGATATCCCTGATATCCCTGATATCCCTGATATCCCTGATATCCCTGATATCCTCGATATCCCTGATGTCCTCGATATCCCTGATATCCCTGATATCCCTGATATCCCGGATATCCCTGATATCCCTGATGTCCCTGATATCCCTGATATCCCTGATATCCCTGATATCCCTGATATCCCTGATATCCCTGATATCCCTGATATCCCTGATATCCTCGATATCCCTGATGTCCTCGATATCCCTGATATCCCTGATATCCCTGATATCCCTGATATCCCTGATATCCTCGATATCCCTGATATCCGTGATATCGTCGATAGCCCTGATATCCCTGATATCCCTGATATCCCTGATATCCTCGATATCCCTGATATCCTCGATATCCCTGATATCGTCGATATCCCTGATATCCCTGATATCCCTGATCTCCCTCATATCCCTGATACCCCTGATATCCCTGATATCCTCGATATCCCTGATATCCCTGATATCCCTGATATCCCTGATATCCCTGATATCCTCGATATCCCTGATATCCCTGATATCCCTGATATCCCTGATATCCCTGATAACCCTGATATCCCTGATATCCCTGATATCCCTGATATCCCTGATATCCCTGATATCCCTGATATCCCTGATATCCCTGATATCCCTGATATCCCTGATATCCTGGATATCCCTGATATCCCTGATATCCCTGATATCCCTGATATCCCTGATATCCCTGATATCCCTGATATCCCTGATATCCCTGATATCCCTGATATCCCTGATATCCCTGATATCCCTGATATCCCTGATATCCCTGATATCCCTGATATCCTGGATATCCCTGATATCCCTGATATCCCTGATATCCCTGATATCCCTGATATCCCTGATATCCCCGATATCCCTGATATCCCCGATATCCCCGATATCCCTGATATCCCCGATATCCTGGATATCCCTGATACCCCCGATATCCCTGATATCCCCGATATCCCTGATATCCCTGATATCCCTGATATCCTCGATATCCCTGATATCCTCGATATCCCTGATATCCTCGATATCCCTGATATCCTCGATATCCCTGATATCCTCGATATCCCTGATATCCTCGATATCCCTGATATCCTCGATATCCCTGATATCCTCGATATCCCTGATATCCTCGATATCCCTGATATCCTCGATATCCCTGATATCCTCGATATCCCTGATATCCTCGATATCCCTGATATCCTCGATATCCCTGATATCCCTGATATCCCTGATATCCCTGATATCCCTGATATCCCTGATATCCCTGATATCCCTGATATCCCTGATATCCTCGATATCCCTGATGTCCTCGATATCCCTGATATCCCTGATATCCCTGATATCCCTGATATCCTCGATATCCCTGATATCCTCGATATCCCTGATATCCTCGATATCCCTGATATCCCTGATATCCCTGATATCCCTCATATCCCTGATATCCCTCATATCCCTGATATCCCTGATATCCCTGATATCCCTGATATCCCTGATATCCTGATATCCCTGATATCCCTCATATCCCTGATATCCCTGATATCCCTGATAACCCTCATATCCCCGATATCCCTGATATCCCTGATATCCTCGATATCCCTGATATCCTCGATATCCCTGATATCCCTGATATCCCTGATATCCCTGATATCCCTGATACCCCTGATATCCCTGATATCCTCGATATCCCTGATATCCCTGATATCCCTGATATCCCTGATATCCCTGATATCCTCGATATCCCTGATGTCCTCGATATCCCTGATATCCCTGATATCCCTGATATCCCGGATATCCCTGATATCCCTGATGTCCCTGATATCCCTGATATCCCTGATATCCCTGATATCCCTGATATCCCTGATATCCCTGATATCCCTGATATCCCTGATATCCCTGATATCCTCGATATCCCTGATGTCCTCGATATCCCTGATATCCCTGATATCCCTGATATCCCTGATATCCCTGATATCCTCGATATCCCTGATATCCGTGATATCGTCGATAGCCCTGATATCCCTGATATCCCTGATATCCCTGATATCCTCGATATCCCTGATATCCTCGATATCCCTGATATCGTCGATATCCCTGATATCCCTGATATCCCTGATCTCCCTCATATCCCTGATACCCCTGATATCCCTGATATCCTCGATATCCCTGATATCCCTGATATCCCTGATATCCCTGATATCCCTGATATCCTCGATATCCCTGATATCCCTGATATCCCTGATATCCCTGATATCCCTGATAACCCTGATATCCCTGATATCCCTGATATCCCTGATATCCCTGATATCCCTGATATCCCTGATATCCCTGATATCCCTGATATCCCTGATATCCCTGATATCCTGGATATCCCTGATATCCCTGATATCCCTGATATCCCTGATATCCTCGATATCCCTGATATCCCTGATATCCCTGATATCCCGGATATCCCTGATATCCCTGATATCCCTGATATCCGTCATATCCCCGATATCCCTGATATCCCTGATATCCTCGATATCCCTGATATCCTCGATATCCCTGATATCCTCGATATCCCTGATATCCTCGATATCCCTGATATCCTCGATATCCCTGATATCCTCGATATCCCTGATATCCTCGATATCCCTGATATCCTCGATATCCCTGATATCCTCGATATCCCTGATATCCCTGATATCCCTGATATCCCTGATATCCCTGATATCCCTGATATCCCTGATATCCCTGATATCCCTGATATCCCTGATATCCCTGATATCCCTGATATCCTGGATATCCCTGATATCCCTGATATCCCTGATATCCTCGATATCCCTGATATCCCTGATATCCCTGATATCCCTGATATCCCTGATATCCCTGATATCCCTGATATCCCTGATATCCCTGATATCCCTGATATCCCTGATATCCCTGATATCCCTGATATCCCTGATATCCCTGATATCCCTGATACCCCCGATATCCCTGATATCCCCGATATCCCTGATATCCACGATATCCCTGATATCCCCGATATCCCTGATATCCCCGATATCCCTGATATCCCTGATATCCCTGATATCCCTGATATCCCTGATACCCCCGATATCCCTGATATCCCCGATATCCCTGATATCCCTGATATCCCTGATATCCCTGATATCCCTGATATCCCTGATATCCCTGATATCCCCGATATCCCTGATATCCCCGATATCCCCGATATCCCTGATATCCCCGATATCCTGGATATCCCTGATACCCCCGATATCCCTGATATCCCCGATATCCCTGATATCCCTGATATCCCTGATATCCTCGATATCCCTGATATCCTCGATATCCCTGATATCCTCGATATCCCTGATATCCTCGATATCCCTGATATCCTCGATATCCCTGATATCCTCGATATCCCTGATATCCTCGATATCCCTGATATCCTCGATATCCCTGATATCCTCGATATCCCTGATATCCTCGATATCCCTGATATCCTCGATATCCCTGATATCCTCGATATCCCTGATATCCTCGATATCCCTGATATCCTCGATATCCCTGATATCCTCGATATCCCTGATATCCTCGATATCCCTGATATCCTCGATATCCCTGATATCCCTGATATCCCTGATATCCCTGATATCCCTGATATCCCTGATATCCCTGATATCCCTGATATCCCTGATATCCTGATATCCCTGATATCCCTCATATCCCTGATATCCCTGATATCCCTGATAACCCTCATATCCCCGATATCCCTGATATCCCTGATATCCTCGATATCCCTGATATCCTCGATATCCCTGATATCCCTGATATCCCTGATATCCCTGATATCCCTGATACCCCTGATATCCCTGATATCCTCGATATCCCTGATATCCCTGATATCCCTGATATCCCTGATATCCCTGATATCCTCGATATCCCTGATGTCCTTGATATCCCTGATATCCCTGATATCCCTGATATCCCGGATATCCCTGATATCCCTGATGTCCCTGATATCCCTGATATCCCTGATATCCCTGATATCCCTGATATCCCTGATATCCCTGATATCCCTGATATCCCTGATATCCCTGATATCCCTGATATCCTCGATATCCCTGATGTCCTCGATATCCCTGATATCCCTGATATCCCTGATATCCCTGATATCCCTGATATCCTCGATATCCCTGATATCCGTGATATCGTCGATAGCCCTGATATCCCTGATATCCCTGATATCCCTGATATCCTCGATATCCCTGATATCCTCGATATCCCTGATATCGTCGATATCCCTGATATCGTCGATATCCCTGATATCCCTGATATCCCTGATCTCCCTCATATCCCTGATACCCCTGATATCCCTGATATCCTCGATATCCCTGATATCCCTGATATCCCTGATATCCCTGATATCCCTGATATCCTCGATATCCCTGATATCCCTGATATCCCTGATATCCCTGATATCCCTGATAACCCTGATATCCCTGATATCCCTGATATCCCTGATATCCCTGATATCCCTGATATCCCTGATATCCCTGATATCCCTGATATCCCTGATATCCCTGATATCCTGGATATCCCTGATATCCCTGATATCCCTGATATCCCTGATATCCCTGATATCCCTGATATCCCTGATATCCCTGATATCCCTGATATCCCTGATATCCCTGATATCCCTGATATCCCTGATATCCCTGATATCCCTGATATCCCTGATATCCTGGATATCCCTGATATCCCTGATATCCCTGATATCCCTGATATCCCTGATATCCCTGATATCCCCGATATCCCTGATATCCCCGATATCCCCGATATCCCTGATATCCCCGATATCCTGGATATCCCTGATACCCCCGATATCCCTGATATCCCCGATATCCCTGATATCCCTGATATCCCTGATATCCTCGATATCCCTGATATCCTCGATATCCCTGATATCCTCGATATCCCTGATATCCTCGATATCCCTGATATCCTCGATATCCCTGATATCCTCGATATCCCTGATATCCTCGATATCCCTGATATCCTCGATATCCCTGATATCCTCGATATCCCTGATATCCTCGATATCCCTGATATCCTCGATATCCCTGATATCCTCGATATCCCTGATATCCTCGATATCCCTGATATCCTCGATATCCCTGATATCCTCGATATCCCTGATATCCTCGATATCCCTGATATCCCTGATATCCCTGATATCCCTGATATCCCTGATATCCCTGATATCCCTGATATCCCTGATATCCCTGATATCCTCGATATCCCTGATGTCCTCGATATCCCTGATATCCCTGATATCCCTGATATCCCTGATATCCTCGATATCCCTGATATCCTCGATATCCCTGATATCCTCGATATCCCTGATATCCCTGATATCCCTGATATCCCTGATATCCCTGATATCCCTCATATCCCTGATATCCCTGATATCCCTGATATCCCTGATATCCCTGATATCCTGATATCCCTGATATCCCTCATATCCCTGATATCCCTGATATCCCTGATAACCCTCATATCCCCGATATCCCTGATATCCCTGATATCCTCGATATCCCTGATATCCTCGATATCCCTGATATCCCTGATATCCCTGATATCCCTGATATCCCTGATACCCCTGATATCCCTGATATCCTCGATATCCCTGATATCCCTGATATCCCTGATATCCCTGATATCCCTGATATCCTCGATATCCCTGATGTCCTCGATATCCCTGATATCCCTGATATCCCTGATATCCCGGATATCCCTGATATCCCTGATGTCCCTGATATCCCTGATATCCCTGATATCCCTGATATCCCTGATATCCCTGATATCCCTGATATCCCTGATATCCCTGATATCCCTGATATCCTCGATATCCCTGATGTCCTCGATATCCCTGATATCCCTGATATCCCTGATATCCCTGATATCCCTGATATCCTCGATATCCCTGATATCCGTGATATCGTCGATAGCCCTGATATCCCTGATATCCCTGATATCCCTGATATCCTCGATATCCCTGATATCCTCGATATCCCTGATATCGTCGATATCCCTGATATCCCTGATATCCCTGATCTCCCTCATATCCCTGATACCCCTGATATCCCTGATATCCTCGATATCCCTGATATCCCTGATATCCCTGATATCCCTGATATCCCTGATATCCTCGATATCCCTGATATCCCTGATATCCCTGATATCCCTGATATCCCTGATAACCCTGATATCCCTGATATCCCTGATATCCCTGATATCCCTGATATCCCTGATATCCCTGATATCCCTGATATCCTGGATATCCCTGATATCCCTGATATCCCTGATATCCCTGATATCCCTGATATCCCTGATATCCCTGATATCCCTGATATCCCTGATATCCCTGATATCCCTGATATCCCTGATATCCCTGATATCCCTGATATCCCTGATATCCCTGATATCCCTGATATCCCTGATATCCTGGATATCCCTGATATCCCTGATATCCCTGATATCCCTGATATCCCTGATATCCCTGATATCCCTGATATCCCTGATATCCCTGATATCCTGGATATCCCTGATATCCTGGATATCCCTGATATCCTGGATATCCCTGATATCCTGGATATCCCTGATATCCTGGATATCCCTGATATCCTGGATATCCCTGATATCCTGGATATCCCTGATATCCCTGATATCCCTGATATCCCTGATATCCCTGATATCCCTGATATCCCTGATATCCCTGATATCCCTGATATCCCTGGTATCCTGGATATCCTTGATATCCTGGATATTCCTGATATCCCTGATATCCCTGATATCCCTGATATCCCTGATATCCCTGATATCCTGGATATCCCTGATATCCCTGATATCCCTGATATCCCTGATATCCCTGATATCCCTGATATCCCTGATATCCCTGATATCCCTGATATCCCTGATATCCTGGATATCCCTGATATCCCTGATATCCCTGATATCCCTTATATCCCTGATATCCCTGATATCCCTGATATCCCTGATATCCCTGATATCCCTGATATCCCTGATATCCCTGATATTTCTGATATCTCTGATATCCCTGATATCCCTGATATCCCTGATATCCCTGATATCCCTGATATCCCTGATATCCCTGATATCCCTGATATCCCTGATATCCCTGATATTCCTGATATCCCTGATATCCCTGATATCCCTGATATCCCTGATATCCCTGATATCCCTGATATCCTGGATATCCCTGATATCCCTGATATCCCTGATATCCCTGATATCCCTGATATCCCTGGTATCCTGGATATCCTTGATATCCTGGATATCCCTGATATCTCTGATATCCCTGATATCCCTGATATCCCTGATATCCCTGATATCCCTGATATCCCTGATATCCCTGATATCCCTGATATCCCTGATATCCCTGATATCCTGGATATCCCTGATATCCCTGATATCCCTGATATCCCTTATATCCCTGATATCCCTGATATCCCTGATATCCCTGATATCCCTGATATCCCTGATATCCCTGATATCCCTGATATTTCTGATATCTCTGATATCCCTGATATCCCTGATATCCCTGATATCCCTGATATCCCTGATATCCCTGATATCCCTGATATCCCTGATATCCCTGATATCCCTGATATCCCTGATATTCCTGATATCCCTGATATCCCTGATATCCCTGATATCCCTGATATCCCTGATATCCTGGATATCCCTGATATCCCTGATATCCCTGATATCCCTGATATCCCTGATATCCCTGATATCCCTGATATCCCTGATATCCCTGATATCCCTGATATCCCTGATATCCCTGATATCCCTGATATCCCTGATATCCTCGATATCCCTGATATCCCTGATATCCCTGATATCCCTGATATCCTCGATAGCCCTGATATCCCTGATATCCCTGATATCCGTGATATCCCTGATATCCCTGATGTCCTCGATATCCCTGATATCCCTGATATCCCTGATATCCCTGATATCCCTGATATCCCTGATATCCCTGATATCCCTGATATCCTCGATATCCCTGATGTCCTCGATATCCCTGATATTCCTGATATCCCTGATATCCCTGATATCCCTGATATCCCTGATATCCCTGATATCCCTGATATCCTCGATATCCCTGATGTCCTCGATATCCCTGATATCCCTGATATCCCTGATATCCCTGATATCCCTGATATCCCTGATATCCCTGATATCCCTGATATCCCTGATATCCCTGATATCCCTGATATCCCTGATATCCCTGATATCCCTGATATCCCTGATATCCCTGATATCCCTGATATTCCTGATATCCCTGATATCCCTGATATCCCTGATATCCCTGATATCCCTGATATCCCTGATATCCCTGATATCCCTGATATCCCTGATATCCCTGATATCCCTGATATCCCTGATATCCCTGATATCCCTGATATCCCTGATATCCCTGATATCCCTGATATCCCTGATATCCCTGATATCCCTGATATCCTGGATATCCCTGATATCCCTGATATCCCTGATATCCCTGATATCCCTGATATCCCTGATATCCTGGATATCCCTGATATCCCTGATATCCCTGATATCCCTGATATCCCTGATATCCCTGATATCCCTGATATCCCTGATATCCCTGATATCCCTGATATCCCTGATATTCCTGATATCCCTGATATCCCTGATATCCCTGATATCCCTGATATCCCTGATATCCTGGATATCCCTGATATCCTGGATATCCCTGATATCCCTGATATCCCTGATATCCTCGATATCCTAGATATCCCTGATATCCCTGATATCCCTGATATCCCTGATATCCCTGATATCCCTGATATCCCTGATATCCCTGATATCCCTGATATCCCTGATATCCCTGATATTCCTGATATCCCTGATATCCCTGATATCCCTGATATCCCTGATATCCCTGATATCCTGGATATCCCTGATATCCTGGATATCCCTGATATCCCTGATATCCCTGATATCCTCGATATCCTAGATATCCCTGATATCCCTGATATCCCTGATATCCCTGATATCCCTGATATCCCTGATATCCCTGATATCCCTGATATCCCTGATATCCCTGATATCCCTGATATCCCTGATATCCCTGATATCCCTGATATCCCTGATATCCCTGATGTCCCTGATATCCCTGATATCCCTGATATCCCCGATATCCCTGATATCCCCGATATCCCTGATATCCACGATATCCCTGATATCCACGATATCCCTGATATCCCCGATATCCCTGATATCCCCGATATCCCTGATATCCCCGATATCCCTGATATCCCTGATATCCCTGATACCCCCGATATCCCTGATATCCCCCATATCCCTGATATCCCTGATATCCCTGATATCCCTGATATCCCTGATATCCCTGATATCCCTGATATCCCTGATATCCTGGATATCCCTGATATCCCCGATATCCCTGATATCCCCGATATCCCTGATATCCCTGATATCCCTGATACCCCCGATATCCCTGATATCCCCCATATCCCTGATATCCCTGATATCCCTGATATCCCTGATATCCCTGATATCCCTGATATCCCCGATATCCCCGATATCCTGGATATCCCTGATATCCCCGATATCCCTGATATCCCCGATATCCCTGATATCCCTGATATCCCTGATACCCCCGATATCCCTGATATCCCCCATATCCCTGATATCCCTGATATCCCTGATATCCCTGATATCCCTGATATCCCTGATATCCCTGATATCCCTGATATCCCTGATATCCCTGATATCCCCGATATCCCCGATATCCTGGATATCCCTGATATCCTGGATATCCCTGATATCCTGGATATCCCTGATATCCTGGATATCCCTGATATCCTGGATATCCCTGATATCCCTGATATCCCTGATATCCCTGATATCCCTGATATCCCTGATATCCCTGATATCCCTGATATCCCTGATATCCCTGATATCCCTGATATCCCTGATATCCCTGATATTCCTGATATCCCTGATATCCCTGATATCCCTGATATCCCTGATATCCCTGATATCCTGGATATCCCTGATATCCCTGATATCCCTGATATCCTCGATATCCTAGATATCCCTGATATCCCTGATATCCCTGATATCCCTGATATCCCTGATATCCCTGATATCCCTGATATCCCTGATATCCCTGATATCCCTGATATCCCTGATATCCCTGATATCCCTGATATCCCTGATATCCCTGATATCCCTGATATCCCTGATATCCCTGATATCCCTGATATCCCTGATATCCCTGATATCCCTGATATCCCTGATACCCCCGATATCCCTGATATCCCCGATATCCCTGATATCCACGATATCCCTGATATCCCCGATATCCCTGATATCCCCGATATCCCTGATATCCCCGATATCCCTGATATCCCTGATATCCCTGATACCCCCGATATCCCTGATATCCCCGATATCCCTGATATCCCTGATATCCCTGATATCCCTGATATCCCTGATATCCCTGATATCCCTGATATCCCCGATATCCCTGATATCCCCGATATCCCCGATATCCCTGATATCCCCGATATCCTGGATATCCCTGATACCCCCGATATCCCTGATATCCCCGATATCCCTGATATCCCTGATATCCCTGATATCCCTGATATCCCTGATATCCCTGATATCCCTGATATCCCCGATATCCCTGATATCCCCGATATCCCCGATATCCCTGATATCCCCGATATCCTGGATATCCCTGATATCCTGGATATCCCTGATATCCTGGATATCCCTGATATCCTGGATATCCCTGATATCCCTGATATCCCTGATATCCCTGATATCCCTGATATCCCTGATATCCCTGATATCCCTGATATCCCTGATATCCCTGATATCCTGGATATCCCTGATATCCCTGATATCCTGGATATCCCTGATATCCCTGATATCCCTGATATCCCTGATATCCCTGATATCCCTGATATCCCTGATATCCTGGATATCCCTGATATCCCTGATATCCCTGATATCCCTGATATCCCTGATATCCCTGATATCCCTGATATCCCTGATATCCTGGATATCCCTGATATCCCTGATATCCCTGATATCCCTTATATCCCTGATATCCCTGATATCCCTGATATCCCCGATATCCCTGATATCCCCGATATCCCCGATATCCCTGATATCCCCGATATCCTGGATATCCCTGATATCCTGGATATCCCTGATATCCTGGATATCCCTGATATCCCTGATATCCCTGATATCCCTGATATCCCTGATATCCCTGATATCCCTGATATCCCTGATATCCCTGATATCCTGGATATCCCTGATATCCTGGATATCCCTGATATCCCTGATATCCCTGATATCCCTGATATCCCTGATATCCCTGATATCCCTGATATCCTGGATATCCCTGATATCCCTGATATCCTTGATATCCCTGATATCCCTGATATCCCTGATATCCCTGATATCCCTGATATCCTGGATATCCCTGATATCCCTGATATCCCTGATATCCCTTATATCCCTGATATCCCTGATATCCCTGATATCCCTGATATCCCTGATATCCCTGATATCCCTGATATCCCTGATATCCCTGATCTCCCTCATATCCCTGATACCCCTGATATCCCTGATATCCTCGATATCCCTGATATCCCTGATATCCCTGATATCCCTGATATCCCTGATATCCCTGATATCCCTGATATCCCTGATATCCCTGATATCCCTGATATCCCTGATATCCCTGATATCCCTGATATCCCTGATATCCCTGATATCCCTGATATCCTGGATATCCCTGATATCCCTGATATCCCTGATATCCCTGATATCCCTGATATCCCTGATATCCCTGATATCCCTGATATCCCTGATATCCCTGATATCCCTGATATCCCTGATATCCCTGATATCCCTGATATCCCTGATATCCCTGATATCCCTGATATCCCTGATATCCCTGATATCCCTGATATCCTGGATATCTCTGATATCCCTGATATCCCTGATATCCCTGATATCCCTGATATCCCTGATATCCCTGATATCCCTGATATCCCTGATATCCTGGATATCTCTGATATCCCTGATATCCCTGATATCCCTGATATCCCTGATATCCCTGATATCCCTGATATCCCTGATATCCCTGATATCCCTGATATCCCTGATATCCCTGATATCCCTGATATCCTCCATATCCCTGATATCCCTGATATCCCTGATATCCTGGATATCCCTGATATCCCTGATATCCCTGATATCCCTGATATCCCTGATATCCCTGATATCCCTGATATCCCTGATATCCCTGATATCCCTGATATCCCTGATATCCCTGATATCCCTGATATCCCTGATATCCCTGATATCCCTGATATCCTGGATATCCCTGATATCCCTGATATCCCTGATATCCCTGATATCCCTGATATCCCTGATATCCCTGATATCCCTGATATCCTGGATATCCCTGATATCCCTGATATCCCTGATATCCCTGATATCCCTGATATCCCTGATATCCCTGATATCCCTGATATCCCTGATATCCCTGATATCCCTGATATCCCTGATATCCCTGATATCCCCGATATCCCGGATATCCCTGAAATCCCTGATATCCCTGATATCCCTGATATCCTGGATATCCCTGATATCCCTGATATCCCTGATATCCCTGATATCCCTGATATCCCTGATATCCCTGATATCCCTGATATCCCTGATATCCCTGATATCCCTGATATTTCTGAATATCCTCGATATCCCTGATATCCCTGATATCCCTGATATCCCTGATATACCTGATATCCCTGATATCCCTGATATCCCTGATATCCCTGATATCCCTGATATCCCTGATATCCCTGATATCCATGATATCCCTGATATCCCTGATATCCCTGATATCCCTGATATCCCTGATATCGCTGATATCCCTGATATCCCTGATATCCCTGATATCCCTGATATTCCTGATATCCCTGATATCCCTGATATCCCTGATATCCCTGATATCCCTGATATCCCTGATATCCCTGATATCCTTGATATCCCTTGATGGTTATGATGATATCCCTTGATGGTTATGATGGTAATGATGATAGTGATGATGATGATCATGGTAATGGTGATGATGATGATGATGATGATGATGATAATGGTCGCGGTGGTGTTTTCGGTGACGGTGACGGTGACGCCGACGGTGACGGTGACGGTGACGGTGACGGTGACGGTGACGGTGACGGTGACGGTGACGGTGACGGTGACGGTGACGGTGACGGTAACGGTGACGGTAACGGTGACGGTGACGGTGACGGTGACGGTGACGGTGACGGTGGCGGTGGCGGTGGCGGTGGCGGTGGCGGTGGCGGTGGCGGTGGCGGTGGCGGTGGCGGTGGCGGTGGCGGTGGCGGTGGCGGTGGCGGTGGCGGTGGAGGTGGCGGTGGCGGTGGCGGTGGCGGTGGCGGTGGCGGTGGCGGTGGCGGTGGCGGTGACGGTGACGGTGACGGTGACGGTGACGGTGACGGTGACGATGACGATCATAAGATATCCTTGTATCCTTAATATCATTGATATTATATCCCTGATATCCCTGATATCCCTGATATCCCTGATATCCCTGATATCCCTGATATCCTTGATATCCCTGATATCCTTGATATCCCTGATATCCTTGATATCCCTGATATCCCTGATATCCCTGATATCCCTGATATCCCTGATATCCCTGATATCCCTGATATCCCTGATATCCCTGATATCCCTGATATCCCTGATATCCCTGATATCCCTGATATCCCTGATATCCCTGATATCCCTGATATCCCTGATATCCCTGATATCCCTGATATCCCTGATATCCCTGATATCCCTGATATCCCTGATATCCCTGATATCCCTGATATCCTGGATATCCCTGATATCCCTGATATCCCTGATATCCCTGATATCCCTGATATCCCTGATATCCCTGATATCCCTGATATCCCTGATATCCCTGATATCCCCGATATCCCTGATATCCCCGATATCCCTGATATCCCTGATATCCTGGATATCCCTGATATCCCTGATATCCCTGATATCCCTGATATCCCTGATATCCCTGATATCCCTGATATCCCTGATATCCTGGATATCTCTGATATCCCTGATATCCCTGATATCCCTGATATCCCTGATATCCCTGATATCCCTGATATCCCTGATATCCCTGATATCCTCCATATCCCTGATATCCCTGATATCCCTGATATCCCTGATATCCTGGATATCCCTGATATCCCTGATATCCCTGATATCCCTGATATCCCTGATATCCCTGATATCCCTGATATCCCTGATATCCCTGATATCCCTGATATCCCTGATATCCCTGATATCCCTGATATCCCCGATATCCTGGATATCCCTGATATCCCTGATATCCCTGATATCCCTGATATCCCTGATATCCCTGATATCCCTGATATCCCTGATATCCTGGATATCCCTGATATCCCTGATATCCCTGATATCCTGGATATCCCTGATATCCCTGATATCCCTGATATCCCTGATATCCCTGATATCCCTGATATCCCTGATATCCCTGATATCCCTGATATCCCTGATATCCCTGATATCCCTGATATCCCTGATATCCCTGATATCCCTGATATCCCTGATATCCCTGATATCCCTGATATCCCTGATATCCCTGATATCCCTGATATCCCGGATATCCCTGATATCCCTGATATCCCTGATATCCCTGATATCCTGGATATCCCTGATATCCCTGATATCCCTGATATCCCTGATATCCTGGATATCCCTGATATCCCTGATATCCCTGATATCCCTGATATCCCTGATATCCGTGATATCCCTGATATCCCTGATATCCCTGATATCCCTGATATCCCTGATATTTCTGAATATCCTCGATATCCCTGATATCCCTGATATCCCTGATATCCCTGATATCCCCGATATACCTGATATCCCTGATATCCCTGATATCCCTGATATCCCTGATATCCCTGATATCCCTGATATCCCTGATATCCCTGATATCCCTGATATCCCTGATATCCCTGATATCCATGATATCCCTGATAACCCTGATATCCCTGATATCCCTGATATTCCTGATATCCCTGATATCCCTGATATCCCTGATATCCCTGATATCCCTGATATCGCTGATATCCCTGATATCCCTGATATCCCTGATATCCCTGATATTCCTGATATCCCTGATATCCCTGATATCCCTGATATCCCTGATATCCCTGATATCCCTGATATCCCTGATATCCTTGATATCCCTTGATGGTTATGATGATATCCCTTGATGGTTATGATGGTAATGATGATAGTGATGATGATGATCATGGTAATGGTGATGATGATGATGATGATGATGATGATAATGGTCGCGGTGGTGTTTTCGGTGATGGTGACGGTGACGCCGACGGTGACGGTGACGGTGACGGTGACGGTGACGGTGACGGTGACGGTGACGGTGACGGTGACGGTAACGGTGACGGTAACGGTGACGGTGACGGTGACGGTGACGGTGACGGTGACGGTGGCGGTGGCGGTGGCGGTGGCGGTGGCGGTGGCGGTGGCGGTGGCGGTGGCGGTGGCGGTGGCGGTGGCGGTGGCGGTGGCGGTGGCGGTGGCAGTGGCGGTGGCGGTGGCGGTGGCGGTGGCGGTGGCGGTGGCGGTGGCGGTGGCGGTGGCGGTGGCGGTGGCGGTGGCGGTGGCGGTGGCGGTGACGGTGACGGTGACGGTGACGGTGACGGTGACGGTGACGGTGACGATGACGATCATAAGATATCCTTGGATATCCTTAATATCATTGATATTATATCCCTGATATCCCTGATATCCCTGATATCCTTGATATCCCTGATATCCTTGATATCCCTGATATCCCTGATATCCCTGATATCCCTGATATCCCTGATATCCCTGATATCCCTGATATCCCTGATATCCCTGATATCCCTGATATCCCTGATATCCCTGATATCCCTGATATCCCTGATATCCCTGATATCCCTGATATCCCTGATATCCCTGATACCCCCGATATCCCTGATATCCCCGATATCCCTGATATCCACGATATCCCTGATATCCCCGATATCCCTGATATCCCCGATATCCCTGATATCCCCGATATCCCTGATATCCCTGATATCCCTGATACCCCCGATATCCCTGATATCCCCGATATCCCTGATATCCCTGATATCCCTGATATCCCTGATATCCCTGATATCCCTGATATCCCTGATATCCCCGATATCCCTGATATCCCCGATATCCCCGATATCCCTGATATCCCCGATATCCTGGATATCCCTGATACCCCCGATATCCCTGATATCCCCGATATCCCTGATATCCCTGATATCCCTGATATCCCTGATATCCCTGATATCCCTGATATCCCTGATATCCCCGATATCCCTGATATCCCCGATATCCCCGATATCCCTGATATCCCCGATATCCTGGATATCCCTGATATCCTGGATATCCCTGATATCCTGGATATCCCTGATATCCTGGATATCCCTGATATCCCTGATATCCCTGATATCCCTGATATCCCTGATATCCCTGATATCCCTGATATCCCTGATATCCCTGATATCCCTGATATCCTGGATATCCCTGATATCCCTGATATCCTGGATATCCCTGATATCCCTGATATCCCTGATATCCCTGATATCCCTGATATCCCTGATATCCCTGATATCCTGGATATCCCTGATATCCCTGATATCCCTGATATCCCTGATATCCCTGATATCCCTGATATCCCTGATATCCCTGATATCCTGGATATCCCTGATATCCCTGATATCCCTGATATCCCTTATATCCCTGATATCCCTGATATCCCTGATATCCCCGATATCCCTGATATCCCCGATATCCCCGATATCCCTGATATCCCCGATATCCTGGATATCCCTGATATCCTGGATATCCCTGATATCCTGGATATCCCTGATATCCTGGATATCCCTGATATCCCTGATATCCCTGATATCCCTGATATCCCTGATATCCCTGATATCCCTGATATCCCTGATATCCCTGATATCCTGGATATCCCTGATATCCTGGATATCCCTGATATCCCTGATATCCCTGATATCCCTGATATCCCTGATATCCCTGATATCCCTGATATCCTGGATATCCCTGATATCCCTGATATCCTTGATATCCCTGATATCCCTGATATCCCTGATATCCCTGATATCCCTGATATCCTGGATATCCCTGATATCCCTGATATCCCTGATATCCCTTATATCCCTGATATCCCTGATATCCCTGATATCCCTGATATCCCTGATATCCCTGATATCCCTGATATCCCTGATATCCCTGATCTCCCTCATATCCCTGATACCCCTGATATCCCTGATATCCTCGATATCCCTGATATCCCTGATATCCCTGATATCCCTGATATCCCTGATATCCCTGATATCCCTGATATCCCTGATATCCCTGATATCCCTGATATCCCTGATATCCCTGATATCCCTGATATCCCTGATATCCCTGATATCCCTGATATCCTGGATATCCCTGATATCCCTGATATCCCTGATATCCCTGATATCCCTGATATCCCTGATATCCCTGATATCCCTGATATCCCTGATATCCTGGATATCTCTGATATCCCTGATATCCCTGATATCCCTGATATCCCTGATATCCCTGATATCCCTGATATCCCTGATATCCCTGATATCCTGGATATCTCTGATATCCCTGATATCCCTGATATCCCTGATATCCCTGATATCCCTGATATCCCTGATATCCCTGATATCCCTGATATCCCTGATATCCCTGATATCCCTGATATCCCTGATATCCTCCATATCCCTGATATCCCTGATATCCCTGATATCCTGGATATCCCTGATATCCCTGATATCCCTGATATCCCTGATATCCCTGATATCCCTGATATCCCTGATATCCCTGATATCCCTGATATCCCTGATATCCCTGATATCCCTGATATCCCTGATATCCCTGATATCCCTGATATCCCTGATATCCTGGATATCCCTGATATCCCTGATATCCCTGATATCCCTGATATCCCTGATATCCCTGATATCCCTGATATCCCTGATATCCTGGATATCCCTGATATCCCTGATATCCCTGATATCCCTGATATCCCTGATATCCCTGATATCCCTGATATCCCTGATATCCCTGATATCCCTGATATCCCTGATATCCCTGATATCCCTGATATCCCCGATATCCCGGATATCCCTGAAATCCCTGATATCCCTGATATCCCTGATATCCTGGATATCCCTGATATCCCTGATATCCCTGATATCCCTGATATCCCTGATATCCCTGATATCCCTGATATCCCTGATATCCCTGATATCCCTGATATCCCTGATATTTCTGAATATCCTCGATATCCCTGATATCCCTGATATCCCTGATATCCCTGATATACCTGATATCCCTGATATCCCTGATATCCCTGATATCCCTGATATCCCTGATATCCCTGATATCCCTGATATCCCTGATATCCATGATATCCCTGATATCCCTGATATCCCTGATATCCCTGATATCCCTGATATCGCTGATATCCCTGATATCCCTGATATCCCTGATATCCCTGATATTCCTGATATCCCTGATATCCCTGATATCCCTGATATCCCTGATATCCCTGATATCCCTGATATCCCTGATATCCTTGATATCCCTTGATGGTTATGATGATATCCCTTGATGGTTATGATGGTAATGATGATAGTGATGATGATGATCATGGTAATGGTGATGATGATGATGATGATGATGATGATAATGGTCGCGGTGGTGTTTTCGGTGACGGTGACGGTGACGCCGACGGTGACGGTGACGGTGACGGTGACGGTGACGGTGACGGTGACGGTGACGGTGACGGTGACGGTGACGGTGACGGTGACGGTAACGGTGACGGTAACGGTGACGGTGACGGTGACGGTGACGGTGACGGTGACGGTGGCGGTGGCGGTGGCGGTGGCGGTGGCGGTGGCGGTGGCGGTGGCGGTGGCGGTGGCGGTGGCGGTGGCGGTGGCGGTGGCGGTGGCGGTGGCGGTGGAGGTGGCGGTGGCGGTGGCGGTGGCGGTGGCGGTGGCGGTGGCGGTGGCGGTGGCGGTGACGGTGACGGTGACGGTGACGGTGACGGTGACGGTGACGATGACGATCATAAGATATCCTTGTATCCTTAATATCATTGATATTATATCCCTGATATCCCTGATATCCCTGATATCCCTGATATCCCTGATATCCCTGATATCCTTGATATCCCTGATATCCTTGATATCCCTGATATCCTTGATATCCCTGATATCCCTGATATCCCTGATATCCCTGATATCCCTGATATCCCTGATATCCCTGATATCCCTGATATCCCTGATATCCCTGATATCCCTGATATCCCTGATATCCCTGATATCCCTGATATCCCTGATATCCCTGATATCCCTGATATCCCTGATATCCCTGATATCCCTGATATCCCTGATATCCCTGATATCCCTGATATCCCTGATATCCCTGATATCCCTGATATCCCTGATATCCCTGATATCCCTGATATCCTGGATATCCCTGATATCCCTGATATCCCTGATATCCCTGATATCCCTGATATCCCTGATATCCCTGATATCCCTGATATCCCTGATATCCCTGATATCCCCGATATCCCTGATATCCCCGATATCCCTGATATCCCTGATATCCTGGATATCCCTGATATCCCTGATATCCCTGATATCCCTGATATCCCTGATATCCCTGATATCCCTGATATCCCTGATATCCTGGATATCTCTGATATCCCTGATATCCCTGATATCCCTGATATCCCTGATATCCCTGATATCCCTGATATCCCTGATATCCCTGATATCCTCCATATCCCTGATATCCCTGATATCCCTGATATCCCTGATATCCTGGATATCCCTGATATCCCTGATATCCCTGATATCCCTGATATCCCTGATATCCCTGATATCCCTGATATCCCTGATATCCCTGATATCCCTGATATCCCTGATATCCCTGATATCCCCGATATCCTGGATATCCCTGATATCCCTGATATCCCTGATATCCCTGATATCCCTGATATCCCTGATATCCCTGATATCCCTGATATCCTGGATATCCCTGATATCCCTGATATCCCTGATATCCTGGATATCCCTGATATCCCTGATATCCCTGATATCCCTGATATCCCTGATATCCCTGATATCCCTGATATCCCTGATATCCCTGATATCCCTGATATCCCTGATATCCCTGATATCCCTGATATCCCTGATATCCCTGATATCCCTGATATCCCTGATATCCCTGATATCCCTGATATCCCTGATATCCCTGATATCCCGGATATCCCTGATATCCCTGATATCCCTGATATCCCTGATATCCTGGATATCCCTGATATCCCTGATATCCCTGATATCCCTGATATCCTGGATATCCCTGATATCCCTGATATCCCTGATATCCCTGATATCCCTGATATCCGTGATATCCCTGATATCCCTGATATCCCTGATATCCCTGATATCCCTGATATTTCTGAATATCCTCGATATCCCTGATATCCCTGATATCCCTGATATCCCTGATATCCCCGATATACCTGATATCCCTGATATCCCTGATATCCCTGATATCCCTGATATCCCTGATATCCCTGATATCCCTGATATCCCTGATATCCCTGATATCCCTGATATCCCTGATATCCATGATATCCCTGATAACCCTGATATCCCTGATATCCCTGATATTCCTGATATCCCTGATATCCCTGATATCCCTGATATCCCTGATATCCCTGATATCGCTGATATCCCTGATATCCCTGATATCCCTGATATCCCTGATATTCCTGATATCCCTGATATCCCTGATATCCCTGATATCCCTGATATCCCTGATATCCCTGATATCCCTGATATCCTTGATATCCCTTGATGGTTATGATGATATCCCTTGATGGTTATGATGGTAATGATGATAGTGATGATGATGATCATGGTAATGGTGATGATGATGATGATGATGATGATGATAATGGTCGCGGTGGTGTTTTCGGTGATGGTGACGGTGACGCCGACGGTGACGGTGACGGTGACGGTGACGGTGACGGTGACGGTGACGGTGACGGTGACGGTGACGGTAACGGTGACGGTAACGGTGACGGTGACGGTGACGGTGACGGTGACGGTGACGGTGGCGGTGGCGGTGGCGGTGGCGGTGGCGGTGGCGGTGGCGGTGGCGGTGGCGGTGGCGGTGGCGGTGGCGGTGGCGGTGGCGGTGGCGGTGGCAGTGGCGGTGGCGGTGGCGGTGGCGGTGGCGGTGGCGGTGGCGGTGGCGGTGGCGGTGGCGGTGGCGGTGGCGGTGGCGGTGGCGGTGGCGGTGACGGTGACGGTGACGGTGACGGTGACGGTGACGGTGACGGTGACGATGACGATCATAAGATATCCTTGGATATCCTTAATATCATTGATATTATATCCCTGATATCCCTGATATCCCTGATATCCTTGATATCCCTGATATCCTTGATATCCCTGATATCCCTGATATCCCTGATATCCCTGATATCCCTGATATCCCTGATATCCCTGATATCCCTGATATCCCTGATATCCCTGATATCCCTGATATCCCTGATATCCCTGATATCCCTGATATCCCTGATATCCCTGATATCCCTGATATCCCTGATATCCCTGATATCCCTGATATCCCTGATATCCCTGATATCCCTGATATCCCTGATATCCCTGATATCCCTGATATCCCTGATATCCCTGATATCCCTGATATCCCTGATATCCCTGATATCCCTGATATCCCTGATATCCCTGATATCCTGGATATCCCTGATATCCCTGATATCCCTGATATCCCTGATATCCCTGATATCCTGGATATCCCTGATATCCCTGATATCCCCGATACCCCCAATATCCCCGATATCCCCGATATCCCCGATATCCCCGATATCCCCGATATCCCCGATATCCCCGATATCCTTGATATCCCCGATATCCCCGATATCACCGATATCACCGATATCCCCGATATCCCAGATATCCCCGATATCCCCGATATCCCTGATATCCTTGATATCCCTGATATCCCTGATATCCCTGATATCCCTGATGTCCTGGATATCCCTGATATCCCTGATATCCCTGATATCCCTGATATCCCTGATATCCCTGATATCCCTGATATCCCTGATATCCCTGATATCCCTGATATCCCTGATATCCCTGATATCCCTGATATCCCTGATATCCCTGATATCCCTGATATCCCTGATATCCCTGATATCCCTGATATCCCTGATATCCCTGATATCCCTGATATCCCTGATATCCCTGATATCCCTGATATCCCTGATATCCCTGATATCCCTGATATGCCTGATATCCCTGATATCCCTGATATCCTGGATATCCCTGATATCCCTGATATCCCTGATATCCCTGATATCCCTGATATCCCTGATATCCCTGATATCCCTGATATCCCTGATATCCCTGATATCCCTGATATCCCCGATATCCCTGATATCCCTGATATCCCTGATATCCCTGATATCCCTGATATCCCTGATATCCCTGATATCCCTGATATCCTGGATATCTCTGATATCCCTGATATCCCTGATATCCCTGATATCCCTGATATCCCTGATATCCCTGATATCCCTGATATCCCTGATATCCCTGATATCCTCCATATCCCTGATATCCCTGATATCCCTGATATCCCTGATATCCTGGATATCCCTGATATCCCTGATATCCCTGATATCCCTGATATCCCTGATATCCCTGATATCCCTGATATCCCTGATATCCCTGATATCCCTGATATCCCTGATATCCCTGATATCCCTGATATCCCTGATATCCCTGATATCCCTGATATCCCTGATATCCCTGATATCCCCGATATCCTGGATATCCCTGATATCCCTGATATCCCTGATATCCCTGATATCCCTGATATCCCTGATATCCCTGATATCCCTGATATCCTGGATATCCCTGATATCCCTGATATCCCTGATATCCTGGATATCCCTGATATCCCTGATATCCCTGATATCCCTGATATCCCTGATATCCCTGATATCCCTGATATCCCTGATATCCCTGATATCCCGGATATCCCTGATATCCCTGATATCCCTGATATCCCTGATATCCTGGATATCCCTGATATCCCTGATATCCCTGATATCCCTGATATCCTGGATATCCCTGATATCCCTGATATCCCTGATATCCCTGATATCCCTGATATCCGTGATATCCCTGATATCCCTGATATCCCTGATATCCCTGATATCCCTGATATTTCTGAATATCCTCGATATCCCTGATATCCCTGATATCCCTGATATCGCTGATATCCCTGATATCCCTGATATCCCTGATATCCCTGATATTCCTGATATCCCTGATATCCCTGATATCCCTGATATCCCTGATATCCCTGATATCCCTGATATCCCTGATATCCTTGATATCCCTTGATGGTTATGATGATATCCCTTGATGGTTATGATGGTAATGATGATAGTGATGATGATGATCATGGTAATGGTGATGATGATGATGATGATGATGATGATAATGGTCGCGGTGGTGTTTTCGGTGATGGTGACGGTGACGCCGACGGTGACGGTGACGGTGACGGTGACGGTGACGGTGACGGTGACGGTGACGGTGACGGTGACGGTGACGGTGACGGTGACGGTAACGGTGACGGTAACGGTGACGGTGACGGTGACGGTGACGGTGACGGTGACGGTGACGGTGGCGGTGGCGGTGGCGGTGGCGGTGGCGGTGGCGGTGGCGGTGGCGGTGGCGGTGGCGGTGGCGGTGGCGGTGGCGGTGGCGGTGGCGGTGGCGGTGGCGGTGGCGGTGGCGGTGGCGGTGGCGGTGGCGGTGGCGGTGGCGGTGGCGGTGGCGGTGGCGGTGGCGGTGGCGGTGGCGGTGGCGGTGGCGGTGGCGGTGGCGGTGGCGGTGGCGGTGGCGGTGGCGGTGACGGTGACGGTGACGGTGACGGTGACGGTGACGGTGACGGTGACGATGACGATCATAAGATATCCTTGGATATCCTTAATATCATTGATATTATATCCCTGATATCCCTGATATCCCTGATATCCTTGATATCCCTGATATCCTTGATATCCCTGATATCCCTGATATCCCTGATATCCCTGATATCCCTGATATCCCTGATATCCCTGATATCCCTGATATCCCTGATATCCCTGATATCCCTGATATCCCTGATATCCCTGATATCCCTGATATCCCTGATATCCCTGATATCCCTGATATCCCTGATATCCCTGATATCCCTGATATCCCTGATATCCCTGATATCCCTGATATCCCTGATATCCCTGATATCCCTGATATCCCTGATATCCCTGATATCCCTGATATCCCTGATATCCCTGATATCCCTGATATCCCTGATATCCCTGATATCCCTGATATCCTGGATATCCCTGATATCCCTGATATCCCTGATATCCCTGATATCCCTGATATCCTGGATATCCCTGATATCCCTGATATCCCCGATACCCCCAATATCCCCGATATCCCCGATATCCCCGATATCCCCGATATCCCCGATATCCCCGATATCCCCGATATCCTTGATATCCCCGATATCCCCGATATCACCGATATCACCGATATCCCCGATATCCCAGATATCCCCGATATCCCCGATATCCCTGATATCCTTGATATCCCTGATATCCCTGATATCCCTGATATCCCTGATGTCCTGGATATCCCTGATATCCCTGATATCCCTGATATCCCTGATATCCCTGATATCCCTGATATCCCTGATATCCCTGATATCCCTGATATCCCTGATATCCCTGATATCCCTGATATCCCTGATATCCCTGATATCCCTGATATCCCTGATATCCCTGATATCCCTGATATCCCTGATATCCCTGATATCCCTGATATCCCTGATATCCCTGATATCCCTGATATCCCTGATATCCCTGATATCCCTGATATCCCTGATATCCCTGATATCCCTGATATCCCTGATATCCTGGATATCCCTGATATCCCTGATATCCCTGATATCCCTGATATCCCTGATATCCCTGATATCCCTGATATCCCTGATATCCCTGATATCCCTGATATCCCTGATATCCCTGATATCCCTGATATCCCTGATATCCCCGATATCCCTGATATCCCTGATATCCTGGATATCCCTGATATCCCTGATATCCCTGATATCCCTGATATCCCTGATATCCCTGATATCCCTGATATCCCTGATATCCCTGATATCCTGGATATCTCTGATATCCCTGATATCCCTGATATCCCTGATATCCCTGATATCCCTGATATCCCTGATATCCCTGATATCCCTGATATCCCTGATATCCTCCATATCCCTGATATCCCTGATATCCCTGATATCCCTGATATCCTGGATATCCCTGATATCCCTGATATCCCTGATATCCCTGATATCCCTGATATCCCTGATATCCCTGATATCCCTGATATCCCTGATATCCCTGATATCCCTGATATCCCTGATATCCCTGATATCCCTGATATCCCTGATATCCCTGATATCCCTGATATCCCTGATATCCCCGATATCCTGGATATCCCTGATATCCCTGATATCCCTGATATCCCTGATATCCCTGATATCCCTGATATCCCTGATATCCCTGATATCCTGGATATCCCTGATATCCCTGATATCCCTGATATCCTGGATATCCCTGATATCCCTGATATCCCTGATATCCCTGATATCCCTGATATCCCTGATATCCCTGATATCCCTGATATCCCTGATATCCCGGATATCCCTGATATCCCTGATATCCCTGATATCCCTGATATCCTGGATATCCCTGATATCCCTGATATCCCTGATATCCCTGATATCCTGGATATCCCTGATATCCCTGATATCCCTGATATCCCTGATATCCCTGATATCCGTGATATCCCTGATATCCCTGATATCCCTGATATCCCTGATATCCCTGATATTTCTGAATATCCTCGATATCCCTGATATCCCTGATATCCCTGATATCCCTGATATCCCCGATATACCTGATATCCCTGATATCCCTGATATCCCTGATATCCCTGATATCCCTGATATCCCTGATATCCCTGATATCCATGATATCCCTGATAACCCTGATATCCCTGATATCCCTGATATTCCTGATATCCCTGATATCCCTGATATCCCTGATATCCCTGATATCCCTGATATCGCTGATATCCCTGATATCCCTGATATCCCTGATATCCCTGATATCCCTGATATCCCTGATATCCCTGATATTCTTGATATCCCTGATATCCCTGATATCCCTGATATCCCTGATATCCTTGATATCCCTTGATGGTTATGATGATATCCCTTGATGGTTATGATGGTAATGATGATAGTGATGATGATGATCATGGTAATGGTGATGATGATGATGATGATGATGATGATGATAATGGTCGCGGTGGTGGTTTCGGTGACGGTGACGGTGACGGTGACGGTGACGGTGACGGTGACGGTGACGGTGACGGTAACGGTGACGGTAACGGTGACGGTGACGGTGACGGTGACGGTGACGGTGACGGTGGCGGTGGCGGTGGCGGTGGCGGTGGCGGTGGCGGTGGCGGTGGCGGTGGCGGTGGCGGTGGCGGTGGCGGTGGCGGTGGCGGTGGCGGTGGCGGTGGCGGTGGCGGTGGCGGTGGCGGTGGCGGTGGCGGTGGCGGTGGCGGTGGCGGTGGCGGTGACGGTGACGGTGACGGTGACGGTGACGGTGACGGTGACGGTGACGATGACGATCATAAGATATCCTTGGATATCCTTAATATCATTGATATTATATCCCTGATATCCCTGATATCCCTGATATCCTTGATATCCCTGATATCCTTGATATCCCTGATATCCTTGATATCCCTGATATCCCTGATATCCCTGATATCCCTGATATCCCTGATATCCCTGATATCCCTGATATCCCTGATATCCCTGATATCCCTGATATCCCTGATATCCCTGATATCCCTGATATCCCTGATATCCCTGATATCCCTGATATCCCTGATATCCCTGATATCCCTGATATCCCTGATATCCCTGATATCCCTGATATCCCTGATATCCCTGATATCCCTGATATCCTGGATATCCCTGATATCCCTGATATCCCTGATATCCCTGATATCCCTGATATCCCAGATATCCCTGATATCCCTGATATCCCTGATATCCCTGATATCCCTGATATCCCTGATATCCCTGATATCCCTGATATCCCTGAAATCCCTGATATCCCTGATATCCCTGATATCCCTGATATCCCTGATATCCCTGATATCCCTGATATCCTGGATATCCCCGATATCCCTGATATCCCTGATATCCTGGATATCCCTGATATCCCTGATATCCCTGATATCCCTGATATCCCTGATATCCCTGATATCACTGATATCCCTGATATCCCTGATATCCTGGATATCCCTGATATCCCTGATATCCCTGATATCCCTGATATCCTGGATATCCCTGATATCCCTGATATCCCTGATATCCCTGATATCCCTGATATCCCTGATAACCCTGATATTCCTGATATCCCTGATATCCCTGATATCCTGGATATCCCTGATATCCCTGATATCCCTGATATCCCTGATATCCCTGATATCCCTGATATCCCTGATATCCCTGATATCCCGGATATCCCTGATATCCCTGATATCCCTGATATCCCTGATATCCCTGATATCCTTGATATCCCTTGATGGTTATGATGATATCCCTTGATGGTTATGATGGTAATGATGATAGTGATGATGATGATCATGGTAATGGTGATGATGATGATGATGATGATGATGATGATAATGGTCGCGGTGGTGGTTTCGGTGACGGTGACGGTGACGTCGACGGTGACGGTGACGGTGACGGTGACGGTGACGGTGACGGTGACGGTGACGGTGACGGTGACGGTGACGGTGACGGTGACGGTAACGGTGACGGTAACAGTGACGGTGACGGTGACGGTGACGGTGACGGTGACGGTGGCGGTGGCGGTGGCGGTGGCGGTGGCGGTGGCGGTGGCGGTGGCGGTGGCGGTGGCGGTGGCGGTGGCGGTGGCGGTGGCGGTGGCGGTGGCGGTGGCGGTGACGGTGACGGTGACGGTGACGGTGACGGTGACGATGACGATCATAAGATATCCTTGGATATCCTTAATATCATTGATATTATATCCCTGATATCCCTGATATCCCTGATATCCTTGATATCCCTGATATCCTTGATATCCCTGATATCCTTGATATCCCTGATATCCCTGATATCCCTGATATCCCTGATATCCCTGATATCCCTGATATCCCTGATATCCCTGATATCCCTGATATCCCTGATATCCCTGATATCCCTGATATCCCTGATATCCCTGATATCCCTGATATTCCTGATATCCCTGATATCCCTGATATCCTTGATATCCCTGATATCCCTGATATCCCTGATATCCCTGATATCCCTGATATCCCTGATATCCCTGATATCCCTGATATCCCTGATATCCCTGATATCCCTGATATCCCTGATATCCCTGATATCCCTGATATCCCTGATATCCCTGATATCCCTGATATCCCTGATATCCCTGATATCCCTGATATCCCTGATATCCCCGATATCCCCGATATCCCCGATATCCCCGATATCCTTGATATCCCCGATATCCCCGATATCCTTGATATCCCCGATATCCCCGATATCACCGATATCACCGATATCCCCGATATCCCAGATATCCCCGATATCCCCGATATCCCTGATATCCCTGATATCCCTGATATCCCTGATATCCCTGATATCCTGGATATCCCTGATATCCCTGATATCCCTGATATCCCTGATATCCCTGATATCCCTGATATCCCTGATATCCCTGATATCCCTGATATCCCTGATATCCCTGATATCCCTGATATCCCTGATATCCCTGATATCCCTGATATCCTGGATATCCCTGATATCCCTGATATCCCTGATATCCCTGATATCCCTGATATCCCTGATATCCCTGATATCCCTGATATCCCTGATATCCCTGATATCCTGGATATCCCTGATATCCCTGATATCCCCGATATCCCCGATATCCCCGATATCCCCGATATCCCCGATATCCTTGATATCCCCGATATCCCCGATATCACCGATATCCCCGATATCCCAGATATCCCCGATATCCTCGATATCCCTGATATCCCTGATATCCCTGATATCCCTGATATCCCTGATATCCCTGATATCCTGGATATCCCTGATATCCCTCATATCCCTGATATCCCTGATATCCCTGATATCCCTGATATCCTGGATATCCCTGATATCCCTGATATCCCTGATATCCCTGATATTCCTGATATCCCTGATATCCCTGATATCCCTGATATCCCTGATATCCCTGATATCCCTGATATCCCTGATATCCCTGATATCCCTGATATCCCTGATATCCCTGATATCCCTGATATCCCTGATATCCTGGATATCCCTGATATCCCTGATATCCCTGATATCCCTGATATCCCTGATATCCCTGATATCCCTGATATCCTGGATATCCCTGATATCCCTGATATCCCTGATATCCCTGATATTACTGATATCCCTGATATCCCTGATATCCCCAATATCCCCGATATCCCCGATATCCCCGATATCCCCGATATCCTTGATATCCCCGATATCCCCGATATCCTTGATATCCCCGATATCCCCGATATCACCGATATCACCGATATCCCCGATATCCCAGATATCCCCGATATCCCCGATATCCCGGATATCCCTGATATCCCTGATATCCCTGATATCCCTGATATCCCTGATATCCCTGATATCCCTGATATCCTGGATATCCCTGATATCCCTGATATCCCTGATATCCCTGATATCCCTGATATCCCCGATATCCCCAATATCCCTGATATCCCCGATATCCCCGATATCCCCGATATCCTTGATATCCCCGATATCCCCGATATCCTTGATATCCCCGATATCCCCGATATCACCGATATCACCGATATCCCCGATATCCCAGATATCCCCGATATCCCCGATATCCCCGATATCCCTGATATCCCTGATATCCCTGATATCCCTGATATCCCTGATATCCCTGATATCCCTGATATCCTGGATATCCCTGATATCCCTGATATCCCTGATATCCCTGATATCCCTGATATCCCTGATATCCCTGATATCCCTGATATCCCTGATATCCCTGATATCCCTGATATCCCTGATATCCCTGATATCCCTGATATCCTGGATATCCCTGATATCCCTGATATCCCTGATATCCCTGATATCCCTGATATCCCTGATATCCCTGATATCCCTGATATCCCTGATATCCCTGATATCCCTGATATCCTGAATATCCCTGATATCCCTGATATCCCTGATATCCCTGATATCCCTGATATCCCTGATATCCCTGATATCCCTGATATCCCTGATATCCCTGATATCCCTGATATCCCTGATATCCCTGATATCCTGGATATCCCTGATATCCCTGATATCCCTGATATCCCTGATATCCCTGATATCCCCGATATCCCCAATATCCCTGATATCCCCGATATCCCCGATATCCCCGATATCCTTGATATCCCCGATATCCCCGATATCCTTGATATCCCCGATATCCCCGATATCACCGATATCACCGATATCCCCGATATCCCAGATATCCCCGATATCCCCGATATCCCCGATATCCCTGATATCCCTGATATCCCTGATATCCCTGATATCCCTGATATCCCTGATATCCCTGATATCCTGGATATCCCTGATATCCCTGATATCCCTGATATCCCTGATATCCCTGATATCCCTGATATCCCTGATATCCCTGATATCCCTGATATCCCTGATATCCCTGATATCCCTGATATCCCTGATATCCCTGATATCCTGGATATCCCTGATATCCCTGATATCCCTGATATCCCTGATATCCCTGATATCCCTGATATCCCTGATATCCCTGATATCCCTGATATCCCTGATATCCCTGATATCCTGAATATCCCTGATATCCCTGATATCCCTGATATCCCTGATATCCCTGATATCCCTGATATCCCTGATATCCCTGATATCCCTGATATCCTGGATATCCCTGATATCCCGGATATCCCTGATATCCCTGATATCCCTGATATCCCTGATATCCCTGATATCCCTGATATCCCTGATATCCCTGATATCCCTGATATCCCTGATATCCCTGATATCCCTGATATTCCTGATATCCCTGATATCCCTGATATCCCTGATATCCCTGATATCCCTGATATCCTGGATATCCCTGATATCCCTGATATACCTGATATCCCTGATATCCCTGATATCCCTGATATCCCTGATATCCCTGATATCCCTGATATCCCTGATATCCTGGATATCCCTGATATCCCTGATATCCCTGATATCCCTGATATCACTGATATCCCTGATATCCCTGATATCCCTGATATCCCTCATATCCCTGATATCCCTGATATCCCTGATATCCCTGATATCCCTGATATCCCTGATATCCCTGATATCCCTGATATCCCTGATATCCCTGATATCCCTGATATCCTGGATATCCCTGATATCCCTGATATACCTGATATCCCTGATATCCCTGATATCCCTGATATCCTGGATATCCCTGATATCCCTGATATCCCTGATATCCCTGATATCCCTGATATCCCTGATATCCCTGATATCCTGGATATCCCTGATATCCCTGATATCCCTGATATCCCTGATATCCCTGATATCCCTGATATCCCTGATATCCTGGATATCCCTGATATCCCTGATATACCTGATATCCCTGATATCCCTGATATCCCTGATATCCTGGATATCCCTGATATCCCTGATATCCCTGATATCCCTGATATCCCTGATATCCCTGATATCCCTGATATCCTGGATATCCCTGATATCCCTGATATCCCTGATATCCCTGATATCCCTGATATCCCTGATATCCCTGATATCCCTGATATCCCTGATATCCTGGATATCCCTGATATCCCTGATATCCCTGATATCCCTGATATCCCTGATATCCCTGATATCCCTGGTATCCCTGATATCCCTGATATCCCTGATATCCCTGATATCCCTGATATCCCTGATATCCCTGATATCCCTGATATCCCTGATATCCCTGATATCCCTGATATCCCTGATATCCCTGATATCCCTGATATCCTTGATATCCCTGATATCCCTGATATCCCTGATATCCCTGATATCCCTGATATCCCTGATATCCCTGATATCCCTGATATCCTGGATATCCCTGATATCCCTGATATCCCTGATATCCTGGATATCCCTGATATCCCTGATATCCCTGATATCCCTGATATCCCTGATATCCCTGATATCCCTGATATCCTGGATATCCCTGATATCCCTGATATCCCTGATATCCCTGATATCCCTGATATCCCTGATATCCCTGATATCCCTGATATCCCTGATATCCCTGATATCCCTGATATCCCTGATATCCCTGATATCCTGGATATCCCTGATATCCCTGATATCCCTGATATCCCTGATATCCCTGATATCCCTGATATCCCTGATATCCCTGATATCCTCGATATCCCTGATATCCTCGATATCCCTGATATCCTCGATATCCCTGATATCCTCGATATCCCTGATATCCTCCATATCCCTGATATCCCTGATATCCTCGATATCCCTGATATCCTCGATATCCCTGATATCCTCGATATCCCTGATATCCTCGATATCCCTGATATCCTCGATATCCCTGATATCCTCGATATCCCTGATATCCTCGATATCCCTGATATCCTCGATATCCCTGATATCCTCGATATCCCTGATATCCTCGATATCCCTGATATCCTCGATATCCCTGATATCCTCGATATCCCTGATATCCTCGATATCCCTGATATCCTCGATATCCCTGATATCCTCGATATCCCTGATATCCCTGATATCCTCGATATCCCTGATATCCTCGATATCCCTGATATCCTCGATATCCCTGATATCCCTGATATCCTCGATATCCCTGATATCCCTGATATCCCTGATATCCCTAATATCCCTGATATCCCTGATATCCCTGATATCCCTGATATCCCTGATATCCCTGATATCCCTGATATCCCTGATATCCCTGATATCCCTGATATCCCTGATATCCCTGATATCCCTGATATCCTGGATATCCCTGATATCCCTGATATCCCTGATATCCCTGATATCCCTGATATCCCTGATATCCCTGATATCCCTGATATCCCTGATATCCCTGATATCCCTGAATATCCTCGATATCCCTGATATCCCTGATATCCCTGATATCCCTGATATCCCTGACATCCCTGATATCCCTGATATCCCTGATATCCCTGATATCCCTGATATCCCTGATATCCCTGATATCCCTGATATCCCTGATATCCCTGATATCCCTGATATCCCTGATATCCTGGATATCCCTGATATCCCTGATATACCTGATATCCCTGATATCCCTGATATCCCTGATATCCCTGATATCCCTGATATCCCTGATATCCCTGATATCCCTGATATCCCTGATATCCCTGATATCCCTGATATCCCTGATATCCCTGATATCCTGGATATCCCTGATATCCCTGATATCCCTGATATCCAGTGATATCCCTGATATCCCTGATATCCCTGATATCCCTGATATCCCTGATATCCCTTATATCCCTGATATCCCTGATATCCCTGATATCCTGGATATCCCTGATATCCCTGATATCCCTGATATCCCTGATATCCCTGATATCCCTGATATCCCTGATATCCCTGATATCCCTGATATCCCTGATATCCCTGATATCCCTGATATCCCTGATATCCCTGATATCCCTGATATCCCTGATATCCCTGATATCCCTGATATCCCTGATATCCCTGATATCCCTGATATCCCTGATATCCCTGATATCCCCGATATCCCTGATATCCCTGATATCCTGGATATCCCTGATATCCCTGATATCCCTGATATCCCTGATATCGCTGATATCCCTGATATCCCTGATATCCCTGATATCCCTGATATCCCTGATATCCCTGATATCCCTGATATCCCTGATATCCCTGATATCCTGGATATCCCTGATATCCCTGATATCCCTGATATCCCTGATATCCCTGATATCCCTGATATCCTGGATATCTTTGATATCCTTGATATCCCTGATATCCTGGATATCCCTGATATCCTGGATATCCCTGATATCCGTGATATCCCTGATATCCGTGATATCCCTGATATCCCTGATATCCCTGATATCCCTGATATCCCTGATATCCCTGATATCCCTGATATCCCTGATATCCCTGATATCCCTGATATCCCTGATATCCCTGATATCCCTGATATCCCTGATATCCTGGATATCCCTGATATCCCTGATATCCCTGATATCCCTTATATCCCTGATATCCCTGATATCCCTGATATCCCTGATATCCCTGATATCCCTGATATCCTGGATATCCCTGATATCCTCGATATCCCTGATATCCCCGATATCCCTGATATCCCTGATATCCTTGATATCCCTGATATCCCCCATATCTCTGATATCCCTGATATTCCTGATATCCCTGATATCCCTGATATCCCTGATATCCCTGATATCCCTGATATCCTGGATATCCCTGATATCCTGGATATCCCTGATATCCCTGATATCCCTGATATCCCTGATATCCCTGATATCCCTGATATCCCTGATATCCCTGATATCCCTGATATCCCCGATATCCCTGATATCCCTGATATCCCTGATATCCCTGATATCCTGGATATCCCTGATATCCCTGATATCCCTGATATCCCTGATATCCCTGATATCCCTGATATCCCTGATATCCCTGATATCCCTGATATCCCTGATATCCCTGATATCCCTGATATCCCTGATATCCCTGATATCCTGGATATCCCTGATATCCCTGATATCCCTGATATCCCTGATATCCCTGATATCCCTGATATCCCTGATATCCCTGATATCCCTGATATCCCTGATATCCCTGATATCCCTGATATCCCTGATATCCCTGATATCCCTGATATCCCTGATATCCCTGATATCCCTGATATCCCTGATATCCCTGATATCCCTGATATCCCTGATATCCCTGATATCCCTGATATCCCTGATATCCCTGATATCCCTGATATCCCTGATATCCCTGATATCCCTGATATCCCTGATTATCCCTGATATCCCTGATATCCCTGATATCCCTGATATCCCTGATATCCCTGATATCCCTGATATCCCTGATATCCCTGATATCCCTGATATCCCTGATATCCCTGATATCCCTGATATCCCTGATATCCCTGATATCCCTGATATCCCTGATATCCCTGATATCCCTGATATCCCTGATATCCCTGATATCCCTGATATCCCTGATATCCCTGATATCCCTGATATCCTGGATATCCCTGATATCCCTGATATCCCTGATATCCCTGATATCCCTGATATCCCTGATATCCCTGATATCCCTGATATCCCTGATATCCCTGATATCCCTGATATCCCTGATATCCTGGATATCCCTGATATCCCTGATATCCCTGATATCCCTTATATCCCTGATATCCCTGATATCCCTGATATCCCTGATATCCCTGATATCCCTGATATCCCTGATATCCCTGATATCCCTGATATCCCTGATATCCCTGATATCCCTGATATCCCTGATATCCCTGATATCCCTGATATCCCTGATATCCCTGATATCCCTGATATCCCTGATATCCCTGATATCCCTGATATCCCTGATATCCCTGATATCCCTGATATCCCTGATATCCCTGATATCCCTGATATCCCTGATATCCCTGATATTCCTGATATCCCTGATATCCCTGATATCCCTGATATCCCTGATATCCCTGATATCCTGGATATCCCTGATATCCCTGATATCCCTGATATCCCTGATATCCCTGATATCCCTGATATCCCTGATATCCCTGATATCCCTGATATCCTGGATATCCCTGATATCCCTGATATCCCTGATATCCCTTATATCCCTGATATCCCTGATATCCCTGATATCCCTGATATCCCTGATATCCCTGATATCCTGGATATCCCTGATTATCCTCGATATCCCTGATATCCCCGATATCCCTGATATCCCTGATATCCTTGATATCCCTGATATCCCCCATATCTCTGATATCCCTGATATTCCTGATATCCCTGATATCCCTGATATCCCTGATATCCCTGATATCCCTGATATCCTGGATATCCCTGATATCCTGGATATCCCTGATATCCCTGATATCCCTGATATCCCTGATATCCCTGATATCCCTGATATCCCTGATATCCCTGATATCCCTGATATCCCCGATATCCCTGATATCCCTGATATCCCTGATATCCCTGATATCCTGGATATCCCTGATATCCCTGATATCCCTGATATCCCTGATATCCCTGATATCCCTGATATCCCTGATATCCCTGATATCCCTGATATCCCTGATATCCCTGATATCCCTGATATCCCTGATATCCCTGATATCCCTGATATCCCTGATATCCTGGATATCCCTGATATCCCTGATATCCCTGATATCCCTGATATCCCTGATATCCCTGATATCCCTGATATCCCTGATATCCCTGATATCCCTGATATCCCTGATATCCCTGATATCCCTGATATCCCTGATATCCCTGATATCCCTGATATCCCTGATATCCCTGATATCCCTGATATCCCTGATATCCCTGATATCCCTGATATCCCTGATATCCCTGATATCCCTGATATCCCTGATATCCCTGATATCCCTGATATCCTGGATATCCCTGATATCCCTGATATCCCTGATATCCCTGATATCCCTGATATCCCTGATATCCCTGATATCCCTGATATCCCTGATATCCCTGATATCCCTGATATCCCTGATATCCCTGATATCCCTGATATCCCTGATATCCCTGATATCCCTGATATCCCTGATATCCCTGATATCCTGGATATCCCTGATATCCCTGATATCCCTGATATCCCTGATATCCCTGATATCCCTGATATCCCTGATATCCCTGATATCCCTGATATCCCTGATATCCCTGATATCCCTGATATCCCTGATATCCTGGATATCCCTGATATCCCTGATATCCCTGATATCCCTGATATCCCTGATATCCCTGATATCCCTGATATCCCTGATATCCCTGATATCCCTGATATCCCTGATATCCCTGATATCCCTGATATCCCTGATATCCCTGATATCCCTGATATCCCTGATATCCCTAATATCCCTGATATCCCTGATATCCCTGATATCCCTGATATCCCTGATATCCCTGATATCCCTGATATCCCTGATATCCCCGATATCCCTGATATCCCTGATATCCTGGATATCCCTGATATCCCTGATATCCCTGATATCCCTGATATCCCTGATATCCCTGATATCCTGGATATCCCTGATATCCTTGATATCCCTGATATCCTGGATATCCCTGATATCCTGGATATCCCTGATATCCTTGATATCCCTGATATCCGTGATATCCCTGATATCCCTGATATCCCTGATATCCCTGATATCCCTGATATCCCTGATATCCCTGATATCCCTGATATCCCTGATATCCCTGATATCCCTGATATCCCTGATATCCCTGATATCCCTGATATCCCTGATATCCCTGATATCCTGGATATCCCTGATATTCCTGATATCCCTGATATCCCTTATATCCCTGATATCCCTGATATCCCTGATATCCCTGATATCCCTGATATCCCTGATATCCTAGATATCCCTGATATCCTCGATATCCCTGATATCCCCGATATCCCTGATATCCCTGATATCCTTGATATCCCTGATATCCCCCATATCTCTGATATCCCTGATATTCCTGATATCCCTGATATCCCTGATATCCCTGATATCCCTGATATCCTGGATATCCCTGATATCCTGGATATCCCTGATATCCCTGATATCCCTGATATCCCTGATATCCCTGATATCCCTGATATCCCTGATATCCCTGATATCCCTGATATCCCCGATATCCCTGATATCCCTGATATCCCTGATATCCCTGATATCCTGGATATCCCTGATATCCCTGATATCCCTGATATCCCTGATATCCCTGATATCCCTGATATCCCTGATATCCCTGATATCCCTGATATCCCTGATATCCCTGATATCCCTGATATCCTGGATATCCCTGATATCCCTGATATCCCTGATATCCCTGATATCCCTGATATCCCTGATATCCCTGATATCCCTGATATCCCTGATATCCCTGATATCCCTGATATCCCTGATATCCCTGATATCCCTGATATCCCTGATATCCCTGATATCCCTGATATCCCTGATATCCCTGATATCCCTGATATCCCTGATATCCCTGATATCCCTGATATCCCTGATATCCCTGATATCCCTGATATCCCTGATATCCCTGATATCCCTGATATCCCTGATATCCCTGATATCCCTGATATCCCTGATATCCCTGATATCCCTGATATCCCTGATATCCCTGATATCCCTGATATCCCTGATATCCCTGATATCCCTGATATCCTGGATATCCTGGATATCCCTGATATCCCTGATATCCCTGATATCCCTGATATCCCTGATATCCCTGATATCCCTGATATATCTGATATCCCTGATATCCCTGATATCCCTGATATCCCTGATATCCCTGATATCCCTGATATCCCTGATATCCCTGATATCCCTGATATCCCTGATATCCCTGATATCCCTGATATCCCTGATATCCCTGATATCCCTGATATCCCTGATATCCTGATATCCCTGATATCCCTGATATCCCTGATATCCCTGATATCCCTGATATCCCTGATATCCCTGATATCCCTGATATCCCTGATATCCCTGATATTCCTGATATCCCTGATATCCCTGATATCCTGATATTCCTGATATCCCTGATATCCCTGATATCCCTGATATCCCTGATATCCCTGATATCCTGGATATCCCTGATATCCTGGATATCCCTGATATCCCTGATATCCCTGATATCCCTGATATCCCTGATATCCCTGATATCCCTGATATCCCTGATATCCCTGATATCCTGGATATCCCTGATATCCCTGATATCCCTGATATCCCTGATATCCCTTATATCCCTGATATCCCTGATATCCCTGATATCCCTGATATCCCTGATATCCCTGATATCCTGGATATCCCTGATATCCTGGATATCCCTGATATCCTCGATATCCCTGATATCCCCGATATCCCTGATATCCCTGATATCCCTGATATCCCTGATATCCCTGATATCCCTGATATCCTGGATATCCCTGATATCCCTGATATCCCTGATATCCCTGATATCCCTGATATCCCTGATATCCCTGATATCCCTGATATCCCTGATATCCCTGATATCCCTGATATCCCTGATATCCCTGATATCCCTGATATCCCTGATATCCCTGATATCCCTGATATCCCTGATATCCCTGATATGCCTGATATCCCTGATATCCCTGATATCCCTGATATCCCTGATATCCCTGATATCCCTGATATCCCTGATATCCCTGATATCCCTGATATCCCTGATATCCCTGATATCCCTGATATCCCTGATATCCCTGATATCCCTGATATCCCTGATATCCCTGATATCCCTGATATCCCTGATATCCCTGATATCCCTGATATCCCTGATATCCCTGATATCCCTGATATCCCTGATATCCCTGATATCCCTGATATCCCTGATATCCCTGATATCCCTGATATCCCTGATATCCCTGATATCCCTGATATCCCTGATATCCCTGATATCCCTGATATCCCTGATATCCCTGATATCCCTGATATCCCTGATATCCTCCATATCCCTGATATCCCTGATATCCCTGATATCCCTGATATCCCTGATATCCCTGATATCCCTGATATCCTGGATATCTCTGATATCACTGATATCCCTGATATCCCTGATATCCCTGATATTCCTGATATCCCTGATATCCCTGATATCCCTGATATCCCTGATATCCCTGATATCCCTGATATCCCTGATATCCCTGATATCCCTGATATCCCTGAATATCCTCGATATCCCTGATATCCCTGATATCCCTGATATCCCTGATATCCCTGAATATCCTCGATATCCCTGATATCCCTGATATCCCTGATATCCCTGATATCCCTGATATCCCTGATATCCCTGATATCCCTGATATCCCTGATATCCCTGATATTTCTGATATCCCTGATATCCCTGATATCCCTGATATCCCTGATATCCCTGATATCCCTGATATCCTGGATATCCCTGATATCCCTGATATCCCTGATATCCCTGATATCCCTGATATCCCTGATATCCCTGATATCCCTGATATCCCTGATATCCCTGATATCCCTGATATCCCTGATATCCCTGATATCCCTGAATATCCTCGATATCCCTGATATCCCTGATATCCCTGATATCCCTGATATCCCTGATATCCCTGATATCCCTGATATCCCTGATATCCCTGATATCCCTGATATCCCTGATATCCTGGATATCCCTGATATCCCTGATATCCCTGATATCCCTGATATCCCTGATATCCCTGATATCCCTGATATCCCTGATATCCCTGATATCCCTGATATCCCTGATATCCCTGATATCCCTGATATCCCTGATATCCCTGATATCCCTGATATCACTGATATCCCTGATATCCCTGATATCCCTGATATCCCTGATATCCCTGATATCCCTGATATCCCTGATATCCCTGATATCCCTGATATCCTTGATATCCCTGATATCCCTGATATCCCTGATATCCCTGATATCCCTGATATCCCTGATATCCCTGATATCCCTGATATCCCTGATATCCCTGATATCCCTGATATCCCTGATATCCCTGATATCCCTGATATCCCTGATATCCTGGATATCCCTGATATCCCTGATATCCCCGATATCCCCGATATCCCTGATATCCCCGATATCCCTGATATCCCCGATATCCCTGATATCCCTGATATCCCTGATATCCCTGATATCCCTGATATCCCTGATATCCCTGATATCCCTGATATCCTGGATATCCCTGATATCCCTGATATCCCTGATATCCCTGATATCCCTGATATCCCTGATATCCCTGATATCCCTGATATCCCTGATATCCCTGATATCCCTGATATCCCTGATATCCCTGATATCCCTGATATCCCTGATATCCCTGATATCCCTGATATCCCTGATATCCCTGATATCCCTGATATCCCTGATATCCCTGATATCCCTGATATCCCTGATATCCCTGATATCCCTGATATCCCTGATATCCCTGATATCCCTGATATCCCTGATATCCTGGATATCCCTGATATCCCTGATATCCCTGATATCCTGGATATCCCTGATATCCCTGATATCCCTGATATCCCTGATATCCCTGATATCCCTGATATCCCTGATATCCCTGATATCCCTGATATCCCTGATATCCCTGATATCCCTGATATCCCTGATATCCCTGATATCCCTGATATCCCTGATATCCCTGATATCCCTGATATCCCTGATATCCCTGATATCCCTGATATCCCTGATATCCCTGATATCCTGGATATCCCTGATATCCCTGATATCCCTGATATCCCTGATATCCCTGATATCCCTGATATCCCTGATATCCCTGATATCCCTGATATCCCTGATATCCCTGATATCCCTGATATCCCTGATATCCCTGATATCCCTGATATCCCTGATATCCCTGATATCCCTGATATCCCTGATATCCCTGATATCCCTGATATCCTGGATATCCCTGATATCCCTGATATCCCTGATATCCCTGATATCCCTGATATCCCTGATATCCCTGATATCCCTGATATCCCTGATATCCCTGATATCCCTGATATCCCTGATATCCCTGATATCCTGGATATCCCTGATATCCCTGATATCCCTGATATCCCTGATATCCCTGATATCCCTGATATCCCTGATATCCCTGATATCCCTGATATCCCTGATATCCCTGATATCCCTGATATCCCTGATATCCCTGATATCCCTGATATCCCTGATATCCCTGATATCCCTAATATCCCTGATATCCCTGATATCCCTGATATCCCTGATATCCCTGATATCCCTGATATCCCTGATATCCCTGATATCCCCGATATCCCTGATATCCCTGATATCCTGGATATCCCTGATATCCCTGATATCCCTGATATCCCTGATATCCCTGATATCCCTGATATCCTGGATATCCCTGATATCCTTGATATCCCTGATATCCTGGATATCCCTGATATCCTGGATATCCCTGATATCCTTGATATCCCTGATATCCGTGATATCCCTGATATCCCTGATATCCCTGATATCCCTGATATCCCTGATATCCCTGATATCCCTGATATCCCTGATATCCCTGATATCCCTGATATCCCTGATATCCCTGATATCCCTGATATCCCTGATATCCCTGATATCCCTGATATCCTGGATATCCCTGATATTCCTGATATCCCTGATATCCCTTATATCCCTGATATCCCTGATATCCCTGATATCCCTGATATCCCTGATATCCCTGATATCCTAGATATCCCTGATATCCTCGATATCCCTGATATCCCCGATATCCCTGATATCCCTGATATCCTTGATATCCCTGATATCCCCCATATCTCTGATATCCCTGATATTCCTGATATCCCTGATATCCCTGATATCCCTGATATCCCTGATATCCTGGATATCCCTGATATCCTGGATATCCCTGATATCCCTGATATCCCTGATATCCCTGATATCCCTGATATCCCTGATATCCCTGATATCCCTGATATCCCTGATATCCCCGATATCCCTGATATCCCTGATATCCCTGATATCCCTGATATCCTGGATATCCCTGATATCCCTGATATCCCTGATATCCCTGATATCCCTGATATCCCTGATATCCCTGATATCCCTGATATCCCTGATATCCCTGATATCCCTGATATCCCTGATATCCTGGATATCCCTGATATCCCTGATATCCCTGATATCCCTGATATCCCTGATATCCCTGATATCCCTGATATCCCTGATATCCCTGATATCCCTGATATCCCTGATATCCCTGATATCCCTGATATCCCTGATATCCCTGATATCCCTGATATCCCTGATATCCCTGATATCCCTGATATCCCTGATATCCCTGATATCCCTGATATCCCTGATATCCCTGATATCCCTGATATCCCTGATATCCCTGATATCCCTGATATCCCTGATATCCCTGATATCCCTGATATCCCTGATATCCCTGATATCCCTGATATCCCTGATATCCCTGATATCCCTGATATCCCTGATATCCTGGATATCCTGGATATCCCTGATATCCCTGATATCCCTGATATCCCTGATATCCCTGATATCCCTGATATCCCTGATATATCTGATATCCCTGATATCCCTGATATCCCTGATATCCCTGATATCCCTGATATCCCTGATATCCCTGATATCCCTGATATCCCTGATATCCCTGATATCCCTGATATCCCTGATATCCCTGATATCCCTGATATCCCTGATATCCCTGATATCCCTGATATCCCTGATATCCCTGATATCCCTGATATCCCTGATATCCCTGATATCCCTGATATCCCTGATATCCCTGATATCCCTGATATCCCTGATATTCCTGATATCCCTGATATCCCTGATATCCCTGATATTCCTGATATCCCTGATATCCCTGATATCCCTGATATCCCTGATATCCCTGATATCCTGGATATCCCTGATATCCTGGATATCCCTGATATCCCTGATATCCCTGATATCCCTGATATCCCTGATATCCCTGATATCCCTGATATCCCTGATATCCTGGATATCCCTGATATCCCTGATATCCCTGATATCCCTTATATCCCTGATATCCCTGATATCCCTGATATCCCTGATATCCCTGATATCCCTGATATCCTGGATATCCCTGATATCCTCGATATCCCTGATATCCCCGATATCCCTGATATCCCTGATATCCCTGATATCCCTGATATCCCTGATATCCCTGATATCCTGGATATCCCTGATATCCCTGATATCCCTGATATCCCTGATATCCCTGATATCCCTGATATCCCTGATATCCCTGATATCCCTGATATCCCTGATATCCCTGATATCCCTGATATCCCTGATATCCCTGATATCCCTGATATCCCTGATATCCCTGATATGCCTGATATCCCTGATATCCCTGATATCCCTGATATCCCTGATATCCCTGATATCCCTGATATCCCTGATATCCCTGATATCCCTGATATCCCTGATATCCCTGATATCCCTGATATCCCTGATATCCCTGATATCCCTGATATCCCTGATATCCCTGATATCCCTGATATCCCTGATATCCCTGATATCCCTGATATCCCTGATATCCCTGATATCCCTGATATCCCTGATATCCCTGATATCCCTGATATCCCTGATATCCCTGATATCCCTGATATCCCTGATATCCCTGATATCCCTGATATCCCTGATATCCCTGATATCCCTGATATCCCTGATATCCCTGATATCCCTGATATCCCTGATATCCCTGATATCCTCCATATCCCTGATATCCCTGATATCCCTGATATCCCTGATATCCCTGATATCCCTGATATCCCTGATATCCTGGATATCTCTGATATCCCTGATATCCCTGATATCCCTGATATCCCTGATATTCCTGATATCCCTGATATCCCTGATATCCCTGATATCCCTGATATCCCTGATATCCCTGATATCCCTGATATCCCTGATATCCCTGATATCCCTGAATATCCTCGATATCCCTGATATCCCTGATATCCCTGATATCCCTGATATCCCTGAATATCCTCGATATCCCTGATATCCCTGATATCCCTGATATCCCTGATATCCCTGATATCCCTGATATCCCTGATATCCCTGATATCCCTGATATCCCTGATATTTCTGATATCCCTGATATCCCTGATATCCCTGATATCCCTGATATCCCTGATATCCCTGATATCCTGGATATCCCTGATATCCCTGATATCCCTGATATCCCTGATATCCCTGATATCCCTGATATCCCTGATATCCCTGATATCCCTGATATCCCTGATATCCCTGATATCCCTGATATCCCTGATATCCCTGAATATCCTCGATATCCCTGATATCCCTGATATCCCTGATATCCCTGATATCCCTGATATCCCTGATATCCCTGATATCCCTGATATCCCTGATATCCCTGATATCCCTGATATCCTGGATATCCCTGATATCCCTGATATCCCTGATATCCCTGATATCCCTGATATCCCTGATATCCCTGATATCCCTGATATCCCTGATATCCCTGATATCCCTGATATCCCTGATATCCCTGATATCCCTGATATCCCTGATATCCCTGATATCACTGATATCCCTGATATCCCTGATATCCCTGATATCCCTGATATCCCTGATATCCCTGATATCCCTGATATCCCTGATATCCCTGATATCCTTGATATCCCTGATATCCCTGATATCCCTGATATCCCTGATATCCCTGATATCCCTGATATCCCTGATATCCCTGATATCCCTGATATCCCTGATATCCCTGATATCCCTGATATCCCTGATATCCCTGATATCCCTGATATCCTGGATATCCCTGATATCCCTGATATCCCCGATATCCCCGATATCCCTGATATCCCCGATATCCCTGATATCCCTGATATCCCTGATATCCCTGATATCCCTGATATCCCTGATATCCCTGATATCCCTGATATCCCTGATATCCCTGATATCCTGGATATCCCTGATATCCCTGATATCCCTGATATCCCTGATATCCCTGATATCCCTGATATCCCTGATATCCCTGATATCCCTGATATCCCTGATATCCCTGATATCCCTGATATCCCTGATATCCCTGATATCCCTGATATCCCTGATATCCCTGATATCCCTGATATCCCTGATATCCCTGATATCCCTGATATCCCTGATATCCCTGATATCCCTGATATCCCTGATATCCCTGATATCCCTGATATCCCTGATATCCTGGATATCCCTGATATCCCTGATATCCCTGATATCCTGGATATCCCTGATATCCCTGATATCCCTGATATCCCTGATATATCTGATATCCCTGATATCCCTGATATCCCTGATATCCTGGATATCCCTGATATCCCTGATATCCCTGATATCCCTGATATCCTGGATATCCCTGATATCCCTGATATCCCTGATATCCCTGATATCCCTGATATCCCTGATAACCCTGATATCCCTGATATCCCTGATATCCTTGATATCCCTGATATCCCTGATATCCCTGATATCCCTGATATCCCTGATATCCCTGATATCCTGGATATCCCTGATATCCCTGATATCCCTGATATCCCTGATATCCCTGATATCCCTGATATCCCTGATATCCCTGATATCCCTGATATCCCTGATATCCCTGATATCCCTGATATCCCTGATATCCCTGATATCCCTGATATCCTGGATATCCCTGATATCCCTGATATCCCTGATATCCCTGATATCCCTGATATCCCTGATATCCCTGATATCCCTGATATCCCTGATATCCCTGATATCCCTGATATCCCTGATATCCCTGATATCCCTGATATCGCTGATATCCCTGATATCCCTGATATCCCTGATATCCCTGATATTCCTGATATCCCTGATATCCCTGATATCCCTGATATCCCTGATATCCCTGATATCCCTGATATCCTGGATATCCCTGATATCCCTGATATCCCTGATATCCCTGATATCCCTGATATCCGTGATATCCCTGATATCCCTGATATCCCTGATATCCCTGATATCCCTGATATTTCTGAATATCCTCGATATCCCTGATATCCCTGATATCCCTGATATCCCTGATATCCCCGATATACCTGATATCCCTGATATCCCTGATATCCCTGATATCCCTGATATCCCTGATATCCCTGATATCCCTGATATCCATGATATCCCTGATAACCCTGATATCCCTGATATCCCTGATATTCCTGATATCCCTGATATCCCTGATATCCCTGATATCCCTGATATCCCTAATATCGCTGATATCCCTGATATCCCTGATATCCCTGATATCCCTGATATTCCTGATATCCCTGATATCCCTGATATCCCTGATATCCCTGATATCCCTGATATCCCTGATATCCCTGATATCCTTGATATCCCTTGATGGTTATGATGATATCCCTTGATGGTTATGATGGTAATGATGATAGTGATGATGATGATCATGGTAATGGTGATGATGATGATGATGATGATGATGATGATAATGGTCGCGGTGGTGGTTTCGGTGACGGTGACGGTGACGGTGACGGTGACGGTGACGGTGACGGTGACGGTGACGGTGACGGTGACGGTAACGGTGACGGTAACGGTGACGGTGACGGTGACGGTGACGGTGACGGTGACGGTGACGGTGGCGGTGGCGGTGGCGGTGGCGGTGACGGTGGCGGTGGCGGTGGCGGTGGCGGTGGCGGTGGCGGTGGCGGTGGCGGTGGCGGTGGCGGTGGCGGTGGCGGTGGCGGTGGCGGTGGCGGTGGCGGTGGCGGTGGCGGTGGCGGTGGCGGTGGCGGTGGCGGTGGCGGTGACGGTGACGGTGACGGTGACGGTGACGGTGACGGTGACGGTGACGATGACGATCATAAGATATCCTTGGATATCCTTAATATCATTGATATCCTGATATTATATCCCTGATATCCCTGATATCCCTGATATCCTTGATATCCCTGATATCCCAGATATCCCTGATATCCCAGATATCCCTGATATCCCTGATATCCCTGATATCCCTGATATCCCTGATATCCCTGATATCCCTGATATCACTGATATCCCTGATATCACTGATATCCCTGATATCCCTGATATCCCTGATATCCCTGATATCCCTGATATCCCTGATATCCCTGATATCCCTGATATCCCTGATATCCCCGATATCCCTGATATCCCTGATATCCTGGATATCCCTGATATCCCTGATATCCCTGATATCCCTGATATCGCTGATATCCCTGATATCCCTGATATCCCTGATATCCCTGATATCCCTGATATCCCTGATATCCCTGATATCCCTGATATCCCTGATATCCTGGATATCCCTGATATCCCTGATATCCCTGATATCCCTGATATCCCTGATATCCCTGATATCCTGGATATCCCTGATATCCCTGATATCCCTGATATCCTGGATATCCCTGATATCCTGGATATCCCTGATATCCTTGATATCCCTGATATCCGTGATATCCCTGATATCCCTGATATCCCTGATATCCCTGATATCCCTGATATCCCTGATATCCCTGATATCCCTGATATCCCTGATATCCCTGATATCCCTGATATCCCTGATATCCCTGATATCCCTGATATCCCTGATATCCCTGATATCCTGGATATCCCTGATATTCCTGATATCCCTGATATCCCTTATATCCCTGATATCCCTGATATCCCTGATATCCCTGATATCCCTGATATCCCTGATATCCTAGATATCCCTGATATCCTCGATATCCCTGATATCCCCGATATCCCTGATATCCCTGATATCCTTGATATCCCTGATATCCCCCATATCTCTGATATCCCTGATATTCCTGATATCCCTGATATCCCTGATATCCCTGATATCCCTGATATCCTGGATATCCCTGATATCCTGGATATCCCTGATATCCCTGATATCCCTGATATCCCTGATATCCCTGATATCCCTGATATCCCTGATATCCCTGATATCCCTGATATCCCCGATATCCCTGATATCCCTGATATCCCTGATATCCCTGATATCCTGGATATCCCTGATATCCCTGATATCCCTGATATCCCTGATATCCCTGATATCCCTGATATCCCTGATATCCCTGATATCCCTGATATCCCTGATATCCCTGATATCCCTGATATCCTGGATATCCCTGATATCCCTGATATCCCTGATATCCCTGATATCCCTGATATCCCTGATATCCCTGATATCCCTGATATCCCTGATATCCCTGATATCCCTGATATCCCTGATATCCCTGATATCCCTGATATCCCTGATATCCCTGATATCCCTGATATCCCTGATATCCCTGATATCCCTGATATCCCTGATATCCCTGATATCCCTGATATCCCTGATATCCCTGATATCCCTGATATCCCTGATATCCCTGATATCCCTGATATCCCTGATATCCCTGATATCCTGGATATCCTGGATATCCCTGATATCCCTGATATCCCTGATATCCCTGATATCCCTGATATCCCTGATATCCCTGATATCCCTGATATCCCTGATATCCCTGATATCCCTGATATCCCTGATATCCCTGATATCCCTGATATCCTGGATATCCCTGATATCCCTGATATCCCTGATATCCCTGATATCCCTGATATCCCTGATATCCCTGATATCTCTGATATCCCTGATATCCCTGATATCCCTGATATCCCTGATATCCCTGATATCCCTGATATCCCTGATATCGCTGATATCCCTGATATCCCTGATATCCCTGATATCCCTGATATCCCTGATATCCCTGATATCCCTGATATCCCTGATATCCTGGATATCCCTGATATCCCTGATATCCCTGATATCCCTGATATCCCTGATATCCCTGATATCCCTGATATCCCTGATATCCCTGATATCCCTGATATCCCTGATATCCCTGATATCCCTGATATCCCTGATATCCCTGATATCCCTGATATCCCTGATATCCCTGATATCCCTGATATCCCTGATATCCCTGATATCCCTGATATCCCTGATATCCCTGATATCCCTGATATCCCTGATATCCCTGATATCCCTGATATCCCTGATATTCCTGATATCCCTGATATCCCTGATATCCCTGATATTCCTGATATCCCTGATATCCCTGATATCCCTGATATCCCTGATATCCCTGATATCCTGGATATCCCTGATATCCTGGATATCCCTGATATCCCTGATATCCCTGATATCCCTGATATCCCTGATATCCCTGATATCCCTGATATCCCTGATATCCCTGATATCCTGGATATCCCTGATATCCCTGATATCCCTGATATCCCTTATATCCCTGATATCCCTGATATCCCTGATATCCCTGATATCCCTGATATCCCTGATATCCTGGATATCCCTGATATCCTCGATATCCCTGATATCCCCGATATCCCTGATATCCCTGATATCCCTGATATCCCTGATATCCCTGATATCCCTGATATCCTGGATATCCCTGATATCCCTGATATCCCTGATATCCCTGATATCCCTGATATCCCTGATATCCCTGATATCCCTGATATCCCTGATATCCCTGATATCCCTGATATCCCTGATATCCCTGATATCCCTGATATCCCTGATATCCCTGATATCCCTGATATCCCTGATATCCCTGATATCCCTGATATCCCTGATATCCCTGATATCCCTGATATCCCTGATATCCCTGATATCCCTGATATCCCTGATATCCGTGATATCCCTGATATCCCTGATATCCTGGATATCCCTGATATCCCTGATATCCCTGATATCCCTGATATCCCTGATATCCCTGATATCCCTGATATCCCTGATATCCCTGATATCCCTGATATCCCTGATATCCCTGATATCCCTGATATCCCTGATATCCCTGATATCCCTGATATCCCTGATATCCCTGATATCCCTGATATCCCTGATATCCCTGATATCCCTGATATCCCTGATATCCCTGATATCCCTGATATCCCTGATATCCCTGATATCCCTGATATCCCTGATATCCCTGATATCCTCCATATCCCTGATATCCCTGATATCCCTGATATCCCTGATATCCCTGATATCCCTGATATCCCTGATATCCTGGATATCTCTGATATCCCTGATATCCCTGATATCCCTGATATCCCTGATATTCCTGATATCCCTGATATCCCTGATATCCCTGATATCCCTGATATCCCTGATATCCCTGATATCCCTGATATCCCTGATATCCCTGATATCCCTGATATCCTGGATATCCTGGATATCCCTGATATCCCTGATATCCCTGATATCCCTGATATCCCTGATATCCCTGATATCCCTGATATCCCTGATATCCCTGATATCCCTGATATCCCTGATATCCCTGATATCCCTGATATCCCTGATATTTCTGATATCCCTGATATCCCTGATATCCCTGATATCCTTGATATCCCTGATATCCCTGATATCCTGGATATCCCTGATATCCCTGATATCCCTGATATCCCTGATATCCCTGATATCCCTGATATCCCTGATATCCCTGATATCCCTGATATCCCTGATATCCCTGATATCCCTGATATCCCTGATATCCCTGATATCCCTGATATCCCTGATATCCCTGATATCCCTGATATCCCTGATATCCCTGATATCCCTGATATCCCTGATATCCCTGATATCCCTGATATCCTTGATATCCCTGATATCCCTGATATCCCTGATATCCCTGATATCCCTGATATCCCTGATATCCCTGATATCCCTGATATCCTGGATATCCCTGATATCCCTGATATCCCTGATATCCTGGATATCCCTGATATCCCTGATATCCCTGATATCCCTGATATATCTGATATCCCTGATATCCCTGATATCCCTGATATCCTGGATATCCCTGATATCCCTGATATCCCTGATATCCCTGATATCCTGGATATCCCTGATATCCCTGATATCCCTGATATCCCTGATATCCCTGATATCCCTGATAACCCTGATATCCCTGATATCCCTGATATCCTTGATATCCCTGATATCCCTGATATCCCTGATATCCCTGATATCCCTGATATCCCTGATATCCTGGATATCCCTGATATCCCTGATATCCCTGATATCCCTGATATCCCTGATATCCCTGATATCCCTGATATCCCTGATATCCCTGATATCCCTGATATCCCTGATATCCCTGATATCCCTGATATCCCTGATATCCCTGATATCCCTGATATCCTGGATATCCCTGATATCCCTGATATCCCTGATATCCCTGATATCCCTGATATCCCTGATATCCCTGATATCCCTGATATCCCTGATATCCCTGATATCCCTGATATCCCTGATATCCCTGATATCCCTGATATCCCTGATATCCCTGATATCGCTGATATCCCTGATATCCCTGATATCCCTGATATCCCTGATATTCCTGATATCCCTGATATCCCTGATATCCCTGATATCCCTGATATCCCTGATATCCCTGATATCCTGGATATCCCTGATATCCCTGATATCCCTGATATCCCTGATATCCCTGATATCCGTGATATCCCTGATATCCCTGATATCCCTGATATCCCTGATATCCCTGATATTTCTGAATATCCTCGATATCCCTGATATCCCTGATATCCCTGATATCCCTGATATCCCTGATATCCCTGATATCCCTGATATCCCTGATATCCCTGATATCCCTGATATCCCTGATATCCCCGATATCCCTGATATCCCTGATATCCCTGATATCCCTGATATCCTGGATATCCCTGATATCCCTGATATCCCTGATATCCCTGATATCCCTGATATCCCTGATATCCCTGATATCCCTGATATCCCTGATATCCCTGATATCCCTGATATCCCTGATATCCTGGATATCCCTGATATCCCTGATATCCCTGATATCCCTGATATCCCTGATATCCCTGATATCCCTGATATCCCTGATATCCCTGATATCCCTGATATCCCTGATATCCCTGATATCCCTGATATCCCTGATATCCCTGATATCCCTGATATCCCTGATATCCCTGATACCCCCGATATCCCTGATATCCCCGATATCCCTGATATCCACGATATCCCTGATATCCCCGATATCCCTGATATCCCCGATATCCCTGATATCCCCGATATCCCTGATATCCCTGATATCCCTGATACCCCCGATATCCCTGATATCCCCGATATCCCTGATATCCCTGATATCCCTGATATCCCTGATATCCCTGATATCCCTGATATCCCTGATATCCCCGATATTCCTGATATCCCCGATATCCCCGATATCCCTGATATCCCCGATATCCTGGATATCCCTGATACCCCCGATATCCCTGATATCCCCGATATCCCTGATATCCCTGATATCCCTGATATCCCTGATATCCCTGATATCCCTGATATCCCTGATATCCCCGATATCCCTGATATCCCCGATATCCCCGATATCCCTGATATCCCCGATATCCTGGATATCCCTGATATCCTGGATATCCCTGATATCCTGGATATCCCTGATATCCTGGATATCCCTGATATCCCTGATATCCCTGATATCCCTGATATCCCTGATATCCCTGATATCCCTGATATCCCTGATATCCCTGATATCCCTGATATCCTGGATATCCCTGATATCCTGGATATCCTGGATATCCCTGATATCCTGGATATCCCTGATATCCTGGATATCCCTGATATCCTGGATATCCCTGATATCCCTGATATCCCTGATATCCCTGATATCCCCGATATCCCTGATATCCCTGATATCCTGGATATCCCTGATATCCCTGATATCCCTGATATCCCTGATATCCCTGATATCCCTGATATCCCTGATATCCCTGATATCCTGGATATCCCTGATATCCCTGATATCCCTGATATCCCTTATATCCCTGATATCCCTGATATCCCTGATATCCCTGATATCCCTGATATCCTCGATATCCCTGATATCCTCGATATCCCTGATATCCTCGATATCCCTGATATCCTCGATATCCCTGATGTCCTCGATATCCCTGATATCCTCGATATCCCTGATATCCTCGATATCCCTGATATCCCTGATATCCCTGATATCGCTGATATCCCTGATATCCCTGATATCCCTGATATCCCTGATATCCTCGATATCCCTGATGTCCTCGATATTCCTGATATCCCTGATATCCCTGATATCCCTGATATCCCTGATATCCCTGATATCCCTGATATCCCTGATATCCTCGATATCCCTGATGTCCTCGATATCCCTGATATTCCTGATATCCCTGATATCCCTGATATCCCTGATATCCCTGATATCCTCGATATCCCTGATATCCTCGATATCCCTGATATCCTCGATATCCCTGATATCCTCGATATCCCTGATATCCTCGATATCCCTGATATCCTCGATATCCCTGATATCCTCGATATCCCTGATATCCCTGATATCCCTGATATCCCGGATATCCCTGATATCCCTGATATCCCTGATATCCGTCATATCCCCGATATCCCTGATATCCCTGATATCCTCGATATCCCTGATATCCTCGATATCCCTGATATCCTCGATATCCCTGATATCCTCGATATCCCTGATATCCTCGATATCCCTGATATCCTCGATATCCCTGATATCCTCGATATCCCTGATATCCTCGATATCCCTGATATCCTCGATATCCCTGATATCCTCGATATCCCTGATATCCTCGATATCCCTGATATCCCTGATATCCCTGATATCCCTGATATCCCTGATATCCCTGATATCCCTGATATCCCTGATATCCCTGATATCCCTGATATCCCTGATATCCTGGATATCCCTGATATCCCTGATATCCCTGATATCCTCGATATCCCTGATATCCCTGATATCCCTGATATCCCTGATATCCCTGATATCCCTGATATCCCTGATATCCCTGATATCCCTGATATCCCTGATATCCCTGATATCCCTGATATCCCTGATATCCCTGATATCCCTGATATCCCTGATACCCCCGATATCCCTGATATCCCCGATATCCCTGATATCCACGATATCCCTGATATCCCCGATATCCCTGATATCCCCGATATCCCTGATATCCCTGATATCCCTGATATCCCTGATATCCCTGATACCCCCGATATCCCTGATATCCCCGATATCCCTGATATCCCCGATATCCCTGATATCCCTGATATCCCTGATATCCCTGATATCCCTGATATCCCCGATATCCCTGATATCCCCGATATCCCCGATATCCCTGATATCCCCGATATCCTGGATATCCCTGATACCCCCGATATCCCTGATATCCCCGATATCCCTGATATCCTCGATATCCCTGATATCCTCGATATCCCTGATATCCTCGATATCCCTGATATCCTCGATATCCCTGATATCCTCGATATCCCTGATATCCTCGATATCCCTGATATCCTCGATATCCCTGATATCCTCGATATCCCTGATATCCTCGATATCCCTGATATCCTCGATATCCCTGATATCCTCGATATCCCTGATATCCTCGATATCCCTGATATCCTCGATATCCCTGATATCCCTGATATCCCTGATATCCCTGATATCCCTGATATCCCTGATATCCCTGATATCCCTGATATCCCTGATATCCTCGATATCCCTGATGTCCTCGATATCCCTGATATCCCTGATATCCCTGATATCCCTGATATCCTCGATATCCCTGATATCCTCGATATCCCTGATATCCTCGATATCCCTGATATCCCTGATATCCCTGATATCCCTCATATCCCTGATATCCCTCATATCCCTGATATCCCTGATATCCCTGATATCCCTGATATCCCTGATATCCTGATATCCCTGATATCCCTCATATCCCTGATATCCCTGATATCCCTGATAACCCTCATATCCCCGATATCCCTGATATCCCTGATATCCTCGATATCCCTGATATCCTCGATATCCCTGATATCCCTGATATCCCTGATATCCCTGATATCCCTGATACCCCTGATATCCCTGATATCCTCGATATCCCTGATATCCCTGATATCCCTGATATCCCTGATATCCCTGATATCCTCGATATCCCTGATGTCCTCGATATCCCTGATATCCCTGATATCCCTGATATCCCGGATATCCCTGATATCCCTGATGTCCCTGATATCCCTGATATCCCTGATATCCCTGATATCCCTGATATCCCTGATATCCCTGATATCCCTGATATCCCTGATATCCCTGATATCCCTGATATCCTCGATATCCCTGATGTCCTCGATATCCCTGATATCCCTGATATCCCTGATATCCCTGATATCCCTGATATCCTCGATATCCCTGATATCCGTGATATCGTCGATAGCCCTGATATCCCTGATATCCCTGATATCCCTGATATCCTCGATATCCCTGATATCCTCGATATCCCTGATATCGTCGGTATCCCTGATATCCCTGATATCCCTGATCTCCCTCATATCCCTGATACCCCTGATATCCCTGATATCCTCGATATCCCTGATATCCCTGATATCCCTGATATCCCTGATATCCCTGATATCCTCGATATCCCTGATATCCCTGATATCCCTGATATCCCTGATATCCCTGATAACCCTGATATCCCTGATATCCCTGATATCCCTGATATCCCTGATATCCCTGATATCCCTGATATCCCTGATATCCCTGATATCCCTGATATCCCTGATATCCTCGATATCCCTGATGTCCTCGATATCCCTGATATCCCTGATATCCCTGATATCCCTGATATCCTCGATATCCCTGATGTCCTCGATATCCCTGATATCCCTGATACCCCTGATATCCCTGATATCCTCGATATCCCTGATATCCCTGATATCCCTGATATCCCTGATATCCCTGATATCCTCGATATCCCTGATGTCCTCGATATCCCTGATATCCCTGATATCCCTGATATCCCGGATATCCCTGATATCCCTGATGTCCCTGATATCCCTGATATCCCTGATATCCCTGATATCCCTGATATCCCTGATATCCCTGATATCCCTGATATCCCTGATATCCCTGATATCCTCGATATCCCTGATGTCCTCGATATCCCTGATATCCCTGATATCCCTGATATCCCTGATATCCCTGATATCCTCGATATCCCTGATATCCGTGATATCGTCGATAGCCCTGATATCCCTGATATCCCTGATATCCCTGATATCCTCGATATCCCTGATATCCTCGATATCCCTGATATCGTCGATATCCCTGATATCCCTGATATCCCTGATCTCCCTCATATCCCTGATACCCCTGATATCCCTGATATCCTCGATATCCCTGATATCCCTGATATCCCTGATATCCCTGATATCCCTGATATCCTCGATATCCCTGATATCCCTGATATCCCTGATATCCCTGATATCCCTGATAACCCTGATATCCCTGATATCCCTGATATCCCTGATATCCCTGATATCCCTGATATCCCTGATATCCCTGATATCCCTGATATCCCTGATATCCCTGATATCCCTGATATCCTGGATATCCCTGATATCCCTGATATCCCTGATATCCCTGATATCCTCGATATCCCTGATATCCCTGATATCCCTGATATCCCGGATATCCCTGATATCCCTGATATCCCTGATATCCGTCATATCCCCGATATCCCTGATATCCCTGATATCCTCGATATCCCTGATATCCTCGATATCCCTGATATCCTCGATATCCCTGATATCCTCGATATCCCTGATATCCTCGATATCCCTGATATCCTCGATATCCCTGATATCCTCGATATCCCTGATATCCTCGATATCCCTGATATCCTCGATATCCCTGATATCCTCGATATCCCTGATATCCCTGATATCCCTGATATCCCTGATATCCCTGATATCCCTGATATCCCTGATATCCCTGATATCCCTGATATCCCTGATATCCCTGATATCCCTGATATCCTGGATATCCCTGATATCCCTGATATCCCTGATATCCTCGATATCCCTGATATCCCTGATATCCCTGATATCCCTGATATCCCTGATATCCCTGATATCCCTGATATCCCTGATATCCCTGATATCCCTGATATCCCTGATATCCCTGATATCCCTGATATCCCTGATATCCCTGATATCCCTGATACCCCCGATATCCCTGATATCCCCGATATCCCTGATATCCACGATATCCCTGATATCCCCGATATCCCTGATATCCCCGATATCCCTGATATCCCTGATATCCCTGATATCCCCGATATCCCTGATACCCCCGATATCCCTGATATCCCCGATATCCCTGATATCCCTGATATCCCTGATATCCCTGATATCCCTGATATCCCTGATATCCCTGATATCCCCGATATCCCTGATATCCCCGATATCCCCGATATCCCTGATATCCCCGATATCCTGGATATCCCTGATACCCCCGATATCCCTGATATCCCCGATATCCCTGATATCCCTGATATCCCTGATATCCTCGATATCCCTGATATCCTCGATATCCCTGATATCCTCGATATCCCTGATATCCTCGATATCCCTGATATCCTCGATATCCCTGATATCCTCGATATCCCTGATATCCTCGATATCCCTGATATCCTCGATATCCCTGATATCCTCGATATCCCTGATATCCTCGATATCCCTGATATCCTCGATATCCCTGATATCCTCGATATCCCTGATATCCTCGATATCCCTGATATCCTCGATATCCCTGATATCCTCGATATCCCTGATATCCCTGATATCCCTGATATCCCTGATATCCCTGATATCCCTGATATCCCTGATATCCCTGATATCCCTGATATCCTCGATATCCCTGATGTCCTCGATATCCCTGATATCCCTGATATCCCTGATATCCCTGATATCCCTGATATCCTGATATCCCTGATATCCCTCATATCCCTGATATCCCTGATATCCCTGATAACCCTCATATCCCCGATATCCCTGATATCCCTGATATCCTCGATATCCCTGATATCCTCGATATCCCTGATATCCCTGATATCCCTGATATCCCTGATATCCCTGATACCCCTGATATCAAGATATCCTCGATATCCCTGATATCCCTGATATCCCTGATATCCCTGATATCCCTGATATCCTCGATATCCCTGATGTCCTCGATATCCCTGATATCCCTGATATCCCTGATATCCCGGATATCCCTGATATCCCTGATGTCCCTGATATCCCTGATATCCCTGATATCCCTGATATCCCTGATATCCCTGATATCCCTGATATCCCTGATATCCCTGATATCCCTGATATCCTCGATATCCCTGATGTCCTCGATATCCCTGATATCCCCGATATCCCTGATATCCCTGATATCCCTGATATCCTCGATATCCCTGATATCCGTGATATCGTCGATAGCCCTGATATCCCTGATATCCCTGATATCCCTGATATCCTCGATATCCCTGATATCCTCGATATCCCTGATATCGTCGATATCCCTGATATCCCTGATATCCCTGATCTCCCTCATATCCCTGATACCCCTGATATCCCTGATATCCTCGATATCCCTGATATCCCTGATATCCCTGATATCCCTGATATCCCTGATATCCTCGATATCCCTGATATCCCTGATATCCCTGATATCCCTGATATCCCTGATAACCCTGATATCCCTGATATCCCTGATATCCCTGATATCCCTGATATCCCTGATATCCCTGATATCCCTGATATCCCTGATATCCCTGATATCCCTGATATCCCTGATATCCTGGATATCCCTGATATCCCTGATATCCCTGATATCCCTGATATCCCTGATATCCCTGATATCCCTGATATCCCTGATATCCCTGATATCCCTGATATCCCTGATATCCCTGATATCCCTGATATCCCTGATATCCCTGATATCCTGGATATCCCTGATATCCCTGATATCCCTGATATCCCTGATATCCCTGATATCCCTGATATCCCTGATATCCCTGATATCCCTGATATCCTGGATATCCCTGATATCCTGGATATCCCTGATATCCTGGATATCCCTGATATCCTGGATATCCCTGATATCCTGGATATCCCTGATATCCTGGATATCCCTGATATCCCTGATATCCCTGATATCCCTGATATCCCTGATATCCCTGATATCCCTGATATCCCTGATATCCCTGATATCCCTGGTATCCTGGATATCCTTGATATCCTGGATATTCCTGATATCCCTGATATCCCTGATATCCCTGATATCCCTGATATCCCTGATATCCTGGATATCCCTGATATCCCTGATATCCCTGATATCCCTGATATCCCTGATATCCCTGATATCCCTGATATCCCTGATATCCCTGATATCCCTGATATCCTGGATATCCCTGATATCCCTGATATCCCTGATATCCCTTATATCCCTGATATCCCTGATATCCCTGATATCCCTGATATCCCTGATATCCCTGATATCCCTGATATCCCTGATATTTCTGATATCTCTGATATCCCTGATATCCCTGATATCCCTGATATCCCTGATATCCCTGATATCCCTGATATCCCTGATATCCCTGATATCCCTGATATCCCTGATATCCCTGATATCCCTGATATCCCTGATATCCCTGATATCCCTGATATCCCTGATATCCCTGGTATCCTGGATATCCTTGATATCCTGGATATTCCTGATATCCCTGATATCCCTGATATCCCTGATATCCCTGATATCCCTGATATCCTGGATATCCCTGATATCCCTGATATCCCTGATATCCCTGATATCCCTGATATCCCTGATATCCCTGATATCCCTGATATCCCTGATATCCCTGATATCCTGGATATCCCTGATATCCCTGATATCCCTCCTATCCCTTATATCCCTGATATCCCTGATATCCCTGATATCCCTGATATCCCTGATATCCCTGATATCCCTGATATCCCTGATATTTCTGATATCTCTGATATCCCTGATATCCCTGATATCCCTGATATCCCTGATATCCCTGATATCCCTGATATCCCTGATATCCCTGATATCCCTGATATCCCTGATATTCCTGATATCCCTGATATCCCTGATATCCCTGATATCCCTGATATCCCTGATATCCCTGATATCCTGGATATCCCTGATATCCCTGATATCCCTGATATCCCTGATATCCCTGATATCCCTGGTATCCTGGATATCCTTGATATCCTGGATATCCCTGATATCCCTGATATCCCTGATATCCCTGATATCCCTGATATCCCTGATATCCCTGATATCCCTGATATCCCTGATATCCCTGATATCCCTGATATCCCTGATATCCTGGATATCCCTGATATCCCTGATATCCCTGATATCCCTTATATCCCTGATATCCCTGATATCCCTGATATCCCTGATATCCCTGATATCCCTGATATCCCTGATATCCCTGATATTTCTGATATCTCTGATATCCCTGATATCCCTGATATCCCTGATATCCCTGATATCCCTGATATCCCTGATATCCCTGATATCCCTGATATCCCTGATATCCCTGATATCCCTGATATCCCTGATATCCCTGATATCCTGGATATCCCTGATATCCCTGATATCCCTGATATCCCTGATATCCCTGATATCCCTGATATCCCTGATATCCCTGATATCCCTGATATCCCTGATATCCCTGATATCCCTGATATCCTCGATATCCCTGATATCCCTGATATCCCTGATATCCTCGATAGCCCTGATATCCCTGATATCCCTGATATCCCTGATATCCCTGATATCCCTGATGTCCTCGATATCCCTGATATCCCTGATATCCCTGATATCCCTGATATCCCTGATATCCCTGATATCCCTGATATCCCTGATATCCTCGATATCCCTGATGTCCTCGATATCCCTGATATTCCTGATATCCCTGATATCCCTGATATCCCTGATATCCCTGATATCCCTGATATCCCTGATATCCTCGATATCCCTGATGTCCTCGATATCCCTGATATCCCTGATATCCCTGATATCCCTGATATCCCTGATATCCCTGATATCCCTGATATCCCTGATATCCCTGATATCCCTGATATCCCTGATATCCCTGATATCCCTGATATCCCTGATATCCCTGATATCCCTGATATTCCTGATATCCCTGATATCCCTGATATCCCTGATATCCCTGATATCCCTGATATCCCTGATATCCCTGATATCCCTGATATCCCTGATATCCCTGATATCCCTGATATCCCTGATATCCCTGATATCCCTGATATCCCTGATATCCCTGATATCCCTGATATCCCTGATATCCCTGATATCCTGGATATCCCTGATATCCCTGATATCCCTGATATCCCTGATATCCCTGATATCCCTGATATCCCTGATATCCTGGATATCCCTGATATCCTGGATATCCCTGATATCCCTGATATCCCTGATATCCTCGATATCCTAGATATCCCTGATATCCCTGATATCCCTGATATCCCTGATATCCCTGATATCCCTGATATCCCTGATATCCCTGATATCCCTGATATCCCTGATATCCCTGATATCCCTGATATCCCTGATATTCCTGATATCCCTGATATCCCTGATATCCCTGATATCCCTGATATCCCTGATATCCTGGATATCCCTGATATCCTGGATATCCCTGATATCCCTGATATCCCTGATATCCTCGATATCCTAGATATCCCTGATATCCCTGATATCCCTGATATCCCTGATATCCCTGATATCCCCCATATCCCTGATATCCCTGATATCCCTGATATCCCTGATATCCCTGATATCCCTGATATCCCTGATATCCCTGATATCCCTGATATCCCTGATATCCCCGATATCCCCGATATCCTGGATATCCCTGATATCCTGGATATCCCTGATATCCTGGATATCCCTGATATCCTGGATATCCCTGATATCCTGGATATCCCTGATATCCTGGATATCCCTGATATCCCTGATATCCCTGATATCCCTGATATCCCTGATATCCCTGATATCCCTGATATCCCTGATATCCCTGATATCCCTGATATCCCTGATATCCCTGATATCCCTGATATCCCTGATATTCCTGATATCCCTGATATCCCTGATATCCCTGATATCCCTGATATCCCTGATATCCTGGATATCCCTGATATCCCTGATATCCCTGATATCCTCGATATCCTAGATATCCCTGATATCCCTGATATCCCTGATATCCCTGATATCCCTGATATCCCTGATATCCCTGATATCCCTGATATCCCTGATATCCCTGATATCCCTGATATCCCTGATATCCCTGATATCCCTGATATCCCTGATATCCCTGATATCCCTGATATCCCTGATATCCCTGATATCCCTGATATCCCTGATATCCTGGATATCCCTGATATCCCTGATATCCCTGATATCCCTGATATCCCTGATATCCCTGATATCCCTGATATCCCTGATATCCCTGATATCCCTGATATCCCTGATATCCCTGATATCCCTGATATCCCCGATATCCCGGATATCCCTGAAATCCCTGATATCCCTGATATCCCTGATATCCTGGATATCCCTGATATCCCTGATATCCCTGATATCCCTGATATCCCTGATATCCCTGATATCCCTGATATCCCTGATATCCCTGATATCCCTGATATCCCTGATATTTCTGAATATCCTCGATATCCCTGATATCCCTGATATCCCTGATATCCCTGATATACCTGATATCCCTGATATCCCTGATATCCCTGATATCCCTGATATCCCTGATATCCCTGATATCCCTGATATCCATGATATCCCTGATATCCCTGATATCCCTGATATCCCTGATATCCCTGATATCGCTGATATCCCTGATATCCCTGATATCCCTGATATCCCTGATATTCCTGATATCCCTGATATCCCTGATATCCCTGATATCCCTGATATCCCTGATATCCCTGATATCCCTGATATCCTTGATATCCCTTGATGGTTATGATGATATCCCTTGATGGTTATGATGGTAATGATGATAGTGATGATGATGATCATGGTAATGGTGATGATGATGATGATGATGATGATGATAATGGTCGCGGTGGTGTTTTCGGTGACGGTGACGGTGACGCCGACGGTGACGGTGACGGTGACGGTGACGGTGACGGTGACGGTGACGGTGACGGTGACGGTGACGGTGACGGTGACGGTGACGGTGACGGTAACGGTGACGGTAACGGTGACGGTGACGGTGACGGTGACGGTGACGGTGAAGGTGGCGGTGGCGGTGGCGGTGGCGGTGGCGGTGGCGGTGGCGGTGGCGGTGGCGGTGGCGGTGGCGGTGGCGGTGGCGGTGGCGGTGGCGGTGGCGGTGGCGGTGGCGGTGGCGGTGGCGGTGGCGGTGGCGGTGGCGGTGGCGGTGGCGGTGGCGGTGGCGGTGGCGGTGGCGGTGGCGGTGGCGGTGGCGGTGACGGTGACGGTGACGGTGACGGTGACGGTGACGGTGACGATGACGATCATAAGATATCCTTGTATCCTTAATATCATTGATATTATATCCCTGATATCCCTGATATCCCTGATATCCTTGATATCCCTGATATCCTTGATATCCCTGATATCCTTGATATCCCTGATATCCCTGATATCCCTGATATCCCTGATATCCCTGATATCCCTGATATCCCTGATATCCCTGATATCCCTGATATCCCTGATATCCCTGATATCCCTGATATCCCTGATATCCCTGATATCCCTGATATCCCTGATATCCCTGATATCCCTGATATCCCTGATATCCCTGATATCCCTGATATCCCTGATATCCCTGATATCCCTGATATCCCTGATATCCCTGATATCCCTGATATCCCTGATATCCCTGATATCCCTGATATCCCTGATATCCCTGATATCCCTGATATCCCTGATATCCTGGATATCCCTGATATCCCTGATATCCCTGATATCCCTGATATCCCTGATATCCCTGATATCCCTGATATCCTGGATATCCCTGATATCCCTGATATCCCCGATATCCCCAATATCCCCGATATCCCCGATATCCCCGATATCCCCGATATCCTTGATATCCCCGATATCCCCGATATCCTTGATATCCCCGATATCCCCGATATCACCGATATCACCGATATCCCCGATATCCCAGATATCCCCGATATCCCCGATATCCCTGATATCCCTGATATCCCTGATATCCCTGATATCCCTGATATCCCTGATATCCCTGATATCCCTGATATCCCTGATATCCCTGATGTCCTGGATATCCCTGATATCCCTGATATCCCTGATATCCCTGATATCCCTGATATCCCTGATATCCCTGATATCCCTGATATCCCTGATATCCCTGATATCCCTGATATCCCTGATATCCCTGATATCCCTGATATCCCTGATATCCCTGATATCCCTGATATCCCTGATATCCCTGATATCCCTGATATCCCTGATATCCCTGATATCCCTGATATCCCTGATATCCCTGATATCCTGGATATCCCTGATATCCCTGATATCCCTGATATCCCTGATATCCCTGATATCCCTGATATCCCTGATATCCCTGATATCCCTGATATCCCTGATATCCCTGATATCCCTGATATCCCTGATATCCCTGATATCCCTGATATCCCTGGTATCCTGGATATCCTTGATATCCTGGATATTCCTGATATCCCTGATATCCCTGATATCCCTGATATCCCTGATATCCCTGATATCCTGGATATCCCTGATATCCCTGATATCCCTGATATCCCTGATATCCCTGATATCCCTGATATCCCTGATATCCCTGATATCCCTGATATCCCTGATATCCTGGATATCCCTGATATCCCTGATATCCCTCCTATCCCTTATATCCCTGATATCCCTGATATCCCTGATATCCCTGATATCCCTGATATCCCTGATATCCCTGATATCCCTGATATTTCTGATATCTCTGATATCCCTGATATCCCTGATATCCCTGATATCCCTGATATCCCTGATATCCCTGATATCCCTGATATCCCTGATATCCCTGATATCCCTGATATTCCTGATATCCCTGATATCCCTGATATCCCTGATATCCCTGATATCCCTGATATCCCTGATATCCTGGATATCCCTGATATCCCTGATATCCCTGATATCCCTGATATCCCTGATATCCCTGGTATCCTGGATATCCTTGATATCCTGGATATCCCTGATATCCCTGATATCCCTGATATCCCTGATATCCCTGATATCCCTGATATCCCTGATATCCCTGATATCCCTGATATCCCTGATATCCCTGATATCCCTGATATCCTGGATATCCCTGATATCCCTGATATCCCTGATATCCCTTATATCCCTGATATCCCTGATATCCCTGATATCCCTGATATCCCTGATATCCCTGATATCCCTGATATCCCTGATATCCCTGATATCCCTGATATCCCTGATATTTCTGAATATCCTCGATATCCCTGATATCCCTGATATCCCTGATATCCCTGATATCCCCGATATACCTGATATCCCTGATATCCCTGATATCCCTGATATCCCTGATATCCCTGATATCCCTGATATCCCTGATATCCATGATATCCCTGATAACCCTGATATCCCTGATATCCCTGATATTCCTGATATCCCTGATATCCCTGATATCCCTGATATCCCTGATATCCCTGATATCGCTGATATCCCTGATATCCCTGATATCCCTGATATCCCTGATATTCCTGATATCCCTGATATCCCTGATATCCCTGATATCCCTGATATCCCTGATATCCCTGATATCCCTGATATCCTTGATATCCCTTGATGGTTATGATGATATCCCTTGATGGTTATGATGGTAATGATGATAGTGATGATGATGATCATGGTAATGGTGATGATGATGATGATGATGATGATGATAATGGTCGCGGTGGTGTTTTCGGTGATGGTGACGGTGACGCCGACGGTGACGGTGACGGTGACGGTGACGGTGACGGTGACGGTGACGGTGACGGTGACGGTGACGGTGACGGTGACGGTGACGGTAACGGTGACGGTAACGGTGACGGTGACGGTGACGGTGACGGTGACGGTGACGGTGGCGGTGGCGGTGGCGGTGGCGGTGGCGGTGGCGGTGGCGGTGGCGGTGGCGGTGGCGGTGGCGGTGGCGGTGGCGGTGGCGGTGGCGGTGGCGGTGGCGGTGGCGGTGGCGGTGGCGGTGGCGGTGGCGGTGGCGGTGGCGGTGGCGGTGGCGGTGGCGGTGGCGGTGGCGGTGGCGGTGGCGGTGGCGGTGGCGGTGACGGTGACGGTGACGGTGACGGTGACGGTGACGGTGACGATGACGATCATAAGATATCCTTGGATATCCTTAATATCATTGATATTATATCCCTGATATCCCTGATATCCCTGATATCCTTGATATCCCTGATATCCTTGATATCCCTGATATCCCTGATATCCCTGATATCCCTGATATCCCTGATATCCCTGATATCCCTGATATCCCTGATATCCCTGATATCCCTGATATCCCTGATATCCCTGATATCCCTGATATCCCTGATATCCCTGATATCCCTGATATCCCTGATATCCCTGATATCCCTGATATCCCTGATATCCCTGATATCCCTGATATCACTGATATCCCTGATATCCCTGATATCCCTGATATCCCTGATATCCCTGATATCCCTGATATCCCTGATATCCCTGATATCCCTGATATCCCTGATATCCCTGATATCCCTGATATCCCTGATATCCTGGATATCCCTGATATCCCTGATATCCCTGATATCCCTGATATCCCTGATATCCCTGATATCCCTGATATCCTGGATATCCCTGATATCCCTGATATCCCCGATACCCCCAATATCCCCGATATCCCCGATATCCCCGATATCCCCGATATCCCCGATATCCCCGATATCCCCGATATCCTTGATATCCCCGATATCCCCGATATCACCGATATCACCGATATCCCCGATATCCCAGATATCCCCGATATCCCCGATATCCCTGATATCCTTGATATCCCTGATATCCCTGATATCCCTGATATCCCTGATGTCCTGGATATCCCTGATATCCCTGATATCCCTGATATCCCTGATATCCCTGATATCCCTGATATCCCTGATATCCCTGATATCTTTGATATCCCTGATATCCCTGATATCCCTGATATCCCTGATATCCCTGATATCCCTGATATCCCTGATATCCCTGATATCCCTGATATCCCTGATATCCCTGATATCCCTGATATCCCTGATATCCCTGATATCCCTGATATCCCTGATATCCCTGATATCCCTGATATCCCTGATATCCCTGATATCCCTGATATCCTGGATATCCCTGATATCCCTGATATCCCTGATATCCCTGATATCCCTGATATCCCTGATATCCCTGATATCCCTGATATCCCTGATATCCCTGATATCCCTGATATCCCTGATATCCCTGATATCCCTGATATCCCTGATATCCCTGATATCCCTGATATCCCTGATATCCCTGATATCCCTGATATCCCTGATATCCCTGATATCCCTGATATCCCTGATATCCCTGATATCCCTGATATCCCTAATATCCCTGATATCCCCGATATCCTGGATATCCCTGATATCCCTGATATCCCTGATATCCCTGATATCCCTGATATCCCTGATATCCCTGATATCCCTGATATCCTGGATATCCCTGATATCCCTGATATCCCTGATATCCTGGATATCCCTGATATCCCTGATATCCCTGATATCCCTGATATCCCTGATATCCCTGATATCCCTGATATCCCTGATATCCCTGATATCCCTGATATCCCTGATATCCCTGATATCCCTGATATCCCTGATATCCCTGATATCCCTGATATCCCTGATATCCCTAATATCCCTGATATCCCCGATATCCTGGATATCCCTGATATCCCTGATATCCCTGATATCCCTGATATCCCTGATATCCCTGATATCCCTGATATCCCTGATATCCTGGATATCCCTGATATCCCTGATATCCCTGATATCCTGGATATCCCTGATATCCCTGATATCCCTGATATCCCTGATATCCCTGATATCCCTGATATCCCTGATATCCCTGATATCCCTGATATCCCTGATATCCCTGATATCCCGGATATCCCTGATATCCCTGATATCCCTGATATCCCTGATATCCTGGATATCCCTGATATCCCTGATATCCCTGATATCCCTGATATCCTGGATATCCCTGATATCCCTGATATCCCTGATATCCCTGATATCCCTGATATCCGTGATATCCCTGATATCCCTGATATCCCTGATATCCCTGATATCCCTGATATCCCTGATATTTCTGAATATCCTCGATATCCCTGATATCCCTGATATCCCTGATATCCCTGATATCCCCGATATACCTGATATCCCTGATATCCCTGATATCCCTGATATCCCTGATATCCCTGATATCCCTGATATCCCTGATATCCATGATATCCCTGATAACCCTGATATCCCTGATATCCCTGATATTCCTGATATCCCTGATATCCCTGATATCCCTGATATCCCTGATATCCCTGATATCGCTGATATCCCTGATATCCCTGATATCCCTGATATCCCTGATATCCCTGATATCCCTGATATCCCTGATATTCTTGATATCCCTGATATCCCTGATATCCCTGATATCCCTGATATCCTTGATATCCCTTGATGGTTATGATGATATCCCTTGATGGTTATGATGGTAATGATGATAGTGATGATGATGATCATGGTAATGGTGATGATGATGATGATGATGATGATGATGATAATGGTCGCGGTGGTGGTTTCGGTGACGGTGACGGTGACGGTGACGGTGACGGTGACGGTGACGGTGACGGTGACGGTGACGGTAACGGTGACGGTAACGGTGACGGTGACGGTGACGGTGACGGTGACGGTGACGGTGGCGGTGGCGGTGGCGGTGGCGGTGGCGGTGGCGGTGGCGGTGGCGGTGGCGGTGGCGGTGGCGGTGGCGGTGGCGGTGGCGGTGGCGGTGGCGGTGGCGGTGGCGGTGGCGGTGGCGGTGGCGGTGGCGGTGGCGGTGGCGGTGGCGGTGACGGTGACGGTGACGGTGACGGTGACGGTGACGGTGACGATGACGATCATAAGATATCCTTGGATATCCTTAATATCATTGATATTATATCCCTGATATCCCTGATATCCCTGATATCCTTGATATCCCTGATATCCTTGATATCCCTGATATCCTTGATATCCCTGATATCCCTGATATCCCTGATATCCCTGATATCCCTGATATCCCTGATATCCCTGATATCCCTGATATCCCTGATATCCCTGATATCCCTGATATCCCTGATATCCCTGATATCCCTGATATCCCTGATATCCCTGATATCCCTGATATCCCTGATATCCCTGATATCCCTGATATCCCTGATATCCCTGATATCCTGGATATCCCTGATATCCCTGATATCCCTGATATCCCTGATATCCCTGATATCCCAGATATCCCTGATATCCCTGATATCCCTGATATCCCTGATATCCCTGATATCCCTGATATCCCTGATATCCCTGATATCCCTGAAATCCCTGATATCCCTGATATCCCTGATATCCCTGATATCCCTGATATCCCTGATATCCCTGATATCCTGGATATCCCCGATATCCCTGATATCCCTGATATCCTGGATATCCCTGATATCCCTGATATCCCTGATATCCCTGATATCCCTGATATCCCTGATATCACTGATATCCCTGATATCCCTGATATCCTGGATATCCCTGATATCCCTGATATCCCTGATATCCCTGATATCCTGGATATCCCTGATATCCCTGATATCCCTGATATCCCTGATATCCCTGATATCCCTGATAACCCTGATATTCCTGATATCCCTGATATCCCTGATATCCTGGATATCCCTGATATCCCTGATATCCCTGATATCCCTGATATCCCTGATATCCCTGATATCCCTGATATCCCTGATATCCCGGATATCCCTGATATCCCTGATATCCCTGATATCCCTGATATCCCTGATATCCTTGATATCCCTTGATGGTTATGATGATATCCCTTGATGGTTATGATGGTAATGATGATAGTGATGATGATGATCATGGTAATGGTGATGATGATGATGATGATGATGATGATGATAATGGTCGCGGTGGTGGTTTCGGTGACGGTGACGGTGACGTCGACGGTGACGGTGACGGTGACGGTGACGGTGACGGTGACGGTGACGGTGACGGTGACGGTGACGGTGACGGTGACGGTGACGGTGACGGTGACGGTAACGGTGACGGTAACAGTGACGGTGACGGTGACGGTGACGGTGACGGTGACGGTGGCGGTGGCGGTGGCGGTGGCGGTGGCGGTGGCGGTGGCGGTGGCGGTGGCGGTGGCGGTGGCGGTGGCGGTGGCGGTGGCGGTGGCGGTGGCGGTGGCGGTGACGGTGACGGTGACGGTGACGGTGACGGTGACGATGACGATCATAAGATATCCTTGGATATCCTTAATATCATTGATATTATATCCCTGATATCCCTGATATCCCTGATATCCTTGATATCCCTGATATCCTTGATATCCCTGATATCCCTGATATCCCTGATATCCCTGATATCCCTGATATCCCTGATATCCCTGATATCCCTGATATCCCTGATATCCCTGATATCCCTGATATCCCTGATATCCCTGATATCCCTGATATCCCTGATATCCCTGATATCCCTGATATCCCTGATATCCTTGATATCCCTGATATCCCTGATATCCCTGATATCCCTGATATCCCTGATATCCCTGATATCCCTGATATCCCTGATATCCCTGATATCCCTGATATCCCTGATATCCCTGATATCCCTGATATCCCTGATATCCCTGATATCCCTGATATCCCTGATATCCCTGATATCCCTGATATCCCTGATATCCCTGATATCCCTGATATCCCTGATATCCCCGATATCCCCGATATCCCCGATATCCCCGATATCCCCGATATCCTTGATATCCCCGATATCCCCGATATCCTTGATATCCCCGATATCCCCGATATCACCGATATCACCGATATCCCCGATATCCCAGATATCCCCGATATCCCCGATATCCCTGATATCCCTGATATCCCTGATATCCCTGATATCCCTGATATCCCTGATATCCCTGATATCCCTGATATCCCTGATATCCCTGATATCCCTGATATCCCTGATATCCCTGATATCCCTGATATCCCTGATATCCCTGATATCCCTGATATCCCTGATATCCCTGATATCCCTGATATCCCTGATATCCCTGATATCCCTGATATCCTGGATATCCCTGATATCCCTGATATCCCTGATATCCCTGATATCCCTGATATCCCTGATATCCCTGATATCCCTGATATCCCTGATATCCCTGATATCCTGGATATCCCTGATATCCCTGATATCCCCGATATCCCCGATATCCCCGATATCCCCGATATCCCCGATATCCTTGATATCCCCGATATCCCCGATATCACCGATATCCCCGATATCCCAGATATCCCCGATATCCTCGATATCCCTGATATCCCTGATATCCCTGATATCCCTGATATCCCTGATATCCCTGATATCCTGGATATCCCTGATATCCCTCATATCCCTGATATCCCTGATATCCCTGATATCCCTGATATCCTGGATATCCCTGATATCCCTGATATCCCTGATATCCCTGATATTCCTGATATCCCTGATATCCCTGATATCCCTGATATCCCTGATATCCCTGATATCCCTGATATCCCTGATATCCCTGATATCCCTGATATCCCTGATATCCCTGATATCCCTGATATCCCTGATATCCTGGATATCCCTGATATCCCTGATATCCCTGATATCCCTGATATCCCTGATATCCCTGATATCCCTGATATCCCTGATATCCCTGATATCCTGGATATCCCTGATATCCCTGATATCCCTGATATCCCTGATATTACTGATATCCCTGATATCCCTGATATCCCCAATATCCCCGATATCCCCGATATCCCCGATATCCCCGATATCCTTGATATCCCCGATATCCCCGATATCCTTGATATCCCCGATATCCCCGATATCACCGATATCACCGATATCCCCGATATCCCAGATATCCCCGATATCCCCGATATCCCGGATATCCCTGATATCCCTGATATCCCTGATATCCCTGATATCCCTGATATCCCTGATATCCCTGATATCCTGGATATCCCTGATATCCCTGATATCCCTGATATCCCTGATATCCCTGATATCCCTGATATCCCCGATATCCCCAATATCCCCGATATCCCCGATATCCCCGATATCCCCGATATCCTTGATATCCCCGATATCCCGGATATCCTTGATATCCCCGATATCCCCGATATCACCGATATCACCGATATCCCCGATATCCCAGATATCCCCGATATCCCCGATATCCCCGATATCCCTGATATCCCTGATATCCCTGATATCCCTGATATCCCTGATATCCCTGATATCCTGGATATCCCTGATATCCCTGATATCCCTGATATCCCTGATATCCCTGATATCCCTGATATCCCTGATATCCCTGATATCCCTGATATCCCTGATATCCCTGATATCCCTGATATCCCTGATATCCCTGATATCCCTGATATCCTGGATATCCCTGATATCCCTGATATCCCTGATATCCCTGATATCCCTGATATCCCTGATATCCCTGATATCCCTGATATCCCTGATATCCTGAATATCCCTGATATCCCTGATATCCCTGATATCCCTGATATCCCTGATATCCCTGATATCCCTGATATCCCTGATATCCCTGATATCCCTGATATCCCTGATATCCCTGATATCCCTGATATCCCTGATATCCTGGATATCCCTGATATCCCTGATATCCCTGATATCCCGGATATCCCTGATATCCCTGATATCCCTGATATCCCTGATATCCCTGATATCCCTGATATCCCTGATATCCCTGATATCCCTGATATCCCTGATATCCCTGATATTCCTGATATCCCTGATATCCCTGATATCCCTGATATCCCTGATATCCCTGATATCCTGGATATCCCTGATATCCCTGATATACCTGATATCCCTGATATCCCTGATATCCCTGATATCCCTGATATCCCTGATATCCCTGATATCCCTGATATCCTGGATATCCCTGATATCCCTGATATCCCTGATATCCCTGATATCACTGATATCCCTGATATCCCTGATATCCCTGATATCCCTGATATCCCTGATATCCCTGATATCCCTGATATCCCTGATATCCCTGATATCCCTGATATCCCTGATATCCCTGATATCCCTGATATCCCTGATATCCCTGATATCCTGGATATCCCTGATATCCCTGATATACCTGATATCCCTGATATCCCTGATATCCCTGATATCCTGGATATCCCTGATATCCCTGATATCCCTGATATCCCTGATATCCCTGATATCCCTGATATCCCTGATATCCTGGATATCCCTGATATCCCTGATATCCCTGATATCCCTGATATCCCTGATATCCTGGATATCCCTGATATCCCTGATATACCTGATATCCCTGATATCCCTGATATCCCTGATATCCTGGATATCCCTGATATCCCTGATATCCCTGATATCCCTGATATCCCTGATATCCCTGATATCCCTGATATCCTGGATATCCCTGATATCCCTGATATCCCTGATATCCCTGATATCCCTGATATCCCTGATATCCCTGATATCCCTGATATCCCTGATATCCTGGATATCCCTGATATCCCTGATATCCCTGATATCCCTGATATCCCTGATATCCCTGATATCCCTGGTATCCCTGATATCCCTGATATCCCTGATATCCCTGATATCCCTGATATCCCTGATATCCCTGATATCCCTGATATCCCTGATATCCCTGATATCCCTGATATCCCTGATATCCCTGATATCCCTGATATCCCTGATATCCCTGATATCCCTGATATCCCTGATATCCCTGATATCCCTGATATCCCTGATATCCCTGATATCCCTGATATCCTGGATATCCCTGATATCCCTGATATCCCTGATATCCTGGATATCCCTGATATCCCTGATATCCCTGATATCCCTGATATCCCTGATATCCCTGATATCCCTGATATCCTGGATATCCCTGATATCCCTGATATCCCTGATATCCCTGATATCCCTGATATCCCTGATATCCCTGATATCCCTGATATCCCTGATATCCCTAATATCCCTGATATCCCTGATATCCCTGATATCCCTGATATCCTGGATATCCCTGATATCCCTGATATCCCTGATATCCCTGATATCCCTGATATCCCTGATATCCCTGATATCCCTGATATCCTCGATATCCCTGATATCCTCGATATCCCTGATATCCTCGATATCCCTGATATCCTCGATATCCCTGATATCCTCCATATCCCTGATATCCCTGATATCCTCGATATCCCTGATATCCTCGATATCCCTGATATCCTCGATATCCCTGATATCCTCGATATCCCTGATATCCTCGATATCCCTGATATCCTCGATATCCCTGATATCCTCGATATCCCTGATATCCTCGATATCCCTGATATCCTCGATATCCCTGATATCCTCGATATCCCTGATATCCTCGATATCCCTGATATCCTCGATATCCCTGATATCCTCGATATCCCTGATATCCTCGATATCCCTGATATCCCTGATATCCTCGATATCCCTGATATCCTCGATATCCCTGATATCCTCGATATCCCTGATATCCCTGATATCCTCGATATCCCTGATATCCCTGATATCCCTGATATCCCTGATATCCCTGATATCCCTGATATCCCTGATATCCCTGATATCCCTGATATCCCTGATATCCCTGATATCCCTGATATCCCTGATATCCCTGATATCCCTGATATCCCTGATATCCCTGATATCCTGGATATCCCTGATATCCCTGATATCCCTGATATCCCTGATATCCCTGATATCCCTGATATCCCTGATATCCCTGATATCCCTGATATCCCTGATATCCCTGATATCCCTGATATCCCTGATATCCCTGATATCCCTGATATCCCTGATATCCCTGATATCCCTGATATCCCCGATATCCCCGATATCCCCGATATCCCCGATATCCCCGATATCCTTGATATCCCCGATATCCCCGATATCCTTGATATCCCCGATATCCCCGATATCACCGATATCACCGATATCCCCGATATCCCAGATATCCCCGATATCCCCGATATCCCTGATATCCCTGATATCCCTGATATCCCTGATATCCCTGATATCCCTGATATCCTGGATATCCCTGATATCCCTGATATCCCTGATATCCCTGATATCCCTGATATCCCTGATATCCCTGATATCCCTGATATCCCTGATATCCCTGATATCCCTGATATCCCTGATATCCCTGATATCCCTGATATCCTGGATATCCCTGATATCCCTGATATCCCTGATATCCCTGATATCCCTGATATCCCTGATATCCCTGATATCCCTGATATCCCTGATATCCCTGATATCCTGGATATCCCTGATATCCCTGATAT